>JAEQBH010000642.1:0-600000 GCA_016808115.1 Tetrastigma voinierianum | reverse complement strand
ACCTTGCCATGATTGTTTTGGGGGTTTTCTGCCGTGCTCTTAACCTTTTATGAAGTATTGGGGTAAATATAAAGACATTATGTGGTATTGCGCTAATATTCATGTTTCAATAACGATATCATTATCACGGACATCTTTAAAGTTGAACAAATTCAAATTGTGAATTTGCAGAATATAAATATCAAATGATGTGGAACTTCGATTGCGTTCCAGTGATATGTTTGCTCTTTCAAAACCACTTCGATTAGTTTGGGTATAGATATGGTACCCACGGTGACATTGTACAATATCAAATCTAAATGCTCTTTATGCCAGAAGGGAGCCAACAGTAATGGTTGATTAGATAATAACCAAGACATACATCTTATATTCGTCTTGAGGAACTGAAACAAAAATGCGATAAATATGAATTGTAATACAAAATCAGGTTAAAAAGAGCTTGTTTAACTTCTCTTTTTATCTTTATTATTATATATATACACGCGCTATATATATATATATATATATATATATATAATTGAGAGGGATGAATTATGAGGAAAATAGAAAGAGAAAGGAGAATTTAGATAGAAAGAGAGAGAGGAGAGTGAGGAATGATCTGGATGGCATTATAGGTGTGGGTGGGACCAACACAGGGCTTACAAAGTAGCCAATACTCTACCAAGGGAGGGGTGAGTGATGAAGGTTCAAATAATGTATGAATGAATGTGAGTTATTAGTTATCAAAGATTAATTTATATGATTAACACTTGTAATTTATGAATAGAGCATTTGTCAAATGTTATTTTAAAAGTATTTTTTAAATATTTTTAAAGAATTAGAAATAAGTACTTGACAAATTGTTTTAAATAAATTGATTATTTATATCTTAAATATAAAGATCTTAATTAGATGGTTGATGTGGCGTGAAAGCGCGGGGTCAAGTTGAGCAATAACCGTAAACTAGTGGATTAAATTAGTTTGGATGAAACGAATCACCACCCTTTGTTAGTATCAATTATCGGATCTTTTTTACAGCGAAAGAATTGGGCGATCTCTTTGTTGGAGACTCTATTTGATCATCGACACAATATAACAATATATCCATTTTCTCCAATCAGGATCTGCGGAAATAGTGTGACACATGATTCATGCATCATATTATGATCTCAGTATATCACAATAGTCCGTAAGAGTTTATTACAACGCTCTTATACCAGCATATATTAAACGACGTTCCTGGCGCCGGTTTCAATGACGTGAGCGCATCATGGCTTTACTACTTTACACACATGGATTCCCGAGATAAGGGTGAATACCTAGTGAGAGAGATAAGTCTTCACGAGTTTCACTCACCAAAAAACAGTCACGCTGCTTGTCATTTCATTCGATAAACGTACATTCTCTCAGTGTCCGGCGTTGGAAGAAGAGAAAGACGTGCGAAACATGGATTAGAATGTGACTCACCTATCCTTATCCGAGTCCTCCACCGACTCTCTACTTTGCCTGCATATCTTAAGTGTGAAACATAATTTATAATTCCATCAATGACCATTTTTCAACAAAAGCGCGCGGCATCAAATCAAAATCCGTGGACGAGCTCGATGTTCGCCGTTTACCAGAATCACGTGTGGCGGAGGGCTTTGTGGATGGCGAATTGGAGTCTCGGCGGAAGCTACAAACTTTCAACACTTTATGACTTTCGTATTGGATACGTATCATATAAATAAAATCTGGTTTTTTATGAGTGTATCCACTTCTTGCTATACCAACACGCATTTTTAATTTCGCATTTTTCTGTAATACAACATTGAGACTCGTTTTGGATGTTGTCCATTTTTGCGGAACATAATGACGTCAGAACGGATTGATCACCATGTACTCACGACACACCATGGTGCCGACGGGTGTGAATATGCGCGTGAACATAGCGCGCGTAGTGGGGTGTGTGCGCCGCCGAATCGTAGAACCATCGCTGCGTATACTCTTATGTCCGAGTATGTGAATGCTGTGGACGACAATCCACAGCGCAGATTGTCATGGACGTTTACATCGGCGCCGCGTGAGCGTGATCGTTCGGTTCGTATCAAACTAATATTGGAGCATATACCCGACATTCACATTCAACATATTCCGGGTCTGCCGGGTCGACGATGACGCACCAACCGACGTGACTGGCCATTTGCATAACAATTTCGTCATCGGTCGAAGATCGAATTGCGTGGTAGTGACCGGGTCGCTACGGTATCGGTGGTGGCGCACCGCCATATCCGACCATGTCGCGGCCGAACGCTGCCATCGCTCATCTCAGCGTCAAACGGGCACTCATAACCAGCGGCGCCGACCGCGTACTCTTAGTCAAGCGGCTGACACACTTGATCTCCGGGCGGTTGTAGCGTAAGTACCACACAGAGCATTACCAGACCGTCGTAGCCCACAAAGCGTTTCCCGACGCCAGTTTCCGACCAAATTCCCTCGCGGTCCCAATCAGTTTGACGGTATTAAACGACTGGTTTGTAGCAATCAGGGAAAATGACCATAGCGGTGTATGGTCGCGATTCGCGTGATTCAAAAAGACTAACATCCCGAGTTATCGAGATAGATCTATTCGCGGCGTACTGGTCAGATTTTCACTTTTTCCTTTCATCGGTCATCTGGACGGTGGGGTTATCGCTGCGACTGCTGTGTGGTCTCGAACGGACTATAACGGTTATAGATGTCCAGGTGATTAAAAGCCTAACATCAAGTTCTTGGTAGGGATAATTTCCTTGAAGGATACTAGTCAGACCTACACTTTTCAGCGAAATGATTTATTGGACATCATATAGGATTAAACGAGGGCTACTATTCCCATGCAATGGCCACAAAAGCGACCATGAGGCTGAGGACCAAAACGACCCATATGGTAGGCTGTAAAACCTTAAAGATGACTAAGTAAGTAGGGAGAAATTACCTTTTGAACCGCGGAGAGACTTCTAGGAGTTCTGGTGGGCTCTTGCAAGCGGGCTTTGCAGTTCAGAACTCCTCAAACCCGATCTTAGCTGAAAATCGTGTTTTGATAAAGTGCGTAACACTCTCCGTCCGAGTAGATGAACTTCGTTGATTGGCCGCGCCCCAGCGAAAATCGAAAAAATCAGATTGTCACGATTTGACGAAATTTCTTAGTAACTAGATTTGAGACGAATCATGATTGTGATGGTTTATACATTCGAGATCTGAAAAAATTTTCAGCTTTATGAACCATTTTGTCAATTTCTCTTATTTTTACCATTTTCAAAAAAAAATTAATTTTTCGAATTTTATGAGTCTCTCACAGTTTTAACGATATGTGAGTTAATTCTTGAATCTTTGATAACAATGACGTGATGCCAAAAACATATTTATTATAATTTTCTAAAACATCTCAATTATTTTATATAAATATTTCTTGAAATTTAATTTTCAAATTTATTATGACTCTATATGATAATTTATTGAGGTTAAAATTGCTCATATAAATTACCATATTTATATATTTTTAAAATCATATTAATTTAATCATATGTTTTAGAACTTCACTAATTTATTTCAATAATTTTCTAATAAAGTTTATATTCTTAATATTTTAAAGGGGACATCTTACAAAATTGTGAAAACAGAGAATTCTTGGTTATTTAAAAAAATACTTTAATAAAAATAATTCAAAAATGATATTAAAAAAGATAAAATATATAAAGAAATGAATTAAAAGTAATAAATAAATTCTTGCATACAGACAGAAGTGACATAACTCTTTATAGTAATATTAATGAGATGAAAAAATTAAAAGAATAATATAAAATAAAGAGGATAATAAGATTTAAAGCTCATATTTCAAAAGTGTATTTCTCAAAATAAATATATTTTCCAAAAGTGATCAAAATCATGATTTTTTTTTGTAAATCAAAATAACGTTTTTTTTTGAAGGGTTGGGCCAAACATAGTCGCTGAGAGGAATATGAAATGCCAAGAAGAAAATAGATTAGTTCAGCTGCAAATTTGTGTTTAGGAAGAGTAAATCTTAAAAGCGAAATAAATTTAAAACATATTTAGGTTAAAGTTTTGTTGAGTGAAATTATTTCTATTATTAGTGGACTGTTTTCATAGCACTCTAGATTTTGTTTCTTAAGTTCTTCAGCAGATAATATTTTTACTTGTAAAAATTATTTGTGTATGTTTTTTCTTTTTAATCACATTTAGGTTTGTATTTTGTTTCGCGTTATATATGATATTAGAAGAGGCAGCAGATTCACTTCGTAATATGTGAGTGTGAATTTAGGATTGGGAAAGGTGTTAAATGTCAAGGTTATGGTGGCTTTCTTAAGGAAAAAAAAATTGTTGGGATAATATTGCGGAACTGATTGCTCAAACACAAAAACCACTGGCGAAATTATACTATCTAGTTGAGTCCGATGAGGCAACGTTAAAAATCGTCGCCAGATCAACCAAATTGTTAAGCATTCGTGATTTGCGTTTAGCAGTATCGGGACATCGAGAGGTTTGGGATCATGGAGGCTGAACATACTTGCCCCAAATTTTACCATGATATCGGTGAGGTGCAGCATATGATCTTAACGAGAACAGGTGTTCAGAGTTTTATTTTGCTATGTTCAAATCTTTAAAGATTGAAATTGAGCTCTTATAATCAATGATCAAAGACATGGTACTTATATTGCTGGCGGAAAGAGCAAAATTAGTTAAATTCATGATGGCTCTTCACGAGTTATTTTAAGGAGGGTTCAATTTTATAGTTCTCCACTTTCGTCCCCCATTGACTCAGGTATTGAGGATTGTGGCTAAAGAAGTCTTAGTTATTGAAATTCTTTCCTGAATCCTTTGTGTTGGTAATACCTTCTAAGTTATCTTCTATCATCCATCGGACCTCCATGAGTTGATGAGGCAATTTTTTTATGCATTAAAGAAAGGTCATTGGAGAATGGCAGTCACAGCTAAGAAACAAATCATTTCTATGAATGTGCAGTTTTAGGCTTATGGAAGACGGAACCACAGTCAGTACTATGGACACACTCAAGGCTATAGACCACAAGTTTCATGACCACCATAGTTTATTACTACAATATAGTAGCCGCGCGGTTTCTTTCAGCGATCAAGCGCGCCCAGTGACAATTCAAAGTCTCTCTGCAATCCATAAGCTAATACACCTCTTCGCCGTGGATTACAGTTGACTCACATTCTTGACCTAAATTGTGTTTATATGGATCTTTGGACTCTGTTCAACCTCATCATCGTCTCAAATTCTTCTTGTTTTTCCATATTCGTCTTGTTCACATGTGACCTTGAAGGCGCTCCATGCCTTTGGTGTTGGTTCTATTGTTACCCCAATCTCTCTTTAATGTTTATCATGGCACGACCTCCACTGAATCTCTTGCCCATGCCGATGGTTGTGGTGTGTTTGATGCTGCCTTTGCTCTTGCATCTGAGGTTTACGGTCTGAAGTGATTGGGACATATCATAGGAAGGAGGACATATGAACTTTGGATGGAGTTAAAGATACTCTTTACTATTCTTTCACTAATGATTTTGACATATTTTTGTTTGGAGATCTTTTTTGGTTTCTTCTCACATTGAATTCATGTTTGAACCTCATTTTAATTTTATTATCAGGGCTTTCAGAGGGTCTACAAACTCACGTGTTTGATTTACAGTGGATCATAAAAATATAAAATTTTAAGTTTTAACTTTAATTAGGTGTTACGCCAACGCCATTGAATATGTTCATTCATGATGTATGAGGGACCTTCTCCTATTCCCTAAAGGAGGGTCTTGATATTATGTTTCTTTATTGGTGGTCGGCCTCCACCTATTGACATTTGGAGTTTGTTTGATGAAACATCGTTCGGATTCTCTTTGAGGATATGCCAGTATGCACTCTTGGCAAGAGCTTTCAACATTCAAATGATTAGTAAAATGTTTCAAGTGTGATTAGGTGGGGGTGTTTTACTTCTAATAGTTTTATTAGATTGCTTTTACCTTGGATGAACAGAATAATAACTTTCATTGAAACTGGATGTTTCTTGACAATTAATTGAAGGAAAACACAGATATTAATTGAGGCTGCTGATCTCTCTCTGCATAATTAATAGATCTTGTGTTTCTTGATGAGTTTTGGGAGAAGCTATTATTATTGTGACTTTAGTTCAATACTATTCTCACTCTCATGTTTTAAAGTAATTTCTCCTTTTGAAGAATTATGTAGTGTACCAGTTTGCTCTTTCTTTGTGAGGTCTTGAGACATGCCAGGTGTGACCTCGCCATGGGGCTTGCCAGCGAGTTTTCCTCGATATATTATTTATGTATTCTTGGTTATAGTGAAGGTCAAAGGTGCTCCCGTGTTTTTACAATCCAACTATAAAAACTTTGTTGTGTGTGTTTGTTCTCTTGAACACGCTTTGCACCACAGCTATATTTGACTAACGGCTTGTTGAGATATGGTCTTGCATGGCGTGATAAGAGCCCTTTTGTGAGTTCAATAACTTGTCATCTAGGTTTCCTAAGTGCCAGGACCTTCCCCTTCTCATGTTCACTTCCTCCATTTCTTTGCATCATAATTGAACATGTTTTTACCTAATAGTTAAGTTTAAAACTGTGCATCTCAGTTTGACTCCTCCTTCTCTTATGGTCCACTCGTCTCTATGGGATTGGCGGGGATCACCTCATTCGATCCACATGTTTGAATGCAGAATACAGTTTTTTTATTCATATTATTCTTATGCCACCTGTTTTTCCTTCTGTTCACTTTTTCGAGAGCCTTCTTCTATAAAGAGGCTATTCTTGATCTGGGCCAGCAGAGTTATGGATGAACTTTCTCTTTGTAGGCAGGTTGGGTTTGAGATTGCTCTACCTCGCTGGTAGAGTGTTGGTTGTCGTTTGGGTGTATAGTTGAGACAATTATAAATGGATCTATTAAGCGTTCAAAGCTAGTTAGTTTGCAAGAGATAGTATTCTATGATGTCTGATATAGTTATAGGGGAGACTTTCAGCTCTGCATTAGGAAAGAAGTAATGGGTTATATATTATTACGACGGCTTCAGTTCAAAATGATTGTATCACGGCGATGTTAAAGAAGTATTCTTAAATGGCAATCTTTTAAAGAAGGAATTTTTATATGGGCGCCCGGTGTTTCATGATTTGGGTATGTTTGTAAGCTGGGAAGACGATATGCGGCTGAAACGGCACCTCGTGCTTGGTTTGAAGATACCACGGTGTGATCACCCTCTCTTTACTGGATTCACTGCTGGCTACAGTTATAGTTATGCTCTCTTGTTAGGTATCAAAGTGTGATGCATATTCATAACATATTGATGACATGTGATTAATGCGGTGTGATGTTGATGGTATTTTGAAGTTTCAGAAAGGTGAGGTTCAGAAAAACAATTTGATAGAAAAAGGATCTGGGTTCTCTGATATTCTGCCCGGTGGCCAAGGGGCGCCTATTGGCTGAGGTTATCTTCTTTCTTAGTCAAAATATATTTGCGGATATTCTTGAGGCGACGAACTTCGCGACAATAGGGCGTGCGCGCGCGCGCGATACCTCCGTGAAGTTAATGAAATATTCTCTTCCACGATGGTGTGCCTTTATCCAAATTCTACATTATCTTGCATGTTAGGAGCTTGGTATATCTTATTATTACTGCTCTTGATATTTCTTATGATGTTCATGTTGTTAAGTCGGTTTATTTGCTTCTCTCCGGGTTCATTAGGCGCTATTATATATTTGCTGTTTTGCGGTACGCGAAGTACAGTGTTTTTAAAGTGCTCTGCCATCTACCGTCTTTGAGCTGGGTGCCTTTGATCAGATTGCGAGCGACGGATCTACTATTATGGATCGTTCTTGGTTATATCTTTTTTGGTTGATTTTCTGTGACTCTTAGAGGGTAAAAACGACCAGTGACTCTATCTTCGTTTATAGAAGCCGGAATATCGTCTTGTGACATCTAGCCTAAGATTGTTCTGGTTACATTGGGTTGCCCAGTAGATATGAGTATTTCTTTCTCATCCACTCCTATGTATTGTGACAACAAAAGTCTATTCGGATTATCACAATCAAAGCACTGTGACAGACCAGCTTGTTAGGGAGTGATTTGCATTATGTCATTTCTGACATGACTGTCACTTTGTCGCTTTTGTTTCTTCTTCATTGTTGTAGATTTCTGCAAGGCTGGCATTCTACTGTTTGTTTAAGTTTCTGGTTGAGCAATACTAGTGCTTCTCGCCTCGTGATTGGGGATCATTGGAAATAATTGCTATATTATGTTGTAGTTCTTTTCTTCTATACAGATTTTACGTGTTTCCTTTTAGGATTCTTCTAATGACTATGTCTATATATAAAGACCTTTGTTATGTAATTTTTCTGATTAGGTGTTGGGAATAAATTTCAGTTTTCTACTCTTGTTCCCATTTGGGGTTATAGTTTCAACAAATTTAATTTCCTTTGTTTTTGTTAAACAAAATATTGGAAAACATTTTTTAAACTTTCTCAAATAGTAACAAGAGAATCAGAATGCATCTGCGAAGTCGCCTTATAGTGGAAGGTAGAGTTGATACATAATTTATTTTTTAAAGAAGGGGTCTCTCTGTTATTTCACCTCTCGAGAAAATGCAAAAATGATTTGTTTTAAATGAGTATAATTAAAATAAAAAATTAGTTGAGAGACCAAATTGACATCTTGGCCAGTAGTTGAGGATCAAAAGTATCACTTTAAACTTACTTTTAAAACTGTTGTATTTTATGATATATCAGAGATATTACACAAATATTATATAGTAAATATTTTTCATTTTATTATAATGATAAAATTGAAGGTATAATATATGAAATATTAAATTACTTTTATTAATGCATTAAGTGTGACGGTATATAAAAAACAAAACTTGACATAATATAGAAAATGTCAAAAAAATAAACAACTAAATATTTCTGTATTTATTAAAAAGCGTTATTTCGTATTAAGATCACACAAACTTTCAATTATAATTGAGTTGTGATGACATCATAGGACACTTCACGGTCTTTTAAAGGCTATGAAGCTTATCAAAAGCAAGCAGGAGTTGGATCATGATAGGTGAATATGTTTCCTCGTAGTCAATACTACCAGTCTCTGTGAGAGAGCATGTGCTTCTTGAAATGTTTTCATATCTTATGTTCTCATTATTTTCCATTGCGCTTTCCTTACAAAATACCTATTTATGCCCAGACATCTTTCTGCTGGGTATTTGGATTATAGACCAGACTTCACCAGTATCGATAACAAGTTTGTTGTTGTATAACTTTTTTCCATTTTGGTCAATAAGTTCTATGTCGAGCATTCTTCACATTTGTGGTTCGAGATCCTCATCATTTCTTATGATGTCAAAGCCCGCGGAAGGTAAAAATAATATTGATAATAATATGTTTGATCCCATTATTTCCCCCTTGTGAACATAACTTATTGAGATCTGCGTTTTTGAATTACACAATGTCTGCCGGGGCTATTTCTTCTTGAACCTCTTGAGGGTTTCTTGCAATTTCAGCTATCATGCATCTTCCCTTGAGGCTCTTGCTACTTATATCTCTTTAGGGCATTTGTTTTATCATATGCCCTCTCATGGGGCATTTTTCTTTTGGTATTTTACCTATTCAAAGGTATCAATTCTCATGTTCTGCTTCCTTTCGAGTTATATGCTGTTCAATGAACATGTCTGACTTTGAAAATATTATCTCATTTCCTAATTGTCTTTGGGACATCAATCGAAAATGTTGGAACATTCGCGGCCCGGGACCATATACTATCCTTTCCTACTTTATCATTCTTGGCTTGTTGATGATGATTTGCAAGATTTTGAAAATAAAGACGATCATACAGAGCACCAAGTGCATTTATTTGTCTGATAGGTCGAAGCCGGAACATTGTGGTGCTGCAGTAATTCTAGTTTATTATTCTCCAGAACATGCGCCTCCCAATGGTGAGAATACGCTCATGTAAAATAACGCAAATGCAAAAGTGGGTTATAAAAACATTTCTATGGGGTTGAATATCATACTTGAAGAATCGAAACCTATATAAATCCTGATCTTGTTTGGGACCATTTTAAATAAGATTGTGTGAATAGGTGGTGTGTGAATTACCTGACAAAGTTCTGATAATCATGTTGATTGTTTGCCTATCTAAGTTAATGAATCAGATGTTAGAAAGAAAAGAAAGCTGATAAATATTATTGAATAGACCAAACACATCTTAATACCATAATAGCGGTCTGACTATGAGTTAAGCAATTTGGTTTCAGGCTGGCGTTGATCCGGTAATGGTGAGGGCTTTTGATGAGGACTACGCGCTTCATTAACCGTTTTTAGGTGTAAAGGGAATGAGCAGCATGATTAACAACATTCATTAAACTAATTTACATGCAATATTGATCTGGGGTTTTGAGATAAACTCATCGGTTGTTGTCAAGTAAACCAACATAAGTGGATTCGGGGGGTGAGCACTCAGAATTCGATCATTGTCAGATGGAGCTGCAGGGCGTGGCATTCGCGTGAAGAAGACAAACGCATGGACTACCTAGTAAGGAAGGCATCTATTAAGACGCGAATTAAAGGAAGGATTGCACATGATGGATGGATAGATTACGCATAATACATTCTTGTTTCTTTTTAAGAAAGCGGTGACTCAATCGACTTCGGGATGGCCCGGTATCAATTTACCTTGTGAATAAGTAGCACATGATTCATTGGGTAAAAGAATCTTACGGTTCTAGTGGATGCCATAGCCAGGTGTTCTATGATTCACTCCTTATCATTGGGGACCCAAGGTGGGCTGAGCTTGTCATACCAATAATCAAGTCTTGAATTAGTTGAACCACGGTTCATGTGACATATAAATTGATAGGCTTTATATTTGTATGCATATGAGCCAATTTTGAGTTTTCATTATATGTTTCTGCATACAAACAAGATTGTGTAGGGCATTATATATTACTGTGTGGTTCAGATGATATAAGTGCGTGACATATAAAGGTCGATCGTGGTGTGATTGAATCGCATCATGTATAGATAGTGGGTGTGGATATGTTATACCAAATACTGTTGATTGGTTGTGGACCTCAGATCTTCCGCTGACGATCGCGTCGTGAATCAGTATCGCGCTGCTCGAAAGATTATGTGTGTGGTTGAACAATCAAGCCGGGCGGCCTCGCTCATCTTGAGAGCTAGCTCATGATAATCTCTGGTGCAATACAAATAAGGTTAAGAGAGAAACTTGTTTCTCTCTCTTTGTTTGTGTATATATATATATATATATATATATATACCTGCCTGCCTCTCCCTGCCTCTGCCACTTGGTTTGGAGGAAGGGGATACAGGGACATGAGGAAATGAGAAAGAGAGAAAGGAAGTGAAGAGAGAGAGAGAGAGAGAGAATGAAATGAATCTCGGGATGACGTTATAGGTATTAGGTGGAGCTTTACGGACACAGACAGCCTTCAAATTACTCTCAGCCAAAGGAGATTGATGAAGACCAATTAAATAGATGCCAGTGAATATGGTTATTGCAGAGTCTCAAAGTTGTTTGTGGTCTTTCCACTTGTGTTATGAATAGAACTGCATTTTAATAAAATATTATTGTTTAGAGTATTTTTTAAATGTTACCAAGGGTGAAACCAGTAACTGACAAATTGTTTTAAATAATTTAAATTAATTATATCTTAAAAACATCCGAGATTATGGGACAAGATAGTTGAGTGTAGCTGAGCTTTGGGTCCAGATTGACGCTTGTCAAACTCGTGGATTAAGTGGTTTCGAACAGGTACCACCTTGTTGTGTCCCATTATGAGATCATGTTTTTGCAAAGGTGGTGAGTCTCCTTTGTTAGAGGGCTCTTTTATCAAATATACAACTTGTATAACAATATATCCATTACCCGTCAAGGTCTCAGCGGGAAATAGTGGCGACCATGATTCATGCGTCGTATATCACCAATGTAACTATATCATAATGATCCGTAAGAGTTTATTACAACACTCTTATATAACATATAGTAAAACTATTTGTTCCTAACATGTTTTCAATTTTATAAACCACATCTTGAAAGCCTATTTTTGAAATATAGATTACATGATGGGATTAGAACATTTACCTAGTAGAATATATATAATTGCACGAGTACACTCTCCGCTAAATTGCAGCGGCATCATTTCACGGCGTTGACCAAAATATGCGTTTCTACTAAATGTCTTTTATCTTATGGATGAGAATGCGACTCACCTATCCCATATCCAGAGTCCTCACAGACTCTCTTTGCCACTCTTGCTGGTGTGAAACATCATTTATAATTCCATCAATGACCATTTCAAAAACAAAAGCTTTGTTTATAAATCAGTCAGTGGATGAAACTCATTCACTTATTTTACCAAGATCTGTGTGTTTTTATGGGTAGCGTTTTGCGGGATCTCGCGCGGGCTTCACCACCACGAACTTTCGCCATTTGGATACATATGTATATAACCAAGAATACGGGTTTTCACTCGAGGGGGTATCTATCCTTCTTGCTGTACCTGACACCGTGTTTTCATTTCATTTTCTTACCCAGCCACAGTAGTAAGGACTCGTTTCGGATGTTGTCCATTTGGGCATATCTTATCGAACCACCCGATTATCGATCTATATGTCTCTCACGACATACCATGAACACTGTTAGGTGCCAGTCACTCACATAGAGAACTCTTTTCCATATCCATGCGATGTCCAGTGTATCAGATATGAATATCACATATCATCAAATATGGCGAATACTACATGGACAACACCGATCACCGCTTCACAGTTGTCATGGACGAATTGCATCACCGCCATGCCGTTTTATAAATGTTTGATTCATGTCAACCTGTCATCTGAGCACCATGCCCAGCATTCCACACATTCAACATAGGTCTGCCAGTCAAGCGATGACGCCCCGGCGACGCCCATGGTAGCCATTGCTATAACAAATTATGCCGTCAAAACAACGGATGCGTGACATCCGACGGTCGCCACATTATCTGTTAAAATGATGGCACGCACTATCAAGCATGTAGCGGCCCATTTGCATATAAAGCTGTAAAGCGCATCGACATGTTAGAGCACTCGTATTGACCGCTGGCAAGTAAGGCATGATGGCGAGTAGCGCGATCGCCGGGCCGGTTATCGCATAGAAATACCCACCGACATTCCACACAACAAGCCATCCATAGTACAATGAAGTTTCTGCATTTTTCTTTTTTGGAAGCGGTTACGAAACTAGTCCCGCAGTCCAAATCGGACTGACGTGGCGCCCTCATTGCAACAGACCGAAAAATAAGACCATAACGGGTTATGAAGGATCGATTTGTGATTAAGTACTTTATCCAGTTCGGACAAGATCTGCATTCCTTGAAACCATACTGAGTCAAATTCCACTTTCCCAACTTCATCAGTCCGAAATGGGCGGTGGGTTCATCAAAACGCATGTTAACTTTGTGGCGGTCGAAACGGACTATAACTTGGATTTGCCAGGTGTAAAATTTGGGTGATTCAAAGCCTAACATCAGTTCTTAGGTGAGATACTGCATTTGTGAAGGATACTAGTCCAAAATTTATATCTTTTACAATGAAAATGACCCAAAAGCGGGACATCCCATATGGGTCAAAAGCAGGCACTATTCCATAACCCATTATTTACACAACTTGACCCTTAAGGCAAAAAGGACCAAACAACCCACTTATGGCATTAAAACTCAACCAGCAGCCCAGAATGGAATAAACCAAAAGTAAGAGTACTTACCTTTTGAACCATAGAAAACCTAAGGAAGTCCAGTGGACACTTCCCTAGGCAGGCTTTTGGTTTAGAGGCTCTGACTTAAATCCTCGCCAAAATCCACGTGTTTTGTTTTGAAATACATAGCCTAAATCGAGTGAATGAACTTTACGTTATTGCCTTCAGTGAAATCGAAAAATCAGTTGTCTTGGATTTGGTAGAAATTTTCTTGATAATGGTTTGGCGAGTGAATCCAGCGGTTCGCGTCCACCATCATTGGGGATCTAGAAAAATTTTCAAGCACCAGCAGAACTGTTTTTGTGTTTTATTGTTTTTACCAAAAAATTGAAATTTTTCTGATTTTTACATGGAGTCTGCAATTTAGCAAATGTGGGTTGAGCTTATGAATACGATGTAATGGCGTGATGGCAAAAAAACATAATATTTGCAAATTTTCTAAAAACTAAATTCCTTTTATATAAAGACCATTTTTGTTTTGAATTTGTTTCAAAATTTTATTACTAATATATGATGATAATTTATTGAGTTAAGAGTTTTATAAGATTATATATTTATATATTTTTTAAAATCATATGATAATTTATGTATCTTAGAACTTCCACTATTCTGTTTCAATAATTTTAATAAAGTTTATATTGTAATATTTTAAGGGGACATCTTACAAAATTATAACAAGGGTGCTTGATTTAAAAATACTTTTTAATAAAAATATATTCAAAAAATGATATTAAGACCAAATATATAAGTAAATTCAAATGGCTCAATAAATTATGTATTTTTTAATAAAGGTGACATTAAACTCTTTTATAAATAATATTAATATGAGATAAATATAGAAAATTAAAAGAATAATATAAAATAAAAGGATAAATATAATTAAAACTCATATTCCAAATATTATTTTATCATAAAGCCAAATATATTTTCCAAAAAAATCGTCAAAAATCAATGATTTTTTTTTATTGTAAATCAAATATGATTTTTTTTTTTTTTTTGAAGGATTCTTTTTGAGTATTGTAGCTACGAGAAAGATATGAAAATGAAAGAAAGAGCGATTAGTTCTTTGAGGGATTTGTGGTGGAGGGAATAAAATATAAAAATAAAAAAACTGAAATTTGAAACTATATTTAAAGAAGGTTAAAAGTTTATTAAATTAAAATTATTCTATTATTGGTAGGATTCTTTTTTAACTTTCTAGATTTTGTTTCCCTTTTAGTTCTTTAATAAGTCTATGCCTATAAAAGACCTTTATTATGTATTTTTTAACTTTTGCAATCACGAACCATTTGTTCATATTTTGTTTCTGATTACCAATTATTGAAGAGGCGATTAAAATGATATGTATGAGTGTGAATTTGGATGGAAGGTGTACAAATAATGAGTTATCAGAATGGAAAACTTTCTTAAAGGAAAATTGTTGGAAGTATGTTATAGGAACTAATTGTATTACAAAAATACTAATGAAATTATTTTTAATAAGTTTAGATCAGTGGAAGTAACGATTAAAGAATCATTACTTGGAATATTCAATTATGTTAAGCATTCAATAGGTTGCGCGTTTGTAAGTATGGGACATGTGAAGGAGGTTTGGGATCATCTACGGAGGGCTGGGCGCTTGACTAATTTTACCAGCGATATCAATTGGAGATTGACATATGTGATCTTGTAAAGTGTCAAGTGTTGGTTGCCATGACAATCTGGGATAAATGCTCTTCCTGTCAAGATAGGGTATGGGATAATTAATTCTGTTCTGATATTCTTTCTGGTGGGTTGAGTATGTTCCACTGATCCATTCAGTGTTAGGGGTTATTGCGAGCGAGTCTCTAAATTACATTAAGAATTCTCCATAGATCACCCCGTGGTGGTGACTACCTTCTAAGTTATCTTGGCAAATCATCAGTTCTCCATAAGGGTTGCATGGGTAAGGAGCTGAATTTTGTAAGTAGAAAGGTCATTAGAGGCTCTTTGTCGCTAAAACCAAAATCATTTTAACAACAATACGGTTTTGAAACAGCGACCAGTCAATCTTAACGAGACCTTTCGGAGACTAAACGCCAGAACAGAACACACACCAGACGCATTGCTCTGATAGTGGCGCATGGGTTCTTTCCTTGATCCTTACTTTTCATTGAGCAATTCAAAAAAGTCTCTCCTGCCATAAGCTGTCTACCTCTTCATTAGGTTAGTTGACTCCACGATTCTTGACTACGTTGTGTGTTTGCCGGATCTTGGACTATTGCTTGTCCATAAACCAACAAAATTCTTCTTGTTTTACCTCTATGTACCATTCGTCTTATGTTTCCCGTAATGTGAAGACACTCTATACACTGGCGATTTGATTCTCATTGTTTGCCATAAATCTCCTCTTTAATGTTTATCATATTCCGAGCCTCATTGGATCTTGTATGTGCAGTTGGATTTGTTGCGAAATTCTATTGTTTAGTCACCTTTCTTCTTCTTCTTGTTTGCTCGGGATTTGCAGTCTACCGAGTTGATTAGGATATCACTTAGGAAGGGGATTATATGTTTTGGATGAGTTAAAGATGCCTTCACGCTATTGTGCCTTATTGATTTGACATGTTTTGTTTTGGGTCTTTTGGTTTTTATTATGACGTTCACCTTGGTCATGTTTAGACACCTCATTTTAAATTTTACAGAGCGCCGGGGCTTTAGGAAAGTTACAAATAATGTTTCGATTGCGGTGGATATAAATGGCAAATTTTTAGATTACCTTTTAATTGATGTTTTGTCCCTTCTTCTCCGGGCGTTAACGTGTTTATGATGTATGAAAGGGGCCTTCTCCTATTCCAAAAGGAGGATCTGATAATATATGTTTCTTTTATTGATGATCTTGCTCACACTATTATTTGGGTTTATTTGATAAAACAGCCAGATTAAAATTCTGAACCATACCAAACACTTTTTGCTCTTGCCAAGCTTCAAACATTACATGCGTTAATGATGTTCAGTGGTGATTGAGTGGGGAGTAGTACCGCTGTTGATTTGGCCAGGTTGTGCACTTAGTGAACTCAAGATAACAAACTTGTTGGAGCGTAAGGATATCTTGAGCAGTGATTCTTTGAAGAAAACATAGACGCATGTGGTGGAAGCGCTCAGATCTCTCTTATTGCCGTCTTGTGTTCTTAGTGAATTTTTGGGGAGGGGCTATTCACACTATTATGCACGGGTTGACTATTCCACCCTCATTTCAGTGTTTCTCCTTTTGAAGATTATATGAGTGTGCCTGGGTGCTCTTTCTTTGGAGTCTTTGGTTCATCACGGCCGTTCTTAAACCTCATATGGAGACCTTGTGGCAGTTTCCTCTCGATATGTTATTTATATGTTTCTTGATTTGCATAAGTGCTCTGAAGGATTAAGGAGATGTCATGTTTCAGTCTAACTCTTTTTGAAACTTTGTTTGTCTCATGGTGTTGTTTTCTTGAACATATACCTTTCTTCTGTTATCTTCATTCATGACGATTATAGATATGATCTTGTAAGTATTGAGCCTTTTATGGGGATTCAATAGCTGTATCTGGGTTCTTCAGTGCTTGAGATACCTTCTCATGTTCTTCTCTATTTCACATCACCAGATCAACATGTTTTTCTTCTCTAATGGTTCTTCTGCAGATTTTCAAACACTTTGCTCTCTAGATACACAGAGCTCCCTCTTCTCATGGCAGATTTTCAGATCTGTCAGGATTGTGAGATCCTCAGTGATCACGGCATGTTTCACAAAGTCCACAAAGAATGCGGATTTTGCATGTTTGTATTGTTCTTATTAACACTTCAGTTTTTTAGCTTCTATTCACTTTTCTGGGCGTACTATAGGGGTGTTCTTGATCCATTGGCAGAGTTGTGGATGAGGAACTTTTACTTTATAAGGCGGGGTTGGATTTGATTTATCTATATACGGTAGATATTTGTTGGTTAATAGTTGGATATCAGATGAACGTTATAATGGGATCCTATTAACGTTTATTCAAAGTTAGTTTTCGAAGGATATTCGATGGTCTGGTTCGCGAGAACTTTTATCTGTTGAAATGACTGATTGGCGTATGCAATAACCAGTTGAAACAATGTTGTATCTCTTGGCAGTGTTAAGCCGCCTTCGCCATGCAATCGCTGAAGATTTGAACCCCACCGGTGTTTCTCGTTCAGACATGTTTATGACTTCAGAGAGAGACGTGGCACAAAGCAACTTTGTTGCGGATTTGAAGACTGCCTGTTGTGAATCTCTCTCTTGGATTCACGCGCTAGTAGTTATGAAGTTATGCTCTCTTTATTAAAGTTATCGATGTGATGTCATTTAACATTTTCATATCATTGATGACAGCGCCAGTTATTCTGGGGTGATGATGTTGATGGTATTTTTATGAGTTTTGAGGTAGGTTGAAAGAAACGTTGAAATGGGATCTGGGTTCTCTGTGATGTTTGTTGGTGTTGAGGTAACAGCCTATATTGCTGAGGACATCTTTGCCTCTTAGTGAAGAAATATCTTTGGATATTGACGAGCTAGACTTTAAAGCCGATAAGGCGATGCCTCGTGAGGTGATCTGAAGTATTCCTCTTGTTGGTGTGCATCGATTCTACCATTATCATTTTATTGTTGCAGGAGCTTGGTATATTTATTATTCTCTACTCTTGATATTTATGAGTGTTCATGTTGTTGGTGATTTGTTTACTTCTCCACTATGGTTCTCCATTAGGCGACTATTATTATATTTTGCGGTGCATGATCTGAGTCTTTTGAGTCTTCTACTTTCATCTACCTCGTCTTTGGGCCTCGTTAATACTTTGATGATCATGATTAGCGTGTAGTCACTAATCATGAATCTGACTGGAGTTGTATGCGGGTGGTTTTTCTTATTTCTTAGAATTAGAAACAGCATTGTTTCTCTATCTTCAGCGAAGCGAATCTTGATCTTGTGACATCTGCCTTACCAAGGAATTGTTTGGTTACATTGGTTACTCGAATCGCAAAGTATTTCTTTCTCGCCTCCTATGTATTGACAACAAAGTGCTATTCAGATTACTTCACGCCTGAGGCTTTTCTTGAGCGACCGACTTTGTTGGGAGGTACACCACGCCGCACCGTCCCATTTCAAACATGGCATATCACTTTGTCTTTTGTTTCTTCACCATTTGTTGCTTGTAGATTTCTTTCTAAAGTAGCATTACATTTTTTTGTTTTAGTTTCTAGTTTGGCAGACTACCGATGGCATGGACGCCGTGTGAGTTTGGTGGGGATGTTAAATTAAATTATTTCCTATTATTAGTAAGATTTCTTTTTCTTCTCCACTCTACCAGTTTTTGTTTCCTTTGGGGTTCTTCTAATAAGCCCTATGTCTATATATAAAGACCTTTGTTGTATGATTTCATTAATTAATTCGAATAAAAATTTGGGTTTTTCTCTTGTTTACAGTGGGGTTTCTTGATTCCTTAAATTTAATTCCTTTTTATTTTTTCTTTGTTTAAACAAAATATTCAAGAAAAAGCATTTTTTGGCTTTTCTCAAATATTTTTCAAAAAAATCGTGCATGCAAGAAGTGCTCAATGAAGTAGGTTGATCATAATTTGTTTTTTAAAAGAAGGGGTCTCTCTGTTAGCTCACTCTCAGAAAATGTAAAAATAGTTGTTTTATTGTGCAAAGAGTAAAAAATAGTAAAGATTGGTGGACAAATTGTTGTATCTTAATCAGTAGTTGAGGATGAAATATCCTTTAACCCACTTTTAAACAATTGTATTTTATAAATATATCAAGATGTTACACAAATATTATATAAATATTTTTATTTTATTATAATGATAAAATAAAATTATCATCATATGGAAAAATATTAAATTACTTTTATTAATGCATTAAGATGTTGACCAACATATAAAAAACAAAACTTGATACATAATCTGAAAATATTAAAATAAATGACTAAATATTTAATATTATTAAGCAGTATTTCGTATTAAGTTACACAAACTTTCCAATTATAATTGAGTTGTGATGACATCCATGAGATGCATATACAGTCCTTTAGAGACTGCCAAGCTTATTAAAAAGCAAAAAGCAATTGAATCCATGATAGGTGAATATGTTTCCTAAGTAGTCGATGCAGTCTCTAGAAACCTTGTGCTATTAATCATGCTTTATATCTTATGTTCTCATTATTTTCATTGCGCTTTCATACAAATACCTATTTGTACCCAACATGCTTTACACCTTTAGGTATTTGGATTATAAGACCAAAAACTTCTCGTATCATTAACAAGTTTAATTATGACTGTATAACTTTTTTCCATTTTGGTCAATAAGTTCTATGTCGACATTCTTCCACATTTTGTGGTTCGAGATCCTCATCATTTCTTATGATGTCCAAGGCCACTTGGAAGGTAAAAATATTATTGATAATAATATCATTTCGATCCCATTTATTTCCCTTGTGAACATAACTTATTGAGATCTCATAATTTTTAGATTTTCAGCGTGTCTCTTCGAGGCTCTTGTTCTTTATCTCGAACCTCTTGAGAGTTTCTTGTTCAATATATGCATCTTCAGGCCTCTTGCTCTATATACCTCTTTAGGGGCATTTTGTTTATCATATGCCTCTATAGGGGCATTTTTCTTTTGGTATTTACTATTCAAAGGTATCAATTATCTACCATTGTTCCCTCTTCTTTTTCGAGTTATATCTTTTGAGCTAATAGATATCCCCAGGCTTTAGGCGTATTTTATACTCATTTCCTAATTGTCCTTTAGGGACATCAATCCGTGTTGGAGCATTCGCAGCCGGGATATATGACTCTGTCACTTTCTTTGTATTAATAAAAACATTTGGTAATTGATTTTCAAGATTTTGAAAATGAATGATCCTTTGAACTTCCAATTCACATTTATTTGTACGATGATCAAAATGAGACATTGTAGATGCATTCCAAGTAATTTCTCGTTGTTATTCTAGAACATACTTTTCTCCCCCTAATGGTGGGAATACACTCTCATTAAAATAACAATCCGCAAAGTGGGTTATAAAAACATTTCCTATTAAGGGTTCAAGATATCTTATAATAAACTGAGAGGAGATGGCCCTAGTAAATCCCAAGTCTTTGTTGGGGACCCATTTTAGTGCGTTGTGTAGATGCAATTGGTATGTAGATTGCACAACCAAAGATTTGTAAATGATAAATATTTGGTTGTTTGCCTAATACAAGTTGTGAATAGGAGTATTCATGGTAAGCTATTGGTCGAATACGAACAAAGCTTGTAACATGCATAATACTTGAATCCCGAGCATAAGTTAGCAATTTGGTTTTCATTAGCAGTGGTCGAGCTATTAATTGAAGACTTTTGATGAGGGACTCTGCTAAACCGTTTTTGGGTGTGAGAATGAGCAACATGATGCTCAACATTTATTCAAACTAACATGCAATATTCAGTCAAGGTTTGGGAGGTAAACTCATCGGTGTTGTCAAGTCTGATAGCCTTAATTGGATTCAGGAAATTGCGCTTATAATTTGATCATTTGTGCGATGAGCCTAGCAAAGACAACATTTCTTGTCGAAAGAAGACAAACATGGACTACCTAGTAAAGGCATCTATTAAGACCATAAATTAAAGGAAGGTCGCTTGCATGATGGATGGATAGATTGCGCAATATGTCCCCCCATGTATTCTTTTTAAGAAAACTGGTGACTCAAATCTGACTTTGCTAAAGGATGGCCCGACTATCAATTTACCTTGTGAGCAAGTAGCACATAGGTATTCATTGGGTAAAAGAATCTTCTGGTTCTTTAGTGGATGCCCATGTGAGTGTTCTATGATTCTCCTTATCATTGAGGACCCAAGGTGACTCAGCTTGTCATGCAAAAGAATAAAAGTCTTTAGGTCGTTGAACTTCTGGTTCATGACAACATATGACTAGATAGGCTTTATATTTGTATGATATAACCCATAGGAGTAGGCTGAGAGTTTTTCCATTATAAGTTTCTTACCATAAACAATAGAGGTAATGTAAAGACATTATGTATTACCTTTATTCATAGTTTCAATATGATATCCATTTATGCGGATATCTTTAAAGTTGAGCAAATTCATTGTGAATTTGCTAGAATATAATGCATCATTGATATGGAACCTAGTTCCGTTTGGTAGATTATATTTGCTCTTTCAAAGCCTTCAATTAGTTTTGCGGGTACTAGATATGGTACATTGACATTCGCTAATGTCGAGTCTGAAAGTATCTTTTATCTCGAGAAAGGGTATGTGTGTGGTTGGGCAATCAACAAGACATACATCACCCTCATTCATCTTAAGAGGCTTCAAAAATATCTTGATAAATGTATAATTGTAATACAAAATAAGGTTAAAAGAGAAACTTGTTTTACTCTCTCTTTGTCTTTATGTATATATATATATATATATATATATATATATATATATATATATATATATATATATAGTGAAAGAGGATGAGGAGTTACTAAGGAAATAGAAAGAGAGAAAGGGAGGTAGATAGAAAGAGAGAGAGAGAGAGAGAATGAAATGAATCTAAAGGGATGGCATTATAGGTATTGGGTGGAGCCTTTTTACGGGCTTACAAGTAGCCTTCCATTACTCTCCTTAAAGGAGGGTGATGAAGACCAATTAAATGGTGTAGTGAATATGGTTATTCACAATTCTCAAAGTTCATTTATGTGGTCTTTCACCATGTTTATGAATGAACATTTACAACAAAATGACTGTTTTAAAGTATTTTTTTAAATATTTTAAAGAATTAGAAACCAAGTACTTGACAAATTGTTTTTAAATAATTAAATTCATTATATCTTAAACATCAAAGATGTAGGTAAGATGGTTGAAGTGTGGCCAGCCCAAAACACAGTCAGGTTAAACCAACACATCAACATTAGTCAAGTGGTTGGGTAACTTGATACCACCTTTGTTGTGTCCATTATCGGAGATCCATATTTTATAAAGTGGGCGGAGTCTCGCTTTGTTAAATTTTCCCTGCTGATATCTGACACAATATAACAATATATCCATTACCATCAAGGTCTCAACGAGAAATAAATAATGACCACATGATTCATCTGTCTATATCACAATATACAACTATATCACAATAGTCCATAGAGTTTATTACAACACTCTTATACATAACATATATTAAAACTAGCTTGTTCTAATATAGTTTACAAAAATATTTATCAAAGCCACATCTTGACACTACTTACTGAAATAAAATTTATGATGGGGTGAGCAATACCTAGTAGAGAATAATTCTTACAAGGGCTACTCTCCACCTAAGTGCACATGCACTGTCATTTCACACATTCAAGTAAAAATATACACATTCCTACTCAAATGTCTACATGCTATGGATGAGAATGTGACCCCACTATCAATAAGTCCTCAAACTCTCTCACATGCATATGCTAAGTGTAAATATATTATGTTCCATCAATGACCATTTTCCAAACAAAAGCTTTGTTTTATAAATCAAAATCCATTGGACAAACTCCGATATTCACTTGTTTTTACCAAGTCCTGTGTGTTTTTGTGGGTAGCGAATTTCTGGGGTCTCAAGCGCGGGCTTCGCGGCTTTCAACGCTGCGAACTTTCATCGGCGGATGCATATGTATAACCCGAGAATCACGGGTTTTTCACTCAAGGTATCTATCCGCCTTGCTATACCCAACACCGCGTATTTTTCATTTCATTTTCTTTATGCAGCGTGAGACTCATTTTGGATGTTGTCCCATTTCTGAAGCCATCTCGAACATCGAACCAGTGTCGATCCCTACCATGTACTGCGACATACCGCCGAACACACCAAACACAGTGTCGATATCTACCATGAACTCATACCCATGTCATGCGATGTCAGGTGCATATCGTGTAAAAATGTCCTTTGCATCTTATCATGTCAAATGCATAATGAATGCTACATGGACAACACAATCCCACACCTTACGGGTGTCATGGGCGATTACATCACACCGCATATGACTTATAAATCATTGATTTCATGTCAACCTATCATGCGAGCATATACCAGCGTTCACATTCAACATATCGATCATGATCAAGCAATGACACACATAACCGGCCATGTAATGGCCATTGCACATAACGATTCATCATCACGTCAAAATGTTGGGTGCACATATTGACATCGAATAGGTCACTACATTTATCAAGTAATTGGCACACTCACTATCAAGCAATGTGGCCATTTGCACATATAAACTCATCTCATGTATCAGCACCGACGAGCACTCATATTGACACGAGCCATCACTCTTAGTGACAATGACACTTGATCCTCAAGGGCCAGTTATCCATATAGAAATGCCCACAAAACAATTCACACAACAAGCCATCTGTACAAAATAGTTCAAACTTAGTTAGAAACTAGTCCTAACAGTCCAATCTGGACACTAAACCATTAAACAACCTAAGTTGTAGCAATCAGGAAAAATAAGACCATAAGCAGGTTATAGAATTAGATTGCGTGATTCAAAAGACTAACATCAAGTTCTCAGATAGATCTACAATTTCCTTGAAATATACTAGTCCAAATTTTCACTTTTTCCCAACCTAAAATCAGTCCCAAAAATCTGGACAGTAGGTTCATCCAAAACATGACAACCTGTGGCAGTCTCGAAAAACGGACTATAACTTGGGTTATAGATGTCCAATTTGGGTGATTCAAAAGCCTAACATCAAGTTCTTAGGTAGGGATACAATTTCCTTGAAGGATACTAGTCCAAATTCTCCCCTTTTCTATTGAAAATCCAGCCCCAAAGCAGGACATCATATAGGGTCAAAAAACGAGGGCTTTTATTCCATAACCCATTATTTTGCCAAACAGCCCCTTAAGGCAAAAAGGACCAAACAACCCACTTATGGCATTAAAACTCAACCAAACAGCCCATAGAATGGAAAATAAACCAAAGTGGAAGAATCTTACCTTTTGAACCATAGAAGAAACTCTAGGAAGTCCGTGGACGCCACCAAAACAGAAACTTGAACTCCTCGCTTAAATCCTCGCAAAATCAAAGTGTTTTTTGATGCAGTATGCTTACTCGTCGAGTAGATGAACTTTCGTTATTGCCTTGACGAAAATCGAAAAAAATCCGATTGTCTCGGAATTTGACGAAAATTTTCTTGGTAACTAGATTGCGAGGCGAATCAGCAGGTTGTAGTAGTTTCGTCATTCGAGATCACAGAAAAATTTTGAGCTATTGAGCCCGTTTGTCAATTTTATTGTTTTTACCATTTTTCAAAAAAATTAATTTTTTCTCGAATTTTACATGAAGTCTCTCACAATTTAACCAATGTCTTGAGTTCAAGCCTTATGAATGCAGTAACAACTGACGTGATACTTAAAAAAAAACATAATATTTATAATTTTCTAAAAACTATCTCAATTCCTTTTATATAAAGTATTTTATTTGAAATTTAATTTTCAAAATTTTATTACTAATATATGATGATAATTTATTGAGTTAAATTTTCATAAATTATATTTATATGTTTTTTAAAATCATATTAATTTATCATATCTTAGAACTTCCACTATTTCCCATTTCAATAATTTCTAATAGGATTTATATTCTTAACATTTAAGGGGACATCTTTAAAATTGTAACAAAGTGCTTAGTTGTTAAAAAAAATACTTTACAATAAAAATATTCAAAAAATGATATTAAAAAGATAAATATATAAAAATAAAATTAAAGTAACAATAATTCTTATTTTTTTAATAGAGTGACATTAACTCTTTATAAATAATATTAATAAGATAAATATGAAAAAAATTAAAAGAATAATATAAAATAAAAGGATAATATAATTAAAAAACTCATATTCCAAAATATTATTTTATCTCAAAATAAAATATATTTTTCCAAAAATCGTCAAAAATCGATTTTTTTATAAATCAAATAACCAGTTTTTTTTTTTTGAAGGATTCTTTTTGGAAGTAAACATAGTCGCCTAAGAAAGATATGAAAATGTAAGAAAAAAAAGAAAAAAAAAATAGATTAGTTGCTGAAATTTGTATTTAGGAAGGGAAATAAAATATAAAATAAAAAAATAGAATTTAAAACATATTTAAGGTTAGGAGACTTTGTTAAATTAATTTATTTCCTATTATTGGTAGTTTTACTTTTAGCACTCTGAATTTGTTTCCTTTTAAGTTCTTCTAATAAGTCTATGCCTATATAAAGACCTTTATTATGTATTTTTAACGTCAGTATTTCATTTGCCCTTATTTTGTTTCTTGATTATGAGTATTGAAAGAGACGATTCACTTCAATATGTGAGTGTGAATTTGGATGGAAAGAATTATTCGTAATAGAGTTATGCGATGAGAAACTTTCTTAAAGGAAAAAAATTGTTGGGATATGTTACCGGAACTAGTGCTAAACCTAAAAATACTAATGAGAATTATGCTAATAAGTTAGATACGTGGGAAGTAAACAATTCAAAAATCATTACTTAGATCAACAATTATGTTAAGCATTCAATAGGTGCACGTTTAGCAAAGTATGAGACATCAAAGGAGGTTTGGGATCATCTACAGAGGCTAGACACTTATTCAAATTTTGCAAAGCAGTATCAATTGGAGATTGACATATGTGATCTTTAGCAAAGGAATAAGAGTGTTCAAGAGTTTTATTTTGCTATGACAAATCTTTAGGATTAATTGGCTCTTACATAATCAAATGAATTAAAGACATGTGGTGCTTATATTGCTCGTAGAGAAGAGCAAAGATTAGTTCAATTCTTGATGGCTCTTCACAGTTATTTTAAAGGAGGGGTTCAATTTTGCATCGTTCTCCACTTTCGTCTATTGACTCAATTGTTAGAGGGTTATTGGCTAAAGAAAGAAGTCTTAAGTTACATTCTGAAAAGGGAATTCTTTCCACTCTGAATCCTTTTGTGTTGGTAATACCTTCTAAGTTATCTTCTAATAATCGAGCCAGGTTTCTCCATAAGAGGTTGCCTTCGGTAAGAGCAATTTTTGTAAGTAGAAAGGTCATTGGAGGCTCTTTGTCCTAAGCTAAGAAACCAAAATCAATTACAACAACAATCTCGAGTTTGGGCACAGCGACCGAGACCACAGTCCAATGAGACCACCTCGAGTATAGACCACCTTGAGTGCAGACCACCATAATTTGTTACTACAATAGCGCCGCATCGGGTTCTTTCCTTGATCCTTGGCCCACCTGGTGACGATTTCAAAGTCTCTCCCTACATCCATAAGCTATGTCTACCTCTTCTTCCGTAGGTTAGTTGACTCACAATTCTTCAGCTACGTTGTCTTTTATATGGATCTTGGACTCTATTACTTCTCATCATACGTCTCCAAATTCTTCTTGTTTTACCTCTATGTCTCATTCGTCTTATGTTCCCGTAATGACCACTGAAGACACTCCTATGCCTTTAGCGGGTGTTGGTTCTATTGTTACCCCTAATCTCTCTCTTTAATGTTTATCATATTCCAAACCTCACATTGAATCTTGCTTATGTCGGTCAGTTGTGTAATTCTAGTAATTTAGTCACCTTTTCTTCTTCTTCTTGTTTTATGCAGGATTTGCAGTCTCAGAAGTTGATTGGGACATGTCATAGGAAGGGGGGATTATATGTTTTGGATGAGTTAAAGATGCCTGCTACTGCTATTGCTGCCACTATTGATTTGACATATTTTTGTTTGAGTCCTTTTAGTTTTTATTTATGACATTCTCACTTGGTCATGTTCGTTTTCTCATTTTTAAATTTTAAGTATCCAGGGCTTTAGGAAAGTTACAAACTCACAATGTTTCCGATTTTAGTGGATGTAAAGTAACAAAAATTTTAGATTTACCTTTTAATTGAAGTGTTTTTGTCCCTTCTTCTCCATTTGATCTTATTCATTATGATGTATGAGGGCCTTCTCCTATTCCCACAAAAGGAGGGTCTTGATATTATGTTTCTTTTATTGATGATCATACTCACTATTGTTGGGTTTATTTGATAAAACATCGTTCTGAATTCTTTGAGATATACCAAGCCTTTTTTGCTCTTGTAAAAACTCAACATTCTGTCGTTATTAAATGTTTCAAGTGTGATTTAGGTGGGGAGTAGTACACTTCTAATAAATTTATTGAGTTGCTTGCCTTAGATGGAACAAGATAACAAACTTCGTGAACAGATACTCTTGAGCAAATGGTGTTGCTGAAAGAAAACATAGGCATATTGTTGAAACTGCTCGATCTCTCTTATTGTCGTCTTGTGTTCTTAGTGAATTTTGGGGAGAAGCTATTCTTACTATTGTAACTTTGATTAATACTATTCCCTCCTCTCATATTTCAAGTATTTCTCCTTTTGAAAAATTATATAGGTATGCCCTAGATTGCTCTTTCTTTAGAGTCTTTGGTTATACTTGCTTCGTTCTTAAACCTCATGTAGAACATAGCAAGTTTTCCTCTCGATATGTTATTTATGTATTTCTTGGTTATAGTGAAGGTCAAAAGGGGTATCTGTGTTTTAATCCAACTACTTAAAACTTTGTTGTCTCGTCGTGTTGTTTTCTTGAACATATACTGCTACTTTGTTTCCATCTTCTATTAAAACGTTGAATATGAATCTTATGTATTGGAAGGCCACGTGGGGATTCAATAACTTGTCATCTCGGGTTCCTAGTACTTCAGATACCCCTTCTCATGTTCTTCCTCCTATTTCTTTGCATCATAGTCAACATGTTTTTACTAATAGTTCGGCAGGTATAAACACTTTGCTCTCTAGGACACCTGATACTCCCTCTTCTCTTATGGTCCCTCAATCTCTGCTCCCGAGATTGTAGATCCTACTCATTCGATCCACACATGTTTCTAAGTCCACAAAATCACAAGATTTTGCATATTCTTGTTATTCTTCATCTTTTACTTCATTTTTAGCCTCTATTCACTTTTTTCTCTGAGCCTTCTTCCTATAAAGAGGCTATTCTTGATCCGTTAGCGAGTTATGGATGAGAACTTTCTGCTGCATAAAGACAGGTTAGGATTTGGGTGCTCTACCTCTTGGTAAGAGTGTTGTTAGTTGTCGTTAGATTGTATAAGATTAAGACTAATTATAATGGATCTATTAGCGATTCAAAGCTAGGTTAGTTTGCAAAAGGATATTCTATGATCTGATATGGATTATGAGGAGACTTTTGCTCCTGTTGAGAAAATGACTACAGTTCGTACTCTTATTGCAATAGCTTCGGTTCGACAATGGTGTATCTCTTAACTTGATGTTAAAAATGCCTTCTTAAATGGCAATCTTTAAGAAGAATTTTATATGGAGCCCCCCCTTGGTGTTTCTCATGATTTGGGTATGTTTGTAAGCTCAGGAAGACATTATATGGCCTAAAACAAGCACCTCGTGCTTGGTTTGAGAAATTTTCTGTTGTGATCTCCTCTCTTGGATTTACTGCTAGTAGTTATGATTATGCTCTCTTTGTTAAGTGTACTGATGTCGATCGCATCATTCTTTCTTTATATGTTGATGACATGATTATTACCGGTGATGATGTTGATGGTATTTTAGTTTTGAAGGTAGAGTTAGAAAAACAATTTGAAATGAAGGATCTAGGTTCTCTATGATATTTCTTGGGTATTGAGGTAGCCTATTCGCCTAGAGGTTATCTTCTTTCTTAGTCAAAATATGTTGCAGATATTCTTGAGCGAGCTAGACTTACTGACAATAAGACTGTTGATACCTCCATCGAGGTCAATGCAAAGTATTCCTCTTCTGATGGTGTGCCTTTATCAAATTCTACATTATACCGTACTATTGTTAGGAGCTTGGTATATCTTATTATTACTGCTCTTGATATTTCTTATGATGTTCATGTTGTTAGTCAGTTTGTTGCTTCTCCCACTATGGTTCATTGGGCAGCTATTCTTCATATTTTGCGGTACCTTGAGTGCGATCTTTTAGAGTCTTCTACTTTCATCACCTCGTCTTTAGACTCGTGCATACTTTGATGCGAATTTATGACAATGATCCACTAATCAGTCGCTAAAAGTTTCTATATCTTTTTGGGTGATTTTCTTATTTCTTAGAGGAGTAAGAAACAACCCATTGTTTCTCTATCTTCAACTGAAGCAGAATATCGTGCTGTGACATCTATTACCAAAAAGATTGTTTGGTTACATTGGTTACTTGTAGATATGAGAGTATTTCTTTCTCATCCCACTCCTATGTATTGTGACAACAAAAGTGCTATTCAGATTACTCACAGCTCCTAAGCTTTTAAGTGAGCAGACCAAAGCACTTTGGCCCCAAGGGGGTGATTACCCTGCCCACCCCTCATCATTTCAAGCATGGCACCATCACTTTGTCTTTTGTTTCTTCTTCATTGTTGCTTGTAGATTTCTTTACCAAGTAGCATTCTGTTTTTTGTTTTCGTTTTCTAGTTGACAAACTCTCGATGCTTATAGCAGCCACATCGTGAGTTTGAGGGGATGTTAAATTAAATTATTTCCTATTATTAGTAAGATTTCTTTTTCTTCTCACTCTAGATTTTGTTTCCTTTTAGGATTCTTCCTAGCCCGCTATGTCTATATAAAGACCTTTGTTATATAATTTCAGTCAATTAATTAGAATAAAATTTCAGTTTTTCTCTTGTTCCCAATTGGGGTTTCTTGATTTCAACAAATTTAATTTCCTTTTATTTTTTCTTTGTTAAACAAAATATTAGAAAAGCATTTTTTTTTAAACTTTCTCAAATATTTTTCAAAAATCAAATGCATGCAAGAATTCGCCTTATCAGCAGAAGTGAGTTGATCTATAATTTATTTTTTTTAAAGAAGGGTCTCTCTGTTAGCTCCTCTCAGAAAATGCCAAAAATGATTTGTTTTAAATAGTATAAAGGTAAAAATGACCAAAAAATTAGTTGAGGGCCAAATTGACATCTTGACCGTAGTTGAGGATCAAAAATATCCTTTAACCCACTTTTAAACAATTGTATTTTATAAATATATCAAGATGTTACACAAATATTATATAAATATTTTTATTTTATTATAATGATAAAATAAAATTATCATCATATAAAGTATTAAATTACTTTTATTAATGCATTAAGATGTTGACCAACATATAAAAAACAAAACTTGATACATAATACAAAGAAAATATTAAAAAAATAAACAACTAAATATTTAATATTATTAAGCAGTATTTCGTATTAAGTTACACAAACTTTCCAATTATAATTGAGTAAAAAAAACAAAATGCCACCTAAACCTAGCAAAGAAGGAAAAGTTCTAGATGCCTAATGGAATTCCAAATTGTTCTCCAAAACCACCATTTACATTTGAACTAAAGGTTAAAAAAGAAAGAAATGCATATTTCACTTTGGATGTAATGCCTCTTCTTTTTTAAAATTATATGCTTGAACCACATGAGACATTTGAGAATTACCAGTTAAAAAGTCACCAATCTATCAACATAGATAGCTAACAAACTCTGAAATGTATCCTAATCTCCATTCAAAGTTGTCCAACAATGACCATGCAAAATACCCAACTACATTTGCATAGTTGGGTATTTTGCATATTTCATGCCAAAGAAAGGAAATGCATATTTCATGGATGCTTAATGCCTCTTCTTTGCAAGTATATGCTTGAACCACATGAAGGACATTTAGGGTACCTGTTAGAGTCCTCCAATCAACTTATAGATAATACAAATCTTCAAATGTATCCTAATCTCCATTCTAAAGTTGTCCAACAGCAGCCATGCAAAATACCCAACTACATTTGCTCCATCATCAATTGTCTTTTTTAACTTAGTCAAATGGATTGTTGTGAAGTTGATCCTTTCTCTATCATACAATCATTTGGGAAGTGTCATTACCCAGGATAATCCATGCCTGCAAATCATACAATACTTGACATAAGATTATTCTGATGTTCTAATGTTTCACTTAAGACTAATTAACTAGCAAACACCCTTTTCATTTTGCCAAACAAAATCAGTAGGGTTTTTCATATTGTTTTAACCATAAGTCACAACTTTGTACATGCCCCAAGGAACTTTGTAGAGCTAGTTAGAATATGCCTGCATTTCAATCAATCCACTTGTAGAATCAAAACCAAATCTTTAACTAATATACACAAATTTGGATGTGGTAATAATCTGGGGTTTTTCGAGTTCTTTATCTAGTCTAGCCCCTAATGGAGGTATGGATTAATATAATTGGATCTTTGTGAGTTTGAATGATTGTTTGATCCTCACTTCCGTTATTATTCCTTACTGCAGAATGAAAAAGTGGTTATTAATGTTTTTTGGTTTCTATAGTATAGAGTACCATGACTAATTGGCACTCCATGTGCTTGCACCATCTGCAAAGTCCAGAATCACAAATATTGAGACAAACAAAAAGTATACCTGATGAAGAACAAAATAACACAGATAGGATTTGGATCCTTTAAAGCAAATCCAGGCTTTGATCTCTTGATAGCCAGGACTTTGGGTTCGGCTTATCATATGCACGTAAGTAGGCTGTATACTGATTGATTCCCACGAAATCCATTAGGGCCTTTCACCATCTCACCTCTTCTTTTGTGAACTTGGGCAGCCTATCTCCCACTATATTTTGCATTGTTTTCGGGTAATCACCATATACATTAAGATTACCCAGATAAACCACGAAGGCAGCCCAACAATACTTTTTCGAACATTTTTTTATTCCTATTCTGAATCAATTTGAATGCCAGAATGTTTTTCTCATCCAACATAGAAGTCTCTAGATCTTTGAGCTGCTAAGTTTGTCAGCCTTTGATCTTGTTAGAGCTCATACTGCAAACAAAATCAAGAGAATTCCAATCTCCTTTTGTTCTTTCCACAAGAAAAAACACAGAGTCAATCAATCAGAATTTCAAATTAGACGGTAAAAAAAAAAACACTAAAAGTAAGAACAAAACCATACTTGATATTTCTCCTGTATCTCTGAACAACAGCTGCATGAACAAAGTAATAATTGTGAGCTTATACTGTAGCGCAATTTAGCACGTGGGTTTTAATTTTGCTGAAAATGTTTACCTCTCTCGAGCAGGTAATTTGATCAGTCTGTAGCGTAATCTCCTTCCAATTCACTTTCCCAGTTCCATCTGCGTCAAAACAGAATTTGTTTTAAATAGCATAAAAGTAAAAATTACCAAAAAAATTAGTTGAGGGCCAAATTGACATCTGGACCATAATTGAGGATCAAAAAATCCTTTAACCCACTTTTAAACAATTGTATTTTATAAATATATCAAAGTATTTTAAATATTATACCAAATATTTATATTTATTATAGCTGATAAGAAAAAAATTAAATTATCATCCTATGGATAACTCTTAGTACTTGTGTCACAGATGTTGACCTTTAACATATAAAAACAAAACTTGATACATGATACAAAAATATTAAAATAAACAACTAATATTTAATATTATTAAGCACCATTTAGTGTTAAGTTTATGAGCTTTCTAATTATAATTAAATAAAAGCTTGTATACAACCTAACAAGAAGAAGGTTCTAGTGCCTAATGGAATTCCAAATTGTACTCCCAACCACCATTTACATTTAACTTAAAGCTAAAGAAAAGAAGAAAAGAAAGGCATATTTCTTGGATGCTTAATGCCACTTCTTTGCAAGTATATGCTTGAACCACATGGCAGACATTTTAGGGAACTTTTCTAAAAATAATAAAAAAATTAAAAATAAATCTTTAAAAAATGTAGTTTGAAAAATAATTCTACATATAATGTAGTTTTCTCCACATCATTCGCCACATCATGTGTAAAAGCTTGAAAATTTTCAAAATTATAAAGTGCTTCTGTGAAAAGAGCATCTCAGTGTAAATTAAAATTTTAACATCTTATAGATGTCAACGAAAAGACACTTCAGCCAGAAATAAGTATAAAGATTATATAACTTCCAAAAACTGGCACCAATGTAAATTGAAAATTTTGAAATTGTAAATTATTATTCAAAATACACTTTCAACAAAATAGAGTAAATATGTCTCTTTAAAAGACATAATATAATTAAAATTTTCAAAAGTGAAAGTGTCTCTTCAAAGACACTTTCGATTATGGTCAAAATTTGAAATTATAAAGTGTCTCTTCAAAAGACACTTTCAAAGAAATAGTGCAAAGGTGGCTCTTTAAAAGACACTTTTAATGTAAAATTTTCAAAATTATGAAGGTGTCTATTCAAAAAACACTTTCAATGAAATATTGCAAAAGTGTCTCTTCCGAGGCACTTTGAAGGTGTAGAAGCCGAAAATTTGCAAAATTATAGAAGGTATACCACAAAAAGACACTTTTCAAAGAAATAATGTATACTGTTTAAAAAAGACAATTTTCGAATTAACCGATTCAAAAATTTTGAAATTATGAGGTATCTTATTAAAAAGACACTTTCAATAAAATATTACAAAGTGTCTCTTAAAAGAGCAGCACAGTTAAGTGAAAATTTCAAAGTATGAAGGTGTTTCTTTTCAAAACTGACTTTTCCAAAAAAATAATTCTACAAAAATGTCTTTTAAGAACACTTTTATTATAAATTCAAATTTTCAAATTATGAAGGTGTATATTCAAAGACAATTTTTCAATGAAATAGTGGAAAGTGTCTCTTCAAAAGACACTTTAGTGTAAGTCAGAAATTTCAAAATTTTAGAAAATATCTTGAAGAGACATTTTTAAAGTGTTTCTTCCAAGAACCTTTTAAGTGACACAAATTACCACAATTTAGAGGAATATTTTTAAAAATTTATATATTTGAAGAATTTTTATTTTTTTAAACTAAATGTCTAAAAACCCCGACATTTAGTTTTTGTTAGGGAGTATAATCAACTAGACAATGCCAAATCTGGAAGTGTACCCCACAATCTCCATTCAAAAGTTGACTAACAATGGCCATGCAAATACCCAACTACATTTACTCCATCATCAATAGCCATCTTTAACTCCAAGTCAAATAGTTTGTTGTAAGAAGCTGATCCTTCTGTGTCATACAATCCCAGCTTCCGGAAGAGGTGTCTGTTACCTGGATAACCCATGCCTGCAGTCGCCAATAATTGACATAAGATTGTTACAATGTTCTTGGGGTGTCTTAAGGCTGTGAAGTCAAGCATACCATTTTCTGACAAAATCATAGTAGGGTTTCCATATCGCTCTTTTATGTAGGTCACAGCTTTGTACATGCCCCAAGGAACTTTGTAGAGCGGTGAATATGCATTTCAATCAATTAATTCACTGGCGAATCAAAACCGTCAATAACAATACTTACATGAATAAGGATGGTACAAGACCAGGTTCTTTTTTAGGTTTCCACCACACAATACATCTAGAAATTAGTATAGGATTAATGTAATCAGATTTCTGGTGAGTTTGAATATTGTTTAGTCTTGTTCCACCTCGTTCTAATTATAAAAAAAATGATTTTAAAATTTATTTATTTTTTTTATCGAGAAGGAGGGATTACCACTAGAGGCGCTAACCTTATTTCAAAACCTTCTCGACCTGTGAATCGAGGCTTGTCCCTTTGAAGAAGATCTGTAGCGACACTAGGAGGTTGTCCGTGAGATAATTGTCTTTGACTTCAAGCCATCTTAGCCATATGATGTGATTCCCCTCTCTATACACAAGCATGATACTTATCATCCAATTCTTATTGAACCATGTTTTGCACTCTTGTATTACGTTTGAAAGAGAATTCTCAATTTCCTTAAGACCCTTCACCCAATTGAACATCGAGAGAGAGTCTACTTCAACAAGGATCTTCTTAAAGCCTAGATCCCATGCCATCCGGAAACCAAAGAGGAGTGCCCAAGCCTTTAGCTAGCCGATAGATCTGACACAAGTTGATTACAAAACCTCCCTTCCATGCTCCCTGCTCATCTAGAACAGACCTCCACTTTAATGTACCATGGTTTCAAACATACTTCCATCGATGTTCGGTTTAGCCACACGAAGGTTTCCTCCATCCTATCCATTCTAACCCGGAACTTTTCCAAGCGCCAGTAGCTGTTCTTTGGAGTACTCCCATCGTTGTCACCTCCAAGCTATAAGCATGCACCGTCTCCCACTTCCTCTCCAAACTCACTTTGTGTGCATTAAAGACTTCATCGTTCCTCCATCTCCAAAACCAAAGAGCAAATGTTTCCTTCCAGGGCTTCTCCTCATTAGGGATTTTCAACTTCAAATTCCTCCGAAATCCAATTCTGGAATGGCAAATTTTTTCCTCTTCCACACTAATTCTGTGTGATCGTCTTCCCCCATAAAAGAGAAATTGCATTTCCATAGTGGCGGAACAACAAGTGATCCAAGCTCTTCGTATCAACTATGCATGTGAGTGGCACATTGGGTTATGCATGTCTCACCCTTCTCATCCTCTCTTCATTTGTGAATTTACTCCATGGTAAGTCAGTTGACAACCCGTCGACTCGCGGAAGCTTAGTGTCTCATATCATGAGACTCTTACATAGTACAAAAATAGCCCTTGAACCCATACATCACTACTCACCAAAATATCGTAAGCTATATTGCAATATTTCGAGTTGATTACATCACTCTTAATACAACATATATTAAAATTGAAATTTTAATACATGTTTACAAAATAAATACAAAACCACATGTAAACTTTCTTCTCGAAAACTGGCCTCTAATGGCGTCGTCTTCGGAACACTACTGTATCTGACATAATGTTCCCTGGCAGCAACAATCACCCGATGGTTGAATTATTCTACATGGGTTATTCCCCACCCCTAGTGCACATGCAATGATTCAACGCCTAGAAGCATTCGAAAATGCGCGATCCCTGGTGGATAATCTGCATGATATGGATGAGAATCACGACTCACCCTTTCCCTTCCTGAGGCCCTCGGCGACTCCTCACGCATGCAGCGAATGTGAGAAAAAATGGGAGTTTTCGAACAAAGGTTTGTTCTTGAGAAAAACATCATACAGTTCGGTAAATATATTGAACCTCTGCATTCTGAATTTGTTGGATAACTCTGAAACAATTCATAGGCTCCTCAGACGTGAATTGTTGGGCTGTCCTCTAACCCGATTCTCAGGAAAATCTTTATAGAAATTCCTTTCACAACCATTTTCCTTTTAATTTCTTTCGTATCATCTTATTTCCTTGCCTCTACAATTCTAGGTGCCCGGTGCATATAGATACTATGCCATTTCGAATAATTCATGTTAATACACATGCATATAATAACAAAAATTTAACACAACATCATGTTATTCAATTCTTATCAATAACATCAAGATTAGCTCACATGTTAATAACAATCCAATTCAATAGCTCACACAATTATATTTTTTTATATAATTCAACGACATATTAACACATTTAATTTTGCCATTAACAATTTATTTCCACCATTATCTAAAGCCACATTCATTTTTAAGCAGTAGTATGCAAAAACACATGGACATTTTTTGTCAATCGAGCAAGCAAGTATTTGTTAAGCGAAGCGTTGAGGTACATTGAGTATGCGACCCTCTCACCAAGCATCGGTTCCACTTTGGCCTATAGGAATCCGTGACCATTCCGGCCTCATACGCTGATACAATTTGCATGTTGATTTAATATCGAAACCAAAACACCTGAGCACAACACAAGCCACGCGAACGATTAGTGGGCTGTCAAAACTGAGTTACAGAATTTTGGCATTCGAGTCCCCAGAACTCTGGGGCCGTCGAAACTCTTGCTCAGTACTCCCAAATGTAAAAGCAATTCTGAGCTCTTGGCAAGAAATAGCAGAATTAGGAAGACCCCTACCTCTTGGAGTTGTCAAAACTCCACAAAGCGATCTTGCAGCGTAGTACTTAACGCATAGAACAGCACAGCTTCTTGGCCGATCTTGACAGGTAAGTCTGGCAGAAAAATCACAGGAAATTTGCACTTTCTCTCTCTAAAACCCTCGATTTTCAAAATCTGCTCTCCCTCACTTTATGGATTAGAACAAAAAAATGGAAGAAGGCTCTTTTTCTTTTTCTTTTATTTCTCTTTTGTCCTTGCCTTGCCGCTGTGAGTTACAATTGGATTGAGGATTACCTTGTCGAATTGTCCACCGACTTTTGGATCTCGTCAAATTAGGGGTATCACACACATGACCCGCATGGAGCCCCACGTAGCGAAATTTCCGAGTTGACTCGTCTGCGCGACCATTAGTCTGTGTGGCCATTCGAAATGTCTTAGAAATTAATCATGGCTACGGCTCGTTCTTATCAGCGTCTGAGTCGTATCTCGGAAGGTCGGCGTAGTAGCAGATTTGCGAACGATTCATGATGAAGTCGGTTCGTCATCGAGATCTAGAAAAATTCGATTTTGGCCAAAAATTGCCATTTGCCATTTTTCGAAAATTAGGTTTTTACCATGGGGTTTGCGAATTATCGCTACAATAATCTCGAATGTTTGTAGAATCTTCTGATCTTGGCTCTTTTAAGGTAAAATCGAAGAGGCCGATCCTCGACCAATTATCTCTCCAGAAAAAAGTATCCTTTCCATTTAAAACTCTAGCCCTAATACCCTTTTTAATCACATCTGAACCTGCCACGATTCCATGCCATTCATTTGACGTCCTTTGTTTCCTTTTCAGCTTGTCTACCTTACCCTTTACATATTTTGTTTGGAGAATACTTGCCCAAAGTTCATTCTTGGCAGTAAGAAGTTGTGAGCCCAACTTGGCCATAAATGCTATATTCATGTTCCTCATACTCCGGATTCCTAGCCCTCCATACTCTTTAGATGTAGTCACTGTATCCCAATTTGCAAGATGGATTTTCCTCTTTTCCTAAGAGCTACCCCATAGGAAGTTCCTCACCCTTTTATCAATGCTATTACACAAAGAGACAGGTAAAAGTGTAGATTGCATGGAAAAGCTTGATGCAGCCATGAGAACAGACTTTGGGAATTATTCTGCTAGCCCAGGGTGAGATATTTTGATTTCCAACCTAGTCTGCCCTCGATTCGATCCAGGTGTTGGAAGTTTCTAGATGATTCGGCCCATAGTGGAACGAATTCCAATATATTTCTCTAGTTGGGGCTTAACTGGAATACTTGAAATGGTGGAGATATGCTGAGCAACCGCTTTGTCTACATCTGAAGAGAAGGCGATGGTTGACTTATGAAGACCAATTCTTTGGCCTGAGGCGACACAAAACGTGTCCAGACAATTCATGATTATTCGAATTTGTTCTTCCGAAGCTTTTGAGAACAGGAGAAGGTCATTCGCAAAAAAGAGATGAATTAATGGAGGGCCAGCACGAGATAATTTTATGGGCTTCCATAGCCCTTCTATTACCGCCTGGTTGATGATGTGCCCTAATCTCTCCATACAGAGTACAAACAAGTAAGGACTTATATGGTCTCTCTGTCTGATTCCCTTAGTAGGCTTGAACCATTCTGATTTTGCCCATTCAGGTTACGAACATATTAACTGTTTCAATGAAGTGCATGATATTCCGTCGCCAAGAGTAAGGGGAACCTGCTTTTTCAATCGTGTCCTTGATAAAATTCCAGGATAGACGGTCGTAGGCTTTCTCTAGGTCTATCTTAAGCAACATGATACCATTACCCTTTCTTGGGCTGCGCATGGAATGGAGGACTTCCTGATAGATAATAATATTGTTTATGATTTGTTGGCCCGGGACAAAACTGCTTTGGCTAGGAGCTGTGGATGTGGCATCCTCTTTCAATCTGTTGGTTAGGAGTCTTGGTGATGAATCTTATAGCCCACATTAAGACAAAGCTTATTGAATCTGGACCTTGGTCAAGCTTTCCAGGTTGTTCACCTTTAGAATGAGGACAAGAAGAGTATCATTGGATCCTTCGAAGAAGTACTCAGAGTCTAAGAATTTGAGAACATACTCCACACCCAGAGATTCCCCCACACTATGGCCCAAGACTTCTGGAAGAACCCTGCATGAAGACCATCATTACCTGGGGACAGAGGGGTGCCATATAAACAGAGCCCTTAACTTCCTCTTTGGTAGACGGTCTTTGGAGGATCCGAGATGTTCACTCATGTAAATTCAGGAAGCCATTGGGGATGGAATTCGGATGTATATCGGAGGGTTCCCTACTAAACAAGCTATGGAAATACCTTTTTAGCATTTCGGCAATCAAGACAGGGTCTGTAGTCCATATCCCCTGGTCGTTGAGCAAGCCCTTGATAGTATTCTTGTGTTTCCTTATGGTTGTAGCTGCATGATAATACTTCGTGTTCCGGTCTCCTAAAGTTATCCATTCCTCCCTTGATCTCTGAAACCAAAACTTCTCTTCCTGATTCAGGGTAACTTCCAGATCTTTTTTAAGTTTCCTCTCCAACTTGAACAGATGCTTATTCTCTGGAGTCATCATTGCTTTCTGAATTGCTGCTGGGCAGGCCCAAAGTCTCTTTTTTCCTTTTCTCAATGTGCCCGAATTGTTCCTTATTCAGTCTGTCAATGATTTGGCTATCACCTATTGTTCTCTGTGAATGAGATTTCTTTGTCAATGTCTGGACCAGATTATGGAAGCCCTGGTGGAGAAGCCCAGGCTGCTTGAACTAAACTGCTTCGAGTTTGGATAGTGTCTCGACCCTGAAAGGGATATGAGCATTGGGGAGTGATCAGAATTTATTTTTGGCAGGATGTTTACCTCTGCATCAGGAAAACGGATTCTCCAGTTTGTGTTGCTTAAGGCCCGGTCAAGTCGCGCACCAGTGAAAGTATTTGGAGTTGTTCCCCTAGTCCATCTAAATTTTGGTCCTGTGAAGCCTAAGTCAAGAAGGCCATGTTCAAAAATCCAGCTGGTGAAACCCGAACATTTTCTTTGGTTCATTCTTCCGGGGCTAGAAATTTCCTCCGCATCCATAACTGAGTTAAAGTTCCCCACAATCATCCACGGTTCTACTAACTGTAGCCGATTATGATTAATATCTTTCCACAAAATTTTCCTCAACACAGGGTTCGGACTGCCATATCCAATAGTGAGAAGCCAAGGAGGAGATGCATAATCTGAAACTTCTGCATGTATGAACTGAGGATGAGTTTTCAGGATCCGCAAATTGATGGGTGTCTTTCCATAGTACCCAAATTCCCCGCTAAAACCGGGGGCTTCTACTCTAGTCCAGTGAATCGAAACCTGCTTTATTACACACAGAATTGACATGATCACCACTGCACCTAGTCTCTACCAGGGCCAGGATTTCTGGATTGTGACGATTCATCAACTCCTTCAGAGTTCTATTGAAGGCCTTGGATGATGCTCCATTGCAGTTCCAAACAAAGATATTCAATAGCTTAAAGGTTTGGTGGGGATGTGCATGTATGCACGTGAAGCACGAAAATAAAGAAGAAAAGAAGTGATAGGAAGCACTCACGCCTTAATAAGCACATGCGCCGTGGTCCTCCTCTTGGGCCTTATCCCTTGTTCCATGTGTAATTCTCATCCCCTCATCTAGGTGGTTGGAGAGGGCGGGTTCCATGCTATCACCACCTTCTCCATCTACCTTATCAGCTGCAGCAATATTATCTGGTGGGTCCCAGTGATGTTCACCTGGTGGCCCTAGATCCTGGGTTAGTCCGTCCATCTCCATGACGGTATCATCCCATTCAGATGTGGATGGGTCTTAGGTACCTTTTCCTTTCTTATGAGAATTGCTTGGTAGAACCCGATACCACCGTGCTTGTCTGCTGCTGCTGTGATTTCTGCCCCGGAATTTTCTCCTTTTCCTTTCCCATGTGTTCCTAGAACCCTGTTGGTCATTCCCGTAGTATTCAGGAGCCGATCCCTTATCACCACTGAGGCTCCTAGATTGAGATGTCTTGGACTTGGACGTTGACTCTTCTTCCCTTTCCTTGAAGCATCTTTATTCCCAAGCATATCGGAAGTGCTTTCCGTTCCGTCCTCTCTACTGCCTTCTTCATTTAAATCAACCTCACAGGCCTCCCCCTCTTCTAATTCCAGAATGGAATATTTGGATTTTCTAATTTCCTTCGACGTATCTCCCTGGTTTTTGGTAATCAGATCATTCCTTCGAAAGATACCATTTTTCCGATCCTCCCTACCAATTTGTGTACTCGGCTGGTTTGAGTATCGACGTTGGGGACGCTTGGCAAGCATCCAAGGTTCAAATGTGTTTATGACTTCCGGGTTGATAGCGACATCATCGTCTATTTTTTCGATCGCTTCCGTCCTTTCTTGTTTGCGGCTTACCTGCTCCCCTGTGGTGAGCTCCGGCACGGCCGGCATCTCGTCGCTCTTGTCCAAAGGGCATGAGTCTTTTCGGTGCCCATACATGCCACATCCGAAACAGACCAGGTGTAGTCCTTCATATACCAGTCTTCTCACTCTTCTCCTTAGTTTGAATTTCGCTACTAATTTAGCGAACCGAGTCGATTTCCACACAGATCCTGGCATAGTGCCCCCTGGATACTGTGCTCGTCGCATCATCTACACGGATTGGTATACCAATTTTTGAGCCCACTGTCATCAAGAATTGATGGTCAAAATATTCAATTGGTAAGCAAGGTATCCTTACCCAGAAAAGGAGTCTCTGCAACGAGCTTTGGTTGGGGTCGAAATTATGCTGCCACTGTCTCACTGTAAGATAAGGGTTAAATACCATCCATGGTCCGCCTAGCATAGCATATTCATAATCATCCATTGATGCAAATTTGGCTAAAGGAAAACCATTGTCAAGGGCAACTAGGTCGATCGAAGCCTTTGGTTTCCATATTTCCTTTATTTTCTTGAGGAGTAGAGTAAACCCAATACTCCTTCCTATAGTTTAATGATCAGGGTATTCTGCCATGGCTTCCGGAGTCTGATCTTTTCTTCTTTCGACTCTGGAAATCATTAGAGGGCAATCTGGTTCATCATTATCTTCCTCTGTCCCTTCATCATCCTCGTCCTCTGACACCCATAGGTCCAACTCCTCCTGTGAATTTGCCAGTACCTTCTAATAGTTTCTCTTTGGACGAAATAGGGTCAGGAAGAAGCACTTGGTATCATCTTTTCGTCGGTCAGAGGTTGCTCCGGCCGAGCGTCCCCGGCTCTTACCTTCTTGTTGCTTCTGGTCAGGAGGTCATCCTCCTCCTCAGACCGAGCATGAATTTTCTCCGGGCATATCAACAGCGAGTTTGTAAGAGGAATTCTATTTCGCCCCATCAATCTCTCTTATCTGTGTTTGTGTTTTTTTTTTGAGAAAAATTGGGATATGTATAAGTGTATAGAGGAAATGGGTGGAGTGTAAATAGAATCTCTCTTCACTAAGCGTAGTGCACAATTAAAATTTACTTATTTTTATTTATATTTTAATAAATAATAATAATAATAATAATAACGTGTCAATAATATCTTTTTAAGGAAATAAAGCTATGAAAAATACAATATACTTAAAAATAAAAATAAAACACAAGGGTATATCCCATTCCCGCTCTATCCTATTTAAATATTTTAAATTTTAAGTGTGACATGAATGATAAATAATTTAAATTAATGGGGCAGGACTGACTGGATGGCTGCCCCATCCCCGTTGTTATTCATACTCGCAGAATGAAAAAAAAGTGGTTTTTAATTGTTTTTTGGTTCCATAGTATAGAAATTACCCTTTGGCCAATTGGCAGTCCATGCTTTTCATCTGCAAAGTCCAGAATCACAAAATGTGAGACAACAAAATTATGCACAGTGAAGAACAAAAATAACACAGATGAGATTTGGATCATACAAGCAAATCCAGCTTCGAGATCCTCTTGATAGCCAGCGACTTTTAGGTTCGGCTTATCATGTACACGTAATGGGCTATACTGATGAATTCCCACAAAAACCATTGACTCTTTCACCATCTCCACCTCTTCTTTTGTGAACTTAGGCAGCCTATCTCCCACTATATTTTTCATTGTTTTCGGGTAATCACCATATACAATGGGGTGAATAAACCTACACAAAACAAAACCAACAATATGTAATGTAGGTGCTTTGTTTTTAGGCGGCCCACATTTTTTCTCCTCTTAAGCCCCGTAGGCCTGGAACATAATAAAACTTGAGGCCCGAGGAGGCGTGTGCGATGTGTGGTTCTTGTGCGAAAAAAATTGCGACGGGTTTTTTCACAATGAAAAGGCGACCGGATAATTTATTTTTGGGGTATATTTTTCTGAGAAGGTTTTCTTGTCGGATCAAATTAGGAGAACAGTTTTGAGTGAGATCTTTATCAATGTCTTGATTTGAGGCTAGATGCCTATTATTTTATTAGTGTATTTAGATGATTTCATTGTTTTTGGGATCTTGAAGTGCATCTTCGATTGTGTTGGCAGGTGTTGAGCTAGTTTAGAATTGGAGTTTGTCTCAGAGATTATTATAGTGGATATTTGGTGGACTCAAATGAATTAAAGTAGTTTTCTTACTCACTTTGGGAGGTTTTCCCGTTAAAAATTCTCCTCTGTTTTTATGATTATCCCCTTAGAGGTATTATTTTTCTTAGTGCATTTATTATTTCTGTAGATTAAATCGATAAGGAATATTCGATGTGTGTTTATTTCCCAACAAGTAGTGTCAGACCGGAGTTCTATTGCTTGAGATTGTGGTTGAATGTTGGTTTAAAAATGGAGGAATCTTAGGGTAGCTGTGATTAAACTAACCTCGTCTAATTATTACATCTGGAAGCCAAGGAGTGGAAAGATGCTGTGCAGGTTATATACTATTGATGGGGATAAAGTAAACCCAAAAGATATGTCGAAACGGAATGGGAAGATCGTACATAGAAAAGCAATCATTCTAATCAGACGGTGGGTAGGCAGAGTGTGTTTCATCCGTGTCGCGAAAGGCTAAATCTTCTTGAGGCTTTTGGAAAAAATTAGAATCAGTAATACGAACGAAGGCGCATAGATAAAGCCACTTTGATTAGAAGGCTAGTAAATGCGAAGTATAAAAATGGCGCGACGTGGCGAGCTGGCAGAGTGACTTCCAGGTTGGTAGACGATTAAATGCTGAAGATGAAGATTGAAGATGAGTTACTGGCATTGTTACTTTTAGGTTCTTTGCCGAGATAGTTGGGATCTTTGAATTTATCTCACTTAACCAACTTCGACTCTAATGGCAATTTAACCATGGATATGGTAAAGATAGTTTGTTTAATGAAGAAATGCAGGAAGGAAAGACAGGAATATCTTCGGGACCGAGGCTCTTGTCGAAGAAGCAGGGGAAGAGGAAGGTAAAAATAGGGACTGAAATTAGAGTAGTAAATCAATGAGTCGCCAATCCGAGGAGGAAAGTCTAGTGAAGAGGAAAGTGTTATCATTTGTGGTAAGGAAGGACATATGAAAAGGAGATTATTTATGCTTGAAGCAGGAACAAAGAAGGCAAAAAATCGGAGAAGATGAAAATAAAATACTCACAATTCCTTTATCGTAGATGTGGCAGTTCTATTTTGGAGATGAAGAATGTTTGCCTGTTACAGATAATGAGGTTGAGTGGATTATTGATACAGCAACCTCTTATCATGTTACTCCTAATAAGGAGTTCTTCACATCGTACATGCCGGGGAGACTTTGTCTTGTGAAGATCGGTAACATTCACTCGAGGTGTAGGTATTGGTGATGTTTGCATACAGATAGACGTTGGTTGTTCATTGACTCTGAGAGATGTGCGGCATGTTCCTGACTTACGTCTTAATCTTATTTCTGGAGTTGCCTTGGATCGGGAAGGATATGTGAATTACTTCGGTAATGGTAATGACTTGCAAAGGTTCTTTGTGTAGCTAGAGGCAAGGTTAAAGCACACTTTACCAGACCGATTGTGAAAATATGTGAAGATGAATTGAATTCAGCGGGGATGGTTCCTCCCAATTTATGGCATAAAGATTGGAGTCACATGAGTGAGAAGGGTTACATATTCTAGCCAAAAGGAAATCTCATTCCTTTACTAAAGATGTGATCACAACCCTTGTGATTATTGTTTATTTGGAAAACATCATAGAGTTTTTTCTAAATCTTCAAAAGGAAATCTAATATTTTGGAATTGGTTTATTCGATGTTTGTGGTCCCTTTGAGGTGAGTCGGCAGGTGGAAATAGATATTTTGTCGCGTTACGTTGATGATCGTCGAGAGTTGTGGGTTTATCTGTTGAAGGCGAAGATCAGTGTGTGGGTTTTCCCGAAATTTCATGCGCCCAGTTGAAGAAACAGAAAGTTTTTGAAGTGTGCCCGTCGCGCGATGGAGGTAAAGTATCATCAAAGGAGTTTGAAACTCTTTGCTCGGCGCATGGTATTAGACATGAGAAGACGGGTTCACAGTACTCCAGCCTGATGGTGTTGCGGAGAGGATGAACATGCTTATTGTTGAGAAGATTGATCACGTACTAAAAATGGCAAAAGTACCCAAAGTGTTTTGGGGTGAGATTATTCTTCTTGTTGCGATAAATGGGTCTCTCGGTTCGTTGGAGTTTGACATTCCGAAGGTATGGGCCGAGAAAAGATGTTGTTCTGATCGTGTAAGGTTTTTTGGAGTGCGAACTGTATGCAAGCGGAGTCAGCTTGATGACAAAACCATGTATCCTTGTTGGCTATGGAAATGAAGAGTTTTGGTCTGATTATGGGATCAGTGAAAAAGAAGATTTTGAGCCAGAGATGTGATATTTTGTAGATCGAGACTATTTTGCCAGATTGTGAGAAGGCCCAGAAAAGGTTAAAGCTATCGGTGATGAGTGTTATTGATCATCTGATTATTCATTTTTCGCTGCAGTACTAGATGGGAAGCGGTGGGCGGGTGATGAGCACCGGAGACAGTGGTTGATGATGGGATGCCAGAGAGTGATCAAGCTGTTGAGCAGGGGGAGCAGCCTCTTCAACAAGTCATTTCGGAACCTTAAATTAGAAGGACTAACAGGGAGAGTCGTCCATCATCCAAGTATCCTCCTTAGGTATGTGTTGATTCTTACGTGAGAGGCAGAGAATTTTCAAGAAATGCGAGACTCATGCGGATAAGGTAAAATTTGGATCGCTATGCGAGGAAAGAAATGCATTAACTGTTAAAGAATGACACTTATGAGTTAATTGGAACTTCCCAAGGCGAAAGGCATTAAGGAACAAATGGGTGTTCAAGTTGAAGAAAGATAGTGATGGAAAATTCTGTAGTATAAAGCCGTTTGGTAGTAAAAGGTTTTGGGCTAAGAAAAATTATTGACTTTGATGAGATATTCTCGATTGTGAAAATGTCTTCTATGAGAGTTGTTTTGGGTTTATTTGCTAGTTTAGACCTCGAGCGAAACGATTGATGAAGGCTGCTTTTCTTCATGGTGATTTGAATGAAGAAATTTACATGTCCTGCTTTGAGGAGTTTGAAGTAAAGAGTAAAGGCACATGGTTTGCAAATTAAAGAAAAGTCTTTATGGGGCTGGAAGCAGAGACTGACGATGTATTACAAGATTTGATTCTTTTATGGTAGGCTACAGTATAAGAGAGACGGTCACGGATCCATTGTGTTTATTTGAAGTTCTGAGATGAAGTAGCTTCATTATTCTTTTACTTTATGTTGATGATATGTTAATAGCGGGAATGATTCAAAATTGATTGGCAAGTTGAAAGAGAGGTTGTTCAAGTCCTTTGACACTGAAGGACTTAGGGCTGCTAAAACAAATGTTGGAATAAATTACCAAAGATAGAAAGGCAAAGAAGTTGTGGTTGTCACGGGAAAAGTATGTTGAAGCATTATTAGCGAAAGGTTCAATATGAAGATGCTAAGTCAGTTAGCACACCTCCTTAATCACTTTAAGCTGCGGCTTATGCCTATATGGATGAAAGGAAAAAATGGCCTATATTCCTTACTCTCGTGATTAGAGTCTTATGTATTGTATGGTTTGTACAAGGCCTGATATTGCACATGCTGTTAGTGCGATTGGTAGATTTCTCTCGATCAGAAAGGGCATTAGGAAGCGATTCAAATGGATCTTCCAAATATTTGGGCATGAGTGTGTTTGAGTTTTGGGGGTTCAAAACCGGTGTTGAAGGTTTCTGAGATCTTTGATATATGGCGGTGGCCTTGATGGTAGAAAATCGGCTCACGGGTTTTTGTTCTTTTGCTGAATTCCATTTCATAGTAGTCTAAGTTCTGAAGTGCTTTGTCTACCTCACGAGAATATATGTGACAAAGCTGACGACAAAAGAGATGTTATGGATGAAGAGATTTGTCAAATTGGGTTTGATGCAAGATGGTATATTTGTGTTTTGTGTGATAATTCAGTCTTATGGAATTGAGCAAGAATGCCGTACCGTTCGCGTACAAAGCCGTTGATGTGAGATATCATTGGTTATGAGATGTCATTGGAAAGAGCTTATGAAGCAGAAGATTCACACGATTTTAATCAACCGATATGATGACAAAAGTTGTTCTTTAGAGAAGGTGAAGCTTTGTCTTGAGTCATTGGCATGGACTCCTTGAGATGGGTGTAATCTTTCCCTTATGTTGAGTTTGGGAGGAGATTGTAATGGAGTCGACCCAAGTTTTAGTGACCCATTTTTTCTCTCTTAAGCCCATTGAGACTCACAGGTTTCTCTTAAAACACAGGAGCTGAGGCGTGATGCAGTGTAGTTCTTGTCACGAGAAAAAAAAAATCTGTGACAAGTTTTTTTTCTATTGAGAAAAAAGTCTTGAATAATTTATTTTTTAGGGTATACTTTTCTGGAAAAGTTTTAACATTGGTCAGTTCGGAGGACGATTTGGGTGAGATCTTGTCAATATGTCTTGATTTGAGCTAGATCTTGCCTATTATTTTATTAACTATATTTAGATGATTTCATTGTTTTGGGATCTTGAAATTGCATTTCTGATTGTGTTGAAAACTAGGTGTTGAACCTAGTTTAGAGTGGGTTTTTATTACCTAAATTATTATAGTGGCTACTTGGGTGGACTCAGACAAAGTCAGTGGTTTTCTTCTTCCTGCTTTGGGAGGTTTTCCCGTTAAAAATTCTCTGTTTTTGTGATTATAAGCTGGCGTATTATTTTTCTTGTTTGCATTTTATTGACCTGCAACGGAGTTCATCGATAAGGGAAATATTAGTGTGTGTTTATTCCCAACACAATCTTTGTTTGAATATCTATGCTTACTTTTCTTTGTTTTTTAAAACATTTTTTTTTATTCCTATTCTGAATCAGTGGAGAATGCCAAGTGTTTTTACCATTTAACATGAAAGTCTCTAGATCTTTGAGCTGCTAAGTTGTCAGCCTTTGATCTTGTTAGAGGCTCATACCAAACAAAATCCAACAGAATTCCAATCCTCCCCTTTTGTTCTTTCTGAAAAAACACACAATCAATCAATCAGAATTTCAAATTGAGGAGGTAAAAAAAAAAACACTAAAAAGTAAGAACAAAACCATACTTGATATTTCTCCCTGTATCTCTGAACAGCAACTGCATGAGACAAAATCAAATGATGTGCCACAATATAAGGCTCTGTTCCAGAATTCCCAGCAGTACAGTTTCCATACTCCTTGGAGCACCTCCCTGGAGCATGGAAACCATTATCATAATAGGCTGCCACCACTCTTGCTCATTAAAATAATCATCAATTCTTAACCCTGTCTCCAAACATCTTGAAGCAAAAATCAGCATAATCTGCATAATGCCTGCAATATTAAAATCATTCATCAACAATATTATAGATAAATCACAAAAATCACATATCTTTTGAAGAAATTTTGTACTTACACCACCCTGTCACTCGGCCATCCTAGTATGCTTCTCTAGTGCCAAAAGGAGAAGTCATAATGATAAGTTGCATGTAGATAATGCCTGCAAAAATATTAATTGCTAGGCTTATACTGTACTTTTAATTTAGCACGTGGGTTTTTAATTTTTGCTGAAAATGTTTACCTCTCTCGAGCAGATAATTGATCAGTCTATTGTAGTACATAACTCCTTCCAATTCACTTTCCCAGTCCATCTGCATCAAAACAGAATTGCTTCTCGTCTTCTTCTTATTGTTTTTATTTTAATTGTTCATACAAAATCCCAGAAAATACCCAAAATTACCTGGAAAATCCTTCGACCATGAGATAGAAAGCGGTATGCTTCAAAGTTAAGACTTTTCATGAGGTTTATAATATCTTCCTGTTAACTTACATAAGATTTTCAATAATTGAAAGAAATATATAGATAATGCCCAAATAATTTCAGTTTCCTTAAAAAAAAAAGAAAAAAGAAAAACTAGACAGTGAAGTCACTGCAATGAGAGGATTAATTTTTTTGGAATATTTGATAGTTTCTGTAAATAATTTTAATTAAAATTTATTTAAAAACTTAGTACTAGTTAATAAATAAGTAACGTTTTGCTAGGACAAAAAAATCTTGAACTTTTTATCAGCACAAAAAATACAAGAAAAACCTAATCTATTGTTTATGTAAAAATAAAAATAAATTATAAAAGACATGCACACAAAGAATGAGAAAATATACAGAAGACCAGAAACAAAAGTTCACCTTGTACCATTGATACAGTTCAACATACTTCACTTGTTCCATTATTCGGCACATGCCCTGCTTCCCAAAAAACAATTAAAAAAAATATATATATAAAATATTAAAGCTTTCAAAATTCCAAATATTAAAAACCAAAATATGTGGAAAAAAAATCGGTTGCATGTTTAGTTACCGTTTCTAAAAAAATGTTTTTTGTTCACCAGAATACGTTTTCAAAAACTCTAAACTCAGGAAAAAATAAATATTTAAAGAACACCAAAGCGGTATTATATAAGATTTCAAAAACTATTCTCAAGAACAGTTTTCAAAAATCGAAACCAAATTGGTTACTGGTTCTTGAATGAAAGCATCCCAAATGCTTGGTCCTCAGCCTTCTTTGTCAGCCATATCCTCGACTTGGTAAGCTGATGTGGCGGTGTCGAAGACGAAGCCCTTAGGGAAGCTCTGTCTCCTCGGCCCACCATGTTTGTTGAATATCAATGGCTCCTTGTAGCGATCCCCTACACATGCTATTATGAAAGAAACATGATTATTATTGAGAGAGTTGAGATATATAAATATACCAATACAAGGGTAAAAAGGTAAAAGCATTGAGACAATAAAAGGACTCCTAAATATACTCTAATCTGATAAAGGAATCCTAAATATGCTCCTGTCCTTGCCAAGATGAATTGTGCCAAAGACAAACGCCAATCTTGTTCACATCAGAAAGAAAGGCGATGCAGAGAAGGGATTAAAATTAGGGGTAACAACAAGGCGAGGTCACCGTGGAGAAATGAAGCAACATGACTCATACGTCTGAACCAAGTCACAAACAACATGATAACCAATCACAATTTGTTTCATACGAGAATGGAAAACGGGATTAGCAGAGAGATAAAAGGCACCAAGGTTGTTCGAGAATAGAGTAGGCGGGGACTACATTAGGATAAAGCTCCTACAGTAGAGACTTCACCCATTGTAGTTTGGCAACAACAACGACAATGACACGATACTCGGCCTCAGTGGAAGACCAAGCAATAATACGTTGCTTTGTAGAAGTCCAAGAGATTGTATTAACACCAAGGAACATGAGAAAAGCACATGTTGAGGTACGATCATCTGGGTTACCAACCCAGTTCGCATTAGAGAAACCATGCAATGTTTAAGGATTGTCTACAAGAATCCGGATACCAAGGGATCTCATGCCATTAAGATAATGAAGCAGACGTTTGACCGCTCTCCAATGGAGGTTAGACGATTCGTGCATGAACTGGGAGAGTTTGTTCACGACAAAGGAAATATCGGGCCGAGTCATCAATTGTGACCCACCGATCCTAACGATGCGTAGTGGCGATGACGGCGTAGGACCATCATTAGCGATTGGGAAGTATCCGACAAGCGGTGTGGGACGGAGAGCCTGGAGCTAAGCGAGTTATGTTTGCTCATAAAGATCCAATTGCATGCTTTGCTGAGATGGGAGAAGGCAGGGGAGGTAGCCCAAAGCCTCGACTCCACGAGTAAGACCGGTGGCTTGAATGTAGAGCCAGGATTCTTGGGAATAATAGTGTCAACAAGTGAGGGGGTCCTCCTGTAATGGTGGATCATTAACGCATAGACCAGGAAGTGGATAAGTCTGCCGGAGTGTCGAAGGACCCAGACATATCCAGTGATGAGGATTCTTTGAAAATCTGGAAACATGGCTTAGCGGTGAGACCACAGGTCGCGACCTAAATAAACACAGGGTGATAAAATTCAAATGAATATTGAGTTGGTCGATAGTCGTCATTGGGTGAAGCCTTGATAGTAAGTTTTCATGCCCAGGCGTAGCCGGTATGAGGGAGTCGGTCGGGACTCGGGTTATAGGCATGGGGAGTCTCATCTCATACATAACACGTAATATTCCATATAAGATTGTATTATTTATGTGGAATATGATTGGATGTTTTATGTATGCCATTACATGTGCATTTTAGGTGGGGAGTAGCCTTTGTTAGAAAAATTCTCTATTGGACATTGCTCACCATGTCTTAGGTAAATATATTTTCAGGTGCTGGAGGTACATCCGAAGGTGAGCACATTTGAGGATTTATTGTGAAAAAGGTTGAGTTGTGGCCAGTTCATATATTTTGTACTATTCGGGACTGAATATCCAGTTTTATGATGTAAAAAAATAAGTTTTGTAATAAAAAAATTTAGTTCGGACTGGTTTAGTGTAGTGTTAATATTTCCCGGACTTTATACTGTCTGTGAAATTCGTATAGAGGCAGTAAGATGGGAGGAAATGCATGGAAGAAAGTTGGTAGTGCAGAGAAAAAAAAGGAAAATGGGCTACTTCCCGTTACAGTTCTCTGTCCACGACAAAATTTGGGTTCTGTCTTGACGAAATTCTCATGCACGAGACGACGGGCGCTCGGCGCATAGCTATAGGGACCCACACTGTCCCGGCGTGCGTGGGCGCGACCTGGCGATGGCTGTCGCGTGAAGCTCTGTCGCGGCTGAGACGCACCGCGGTTTCTCTGTCGCTGACGAGAGATAGAGTTGACGATGCGACAAAATAAAATAAAAATAAAAATTACAAAATTTGACCCTTGGGATTTGGGCGTCATAAACGTTGAAGCCGATTTGATTAGTCAATTCCACGCATTTGCTTTTCGTCATGGAGACGCCAACGGTCAATGTTAACGTAGGCTCAAAGCGCTTCTTGGAGGCAGCGAGCATTTTGAAGTTTTTAACCGTTATCACGATCTTAAGTGTTTTTTCATGATGTTTTTGTTTTGATTTTAGAAATTCAGTTTTCTTGGGTTCATAAGCTATAACCTTGTGCGTTGTTTTTTTGCTTTGTGTTTTAGACTCGAAAGGGTGAAGTAGCGATAGAACAACGAGAAGCCTATTATAGGCTTGGAAAATCAAAACAGTTCGAGGAGTTTTCTATAACTTAGAGAAATTTTTTGTCAAAAAAACCTATTTTAAGGCTCTCTGGAACGTCGCGACGTTGGCTCTCAATGTCTGCGGCGTTGGTCAAATGGAAAACGCCTGCAGGAGGCGTCGCGTTGGATCTAACGTCGAAGCGTTTGAAAAACACCTCTCGTGAACATTGCGACGTTGGCTAAAATTTTTTTGAACCACTCTCGGAAACGTCGCGACGTTGGCCTGAACGTCGCGACGTTGCCCTATTTTAAGATCAACAAAGTTCGTATTTTCGGATACCAAAATCGAAAACCCTAATATTCTCTCAACTGTTTTTGCAAATTCATCCGTAAAAGCTCTTCCATAGGCTTCCTAGGTTGATTTCGAGTACCAAAGAGATCTAAGAACAACCTTTGATCCGAAAAATCTTGGGTTCGTCCTTCCTTCATCGAAAACCTAGGTAAAAGGTCATTTTTTTATTTTAGGTGATTCAAGGTAAACCACTATTGTTTTTGCTTCTTTTGGATTTCTTTAAATTGAGAAGAAGATAGGTGGTTGTTTTGAGGTTGTAAAAGCCTAGGTTTTGAGCTGAGAACAGTGTGTCATATAGTGCCCACCAAGTGTTTGCTATTTTGCCTAAGTGAAAATTTTGTAGTTCTTTGGCTAATCAAAAAGGGTTTGTTCATATTAGGTGTTTGGGTGACAATTTTGTGTTGAATTGAAAGCCTTGAATCCTATTCCAACCCTACCTCACTAAGTGCACAATGTCATCTAAAAGCAAAGCAGCTCGAAGAATTGAAAAATAGAAGAACCATCTCATACTTGATCATGAGGATTAAATCCCGTCTTAGTCTTGTGATTCGACCTCATTTCCAAAAATATGTCCATTAAAGAAAAAAGTTTTCAACACCCAAAATATTTTTTTTTGGAAAAACCATAGCAGATAAGGGATGGAGGGTGCTTTGCCAACCTTCGAGGCTTGTTGCAACAATGGTTGTGCATGAATTTTATGACCCTAAGTGGCCAATGTTTTGAGAAAGGTTGTGAATGCGAGGTATTGGTAGACTTAGGTCTGAAGTCTATCAATTCGATGCATATGATAGGCTATAGGAACACCTAACTACCCAGAGGTTCTTGGGTTCAACACTAGCAGTAGGAAACATGATGAAGGCACGTCGTACTTCAGGCGAACACTTGACCTTCATCCTAAGTGTGACACCACTTCATCACATCTTGTTTCATTCCGATGACAAATGTGTGTGAAGTGACAACTAAGAGAGCATTACTGAATTACGCGATTATTCAAGGCATCCCATTCAATGTGGGATAGGTTATAGAGGATGTTATCCTCTATAACAGGGATGCAAAAATGAACCTCGGGCACCCCTTCCTTATTTATGGACTATGTAAGAAATCCAGGGTGCCCTTAGAAGCCAATGAGGCTTGGATACACCTAATCAAGGCCATAGTAGTAAAGAAAAACAAATCAAGTGTACCACAGCTAGATGAGGTTTATGATTCAGGGCATGATCCCTCGGATGAGGATGAGCTGAAAGTCTACCAAACCCTATTTGGCATGAGAGAGGATGAGAAGAAGAGAGTGGGTCCTCTTTGGCACACCCCAGTCTCATGGTCTTCTCTGAATCTTCAAAACGGCTCGAGCCTCCTCTTTAGTCCCAAAGTGTAGACAAAGTCTCACTCCCCTAGCCGCCCTCTCTTGTCTCCTTAGGGTTTTGGTTGTATTTTGGACATGGATCTTATATCTAATGGTTGATTTTCCTATTTCTATTGTCTTTTTGTGATTGTATATCTATTAATTAATGCTTGGTTACTATTTACATATTGATTTCTTGCTAATGTCAATATAGAGAGTGGTTTCTCATGAGATCTGAGAAGTGAGTGAGAAATTAGACATAGATGAGTTAACCTAATTAATTGGATAATATAGAAATTAACAATAGGCTTAGTGGTTCTTTGATCCTAATGCATCTTTAACACTTGGGGTTGAGTTAAGAAGCAAGAAACCTAGCGTTAAATGGTAGGTTATTTGACCTTGAGAAAGGCTTTATAATTAACCATAGAACCACTAAGCCTCCTAATTATTGATAATCTCTATATTATTCAGTGGTGATTATCTCCTTCTCCAATTCTTCATTCACTTCTCTTATCTCACAGCAAAATCACTCACCATATTAAGATTGATAAAATTAATATGTCGAATTCACCAAGCATGAGTTGATGGAAGAACAGTACTAAGATAATAGAAATATAAAGAAAATTAATAACTAAACATAATATTCATGTCACATACAGCTAGCACCCTAGATCACGAGAGAATTGAGACATAATACGAGGTTGATCCATTACAATGGAAGTAAACATGAAGGTAAAGACGAAAAACTCTAAGAGATCAAAGGCAATGATGAATCTTTAGAAGTCTTCTAAGTTTCTTCCTCAAAGCCTTCAAATCTCCTCAAAGATGCACGAGAGGGGCATTTCCAGAAGCCTGGCAATACCTCATTTGAACCTTAAATGCGTGTCCTCTTCTTTTTGTAGCCTTTGCACATAAGTGTCACAACATCGCAACGTCACGACGTTGCGACGTAGCGACGTTGAATATTGAAGACTAGTCTAACGTCGTTAACCTCAACATCGCGACGTTGGAGCAAGGTTTTGAAATCTCCTTCTTCAAGTCTCCAATAAGCCTTCAATTTACCAGATTTACCTACGGATTAAATAAAACTAAATATTAGAAATAAAAAAAAAATAGCAGTTATTTAAATGGCTGAACATGAAACACGCAAATCCACAGGCCCATGTAATAGATTATTTTGGACACTCATCACAGCCCCAAACTTAGCTTCTTGCTTTTCCCCAAGCAAGAGATTGACTCAAAACAAAACACTCTTTAAAATAACACGCCAAAACACAGACAACATAAGTATGATGCACATGATGCCAAAAAGAAGGATTAAAATGAACACAATTTGCAAAGCTTGCTTCTTCACCCAAAATTGTAAGATCCTTAAGGTTGTTAAACTTTCTAAGGAACTTAGCTAAGCAAGGAATTGACCAGCAAATTATTTAAGTTTTCAATGACCTTTCCCAAGAAATCTATGTGCAATCTATTCATGATCGCCAACATATAACACGGTTCCAACACCCCCAAACTTAATTTCAACTCACCTATTTAGACAAGTCTAACTAAGAAAGGATAACAACGCACCCTTTTTTATTCACTTAATGCTACCGGATATGAAAGAAAACTAGTCCCTATAAGTTTTGTTCACTTAAGTCACAAACATTCTTGCGACTTTTTTTTTTCTCTTTTTCTTTTTTTATTTAGAACCCGAGTAATCCTCTTTTCAAAGTACCCATCATAGTGGTTAAACCCCAAAGCTCATGAAATCAAGTAGTAGTGGGATCTAGGTATACCCTAGAGATCACATGTGTGTGATAACTACTTGAAATGGTTTCTTGAAACACAAAAGGAGTAGCTAAACTAAGTCACCCTTACACCTTTGAATCCATGATTCCATATCATCTAACAACTTAAGGATCCATTTCCATTTTCTACTCGGTCTTTTTGAAAAAAAATTGCATTCAAAATGTCCTTCAATCAGAAATGGCATCAACTTACACATAACACCTTGAACACACCTAAAGACAAACACACAATCAAGCTAAAACAACCTAAAAAGAGGTTGTCCCAAGAATTGTAGGTCAAGATACAAGTTGGGAAAGATTGTGACTAAGAAGATTGAAGTTGTGACTTAATTAAAGTGCAAAGGTCATTTTGATGTTGTGGCTCATAGCTTGCCATGTGCTCTAGTGGATGAGAAATCGATGGGGAAGATAGGGGCTTAGACTTGACAAGGTTCCCAGATGCCTTGAAGATGAGAAAGTAAGAAGCATCGGGGGTTGTACAGAATTGATGGTGTTGGAACAACTACGTCCCTTTTGCAGAAAATAAAAAATGATTATTTTGGTAGAAGCAACGATGATTTTGATGTTTTGATATGGGTAGTAGTGTCGAAACCAATCAGCATAGAAAAAATTCAACAAGTGATTTTAAAGAAACTAGGGGGGCTAGATGAGAAATGGAAGAGTTGTAGTAAGGAGGAGAAGGCTAAAGAAATATTCAAGTTGTTGAAAGCCAAAAACTTTGTGGTATTGCTTGATGATATGTGGACGCGATTAGATCTCTTAGAAGTGGGGATCCCTCATTTGAGTAATCAGACAAAGCCCAAAGTAGTAGTCACTACATGATCTTAACGAGTATTCAATGCCATGAAAGTTGATAAGAGGCTCAAGGTAGTGTTTGACACCAATTGAATTAAACATTTTCTCTCCTCTACGACAATTAAGGTCGGTGGGAATTTACTAAATTCGCATCTAGATAGTGTTAATTTCCCATCCGTTAAGAGCGTTTCTTTCATTAAGGCTCATTAAGAAAGGAAATCAAGGATTGCTCCATACGATTCATATGTTTGGTTCTTAACATATCCCCTATTAATTACATAATGGAATCAAGCCTTTAAGATGGAGGTTATGATGGAAACCTCTATATAAAGAACATAATCTTATCGCTCTTGGTGTCACTGTTGCTCATTCTTTACATCGGAGAATAGCACCATCGTTCTTGAGGGTCAGAGCACAGAAAGTCTAGAGTGTCCTCTTCCTTGTTGCAATGGCTGGAGGTTAGATCCTTGCTTTCCACCTTTGATTTATGATCAAATCAATTTATCTAATATTTGGTATCAGAGCAATCCATGGCCGCTGCTTTGCAAATCATGGAAAAAACCTTCTTTTTTAAAAAAAAAAAATTCATTTTCCATATTTTTATGTTCTGTATGTGGAAATTTTGAATAAATACCATTTTCTTTTATTATGCATATTTGGGTGCATCAAATGTGGAAAGATTGTGTTTGGTTATATAATATCCAAAATCTCAGTTTTTCTTTTATGGTCAACGTATGGATTAGGAATTTATCCTTATCCTTATAATAATGGTTTTTTTTTATCGAAGCTCTCTCTTTTACGATTTTTTTTTTTTTTTTGCTTCCTTGCCGAAGGTGGTGGGCCGTGGCTACCTATTTAGCCAAATGGACCCTTTGGCCCAATAGTCTCTTATAGAGACTTTGACACTAAAGAATTTATGGAACCAAGGAAAAAAATAGCAAAAAGTTAACCTACAACATTTCGAACCCTAGACCTTCCACCTAAATTGCTACCACTCTCCCACTAAGCTACAAGCCTAGTTGTTCTTTATTTTAATGTTGGTTTCTTTTACACACATATATTAGGGTTAAAAACTTCTTATATTGTGTATGAGTCATTTAAGTGAAATTTTTTTTTTTTATTCTTTAAGTTCCTATATGTTAGGTGATCAATACATTTCATTGATTAATAGTAGTCATAGTATGTTGACCAATAAAACTTTATATTAAGAATGATCACTCTATTGTGATTAATTTAGGAAAATATGTGGTTAAATTTTCTGATTAATCAGGATAAAATATTGGATTATAAGTCTCAATCTACCCATAGGAATTGAGGATATGAACATAATCCAATAGTTTTATCATAAGGTATAATAGGCTTAAACCTAATTGCATGGGACTTTAGCCCACAAGCAAGTTTTGTGCCTCTAGGTCATTCCTATTTTAGACCGAATAAGTTATTTGAGTAGGACTTTTTAGCCCACATGCAAGTCCTGTCTTATAGATTAGTTTTCGTGTGTTCCAGTTCCATACATTAAGTTTATAGCCTCAAAACATTAATGTTTATATTTTCTTACTTGCAGTTACTCAATGCAAACTACTTTTTGTTAAGTTGCAAATTCCGGGCAGGGAAGTGACATAAGATGCAGTAGAGAGAAAGTCTTACTCCATTTAAGGTGTATGGACTTTGACTATGCCATTAGGAAGGATGAGCCACCGGCTATCGCTACGACCAACACTTTAGATGCCATGAGACTTTAAAAACAGTGGGAAAGGTCCAACCACCTCTCCATTATGTTCATAAAGACACTCTTATCTGCTGGCATGTGTGGCTTAATTGAGAAGCATGTCAAAGTCAAGGATCTACTAAAGGTAGTGAAGTGCTCTGCGCCTATAAAATTATTTGGGTCGTAGGTTGTTTCTCATGAAATGAAAAGGCGGTTCAGGACACCGTACTTGACAGTCTCTATAGTGGACCCACTTGAAGAGATGAAGGTGGGGACCCCATCTTCTGTGCACCATACCCCTTAATATAGTCGTTTCAAGATCTCTATATACTTACACACAGATAAATGGTCAATTAATGAACTCTTGATCATGTGCATATAAGAGGAGGAGTGGCTACTCATGGAACAAGGGGAAAGTGAGTTCAACTAAGTGGACATCAAAGGAGTCACGTGTTTCTTTATTAAAAGAAAGGACATGAAGCATGCATGAAGCATAAATTTTGGCTTGAAAAGAAAAGTATTTCATTTTCTTTCATATGTTATGAATCAAATTTCATAAATGTTAATCATAACACTTGGTGGATTGACTCTGGTTCAACAATCCATGTTTCAAATACCTTGTGAGTGTCACGAGCCTCGAGAAGCCAATAGGCTATGAAGGCGTTACATCCATCAAAAGGAGGAGTCGGCTCATGTGGAAGCCATTGGCACTTGCAATTTGGAGTTGTCGAGCGGCTTCATTTTGCAATTGGAGATGACCTTTCATGTTCCTAGTTTTTCTAGGAATTTAATTTCAATATTGGCTCTTGTACCTTTTGGAATCTCCTGTAACTTTTCGGATACTGGTTTTAATTTTTTAATTAAATCATAGAGATTATTAGTTCCTATTACTTTATCACGATGGTCTCTATTGGTATTTACCGAAGATAATATTAATGCTTATAACTCAGTAGAATTTAATTGCAATTAAAGATATTATGAATGAACAAAGCGTCCTTATTATTGGCACAGAGATTGGACATCTCGTTCGAGAGAATTAAAAGGTTAGTGAATGAAGGGGTACTCAGTGCCCTAGATTTTATTGACTTTGAGACATGTTTGGATTGCATTAAGGGAAATCAAACCAACAAGTCAAAAAAAGGGTGCAACAAGGACTAAACATTTGTTAGAAAATCATACATACAAACACGTGTTGTCCTGATATGGATGGGAGTGATCCGAAATACTTCATAACCTTCATTGATGACTACTCTCGTTATGTATCTCTACATGCCGTTCCTGAGACTGATGTTGGAAACCTTTAGGGTATTGAAGGCCGAAATAAAGAAGCAATGCGAGAAGAAAATAAAGGTAGTGAGGTGTAACGCCCCAAAAAAAAAAATCCTAAAATTTTTATAATAATTTTATTATATATTAGAGATATATAAAGTAGAGCTAAGCAGGTATTTAAGAGGTGTTAAATGAATATTGATTTTATGATTAATTTGATATATACGAAGTAATTAAGTGATTAGACAGAAATAAACAAGTGAAAAGGAAAAAAATGGAAAAATGTAAAAATGAGGACCTGGGTCATTTGAGAAAATGTTTATTTGTTTAAGTGCAAATAGAAGTATTGATATATGTGCTATAAAAGTAAATAGAGGCAACCGTCAAGAAATGGATTTATTGAACGAGCCAAACATGGTTGTAGAGTGAAAACATGACTTAAGGCATTTTTAGTCTTAGAATGCTCATTGGAGCAAAAAAAAACGTTTTAGAGACAAGAGAGAGAGAAAAGAGCTAGGGTTGAGGAGAAATCCAAGATTTTTGGTGGGAGATCGTCACATTAGGTTCCCGAATGATCAAGGAAGAAGGAAGCAAGGGCTTCAAAGGACAAGAGATTTCAAGGTAAGAACCAAACCCTAAATTTCTTTAAATGATGTTTGGGTTAGAAAAACCCTCACCCATCCATGGGTTTTTCTCATGGTTGGTTTAGGATGATATTAAGAAGTTATTAGGAGTAATTTCCATGATTTGTTTTGGGTTTTTGGGGATTTTTGAAGAAAAATCGCAAAAATGAGCAAACAAGAAAATATGAGCATCAGGCTCCTACGCCGCAGCGTAGGGAACCCACACCGTAGCATGGGATGCCTCGCCGCGGTGAGGCAGGTGTAGGGCACCTCGGAGTCTGCTGCCTAACGTATCTTTGCTCACACACACACACATACCTACATAATTTGATTCCACCGACGAGGAAATTTTTGGATTGTTTCCGAAAGTCTCGTATTCATACCTTTGATGGTTTAAGGACCTAATAAATGGCGTTAAGGGGTTCAAATAGAATGAAACTAAGTAAACGTGGCGTGCCCTTGCCTCGGTGATGTTGTTAAGTGTAGTAGTATTAGTTTACATAAATGTGATGTGAGTGATTTTCTGGGTGAGTGAGGGATCACCTAACCTAGGACGAGATTGTGACAAGGCAAAAAGAAAGAGATGGAATTGGTTTCTATCTTCTCCTATTTCTAGTTTCAAGATTTGAAATGTTTAGTGAATGTGTATAAGAAAAGCATATTGATTGTTTTAATTGATTTGAAATGATTGATTGTAGAAATATTTGCATATAAGGTATGAGTATTGAAAAATATTGTTTATACAAATGTACATATTGTCTTGTATTTGCTATAAAGATTTGAGCATATAATTGAATGTTGAACCAGTTTAGTCGCATTGAGATATGTTAATTATGCAGTAAGGGTCAAATTAAGCGTGCTACGAACAAAAAAGTATTGATGTGTCACTCCGTCAGAAGTAGCCAGCGAGACAATATCGGTAGTGTTCTAGAGAGTGATTTTGAATCATGTCGGCTTAACCCGACGAACGTCTTGTATTTATAAAACAAAATGTTTTATACCATCCCCTCTGACCAGCCAGGACACGTGCAAATGATTACATTATCACGTATCTACGAAAACATAGAGTTAAATTAGTTAAAGGCATCGCCCCGAATTGACTTTGAGATTATTAACATATTAGATTAGAAAGCATGATTTCAAATTGAAATGAAAAGAGCGCATTGTAAATGTATGATTTGGTTATAAATAGTTTATAACATTATGAAAGTGTATATTTAGGATGATCGATGACAATAAATGATTGTATATGAAAATAAAATATATATATTAATTGACATTGTGAAATCAAGATTTGAAAGTTTTAGCGGTAAAAACTTCATGATTTGACTTAAACCGAAACAGAAGAATAGAATTGTATAGAATCACTAAGCATGAAAATGCTTAGCATATTATTTATCAATGCTTGCCAGGTACCAGTGATAGACAATGGTGAAGTGGACCATAAGGTCGAGGAGCTCAAGTCATTTCGAAGAGTTCTGAGTATGCTCAATCACGCCATCCTCACCATTTTTGAGCATAACTGTTAAGAGACCAAAACACATATACAAATTTAGCGTTATTACCCGGATTGTATCTACAATAAAATGACAGCCGATAAAACTGTTATGGGCAAAGCACATATACAAATTTATATAGCGTTATTACGAAAATTTATTGTCTAATCCCGAATAAAGCGGCCATAAAACTGTTAGATACTATATAAACCACCCGATCTCTTAGAGTAAATCATTTTTCAAAGTTGTTGGTTTTGGTATGATATTACGAGTGCAGTCGATGAGTAATAAATGGATTTAAGTCAGATATCGATCCCACGAGAGATCTAAAAATTTTAAATCAACTACCACGACTCACTCGATTTCCATACTATTTGGACCCTGAAATGATAGTAGGATCCGACATTAAGGTCTTGGAAAATTAAGCAACAGAAATTAAGCTGAACTATCAGCCCATCTTTTGGAAAATAAAGATTAAAGAATAAAGAATTTCTATAAAGAATGAATCTTTTGAATAGTTATCCTCGAGGAGGACACATCGATAGAGACGATAATAGTGAACTATCAATTCCACGTAGTTACTCTGATGTTTTTGAAATTTCTTGATTAATTCAGTTTCAAAAAATCTGTCGAGCGTTGTAGTGCGAATTTGGATCTCTCCTCCCATTTCATTATCTAATTTATGACTGATTCTCGAGATACGAGGGGTGGAATAGCTACTTTTAAAGGACTTCATGTCTGGATATTTTCTTTTTTCAATGCTTCCTTACCCATTTTATGGATGTAAGCCTTAGCTCGAGTTATCGGTCGAGCAGGATATACAACTTCCAGTTGCTCACTCATATTAGGGTAGATGACCTTTCCTTGAATTTAGTCACGGTGCTGGGGTTAGTCTATAAATTGGTAAACTCTTTGCTTGTTTTTAAATAGATAACTCATTCAACTCGTTCTTGATTTCAAGTGAGAAAGTTTATCTAAGTGAACTTTACAAAGCTCAGATCCCTAATGTGAGGTTAGTATGCCTTGAAAAGAAATGTACGGCCTCTCAGGGAATGTCTTCCACAGTAATCTCAGAGGACCTCCTTGAAATCAAGCAAAATGTGTATGATCATAGCAGGTATAAGAGCGATATTGATCCCAGACAATAAACCCAAAACCAGGAAATAAATTCATTACTTGAAATTAACAATTCTTTATAGAAACAATCTACGGGAAAGATAAATTCGGCTATCATGTTCATAATGGAAGATTTGGATTCCTCGATTCTGAATCACACGTCTGACATTCTCGATCATAAGAATGGCATTTGCAAATGGAAGCTTTGGAACAATCGAATTTAGGTATGCGAGGAATTCCATACGTTCAATTAGTAACAGAAATTGATTTCGACGTGACCGACAACGATAACGTTAGTTGAAGCAAGCAAGCGAAAAGGAAAGAAAAAGAAAATCTAGCAATCACATTACCAAGATAATGAAAATGAAAAATAAAGAAAAATAAAGAAAATAAAGAAAAATAAAAGAAAATGAGCTTTGACTATCCGGACCTCTCGTGCGTAGCGCGAGTTGCTTGAATAGGGATTGGATAAGCTGGCGTATTTATGGGGTTCTCGATTGATTTTAATCGATGTATTCAGCGTGGATTTTAGAGGTAAGTAGGGCCAGTTCTTCATCCGATTCAGTCCTCACTTCTCTTGTCGCGACTTTGAACTCATGCGCCAGCGACATTGACTTAAAGTTACGCTACATGAGCTGGCCGTTCATGTTGTCACGACCGCCGTCTTATGCCCTTGTAGGTTGATTGGCGATACGCTTGTGATATCGCGCGACATCATAGCCTTGTCGCGACATCGTGGCCTTGTCGCGACACATCCATTCTAATCGCTGCGGAGTCTTCAATGGTTTGTTTCACGATGTCGCGACATCGGATAATTATCGCGACATGGGCTCAGTCACGCGCCGCTGGTTGTCGCCCGATGTAGCGACATCAACTCCGTCAGCGACATCAACACTCCATGTTACCTTGGTTGGTCATTCATGATGCTCGCGACCTCTATATGCGCCGTGATCTTCTCCGCTGATCTTGGGTGGTCTCGATTCTCTCGATGTCGACGATACATATCTTGTCATTGACCTCGCTCGAGTCATCTGCGATCTTTGGCCGATCTTGGATCTCAGCGACGCCGATCTCACATCACGGCGTGATCTTAAGCGTAGCTTCAGCGGTCGCTCCTGTTGGCGCGACATCAGTTGATGTCGCGACGCCGCTATACTCTGCGGCGTCTAGTCGTTCACGATGTCGCGACGCCGATATCTTATCGCGACCTCACTTTATGAAACTTCACCTTGGCGGAGTCTATGTCGCGACTTGATCTTATGTGCGACGCCGGCTTAGGCTGCGATCTTCACTTGGTAGCTTTTGATGTCGTGACCCGGCCTCTTATGCGTGGCAATGATTCATTTCCGCCGGCTTTCATCGATGGTTCACGATGTCGTGGTTCGATAGCCGCGACATAAATCTCTTATGCGTATCTTATCCGCGTCTTTTGCGATTTCAAGCGGTCTTTGCCGATGTATCGTGACCGGCCTCTTGTGACCTCATCAATGCCGCCGCGAAAACATCAATCTCCGCGTCGCGTGCATCGGCTTGATTCGTTAGCTTCGTGGTCCAAACCTCTCGCCAGCTTAAAGGTGTTGTTTTACACATTGTCGCGATACCTCTCATCCTCGTCCACGACATCAATTGTTATCGCGACCTCGGGATAATGTTGTGTGACGTGGATTCTGTCTGATTACACCCTTGATTTGCTGACTGTACTACTTGTCGCTACGCATCAATTCGCTGTAATTCTTTCCGGTGTCTGACCTGAAGGAATTTATTTGTGTCGACCCAGCGCATCGTAAGATACGGCCAGTTATACTCATTTACTCACTTCGTCATTTACACTTTGTTCGCCATTGCGTATTTTCTACTTTCTTTCTCTCTTCACCGCTAATAACTGGTGGTGGGTTTCTTCATATTTACCGTATATTAATTATTCATTCTAGATGAAAATAGAGCAGGAAAAATGGACTAAAATAGATGACTTTTAAGCTCATCAAACTCCCCCAAACTTAAAGTTTGCTTGTCCTCAAACAAGAAAAGAAAAGAGTATTAATTTGTCTCAATAAAATAATTTGGAACATTTTCTGTGATTTGTTCTAGAAATATTATTCAATTTAAACTTAAAAGGACATTTTCAGAATCAGATTAAAAATATCTATTTATTATTTCAAATTAGTTTAAAAATGGGAATAGTATGAACTACTTCTATTACAAAATCACTGATAAACTAATGTAGATTAGCAGTTCATTATTCAAGTCTTTCTTGTGTGTGTGTGCGCGGTCGACCAATCCTTTTCAATTTTTGTATTAGATTTAGTCGATCTCTGGGAGTTTTCTCAGCTACATTTATATTCAAGTCCATCTTTGGTTTTTCATATTGATCGCCACTAATGTAGATGTGATTCAACTTTTTCAAAATCAATCGGTCTTTTGGGCTTGTAGTATTAGCTTGATAAAAGGTAGGATGAATGGAATGTTTAATTTTGAGACAACCCAAAACTCTTTTTTCTTTTCTCTGTTGCTTTCTTTATCTGTGATTCTGACTTCCCAGCTTCTGTGTTTGGGATACTACCTTAATTTCTTCTTCTTGCATTGTATCTCCCAATTCTCTTAATTCTAACTTGGGAGGTATATATCTATTAGCATAGGAGTGGCCTTTGTTTTTGTGCTTTTTAGGCTTTCTAACACTCTTAAGCGAACTTTGGGTTGTAGCTCATACCGAGATGATGTGGGGGTACTGGGTATTTGAAACACCCCTAAGAACTTAATTGTTCAAGAAGGGTTAGGCCACAAGACAAAAACTATTCTTTTTAACTCTTTCCTTTTGTATTTCCTGTCTTGGTGTCTTTCTTCTTTCACCTCCTCTTTACATCTCTTCTTTTCTTTGAATTAAACTCCCCAGGAAAAGCTTTATCTCTTTTCCTCTCCTTTTCTTGAGTTATCATAGGTTCTTTCTCTTTGGAAGATTAGTGATGAATGGCTGTTTGCAGGATTGTTTAAACATGGAATATCTTGGCTTCGAAATTGGGAGCCCAGGTATGCAAAAGCATATACATAATGGTGGTGGCGGAAAACTCAAGCCCATTGAAATGGCCTATCATTTCTTGTAGATTTGTTTTCAGCTTCCAAGTTCGCCTTAATCAATATTCAAACATAAGTTCTAGGGTATGGATTATAATTCTGAATTCCCGGAAAAATTTTCTAATTCAGGACAAAGTTTCAAAGGTGTTGACAATGAGGTGTATTATTTCTTTCAAGACTTGTGTTTATTCAATATCTCAATTACATTAGTTACCGAAGTAACTTGTTATATATCGAAGAATTGACCAATTTCTCAATTTTTCAACCTTAAGGCCCGAACTTGAGGTACCAAGCAGTACATACTCTGCGTTCCGTTTGGTTATTCATGTTCTCCATTCTTTCGAGATAAATTGACGAGCTTAAAAATATTTATTTGATGTCAGCACAGAAAATAAACTATTATAAAAACTAAATCACATACATCATGATCAACAAATTGGAAATCACTTGAAACTTTATTCAAATATCAAAGCGATTTCGATAATGCGAAGCGTAATGATTTACAATGTTCGGTAACTAGACTAGAAAAACTCTATTTCTATCCTAAAACCTATATCTTCTTCAGTGGCTCATGACTCCACGCTTCAAAATTTGTGCCCGGACCGGCTCCTAGTGGCGATTCGAATTTGATGTAAGATTAAGTTCAACAAATTGGGGGTTAGCCTCACTTTTTTCTTGGGAGGCTTCTTGGTTGATGTGGATTCTAATTAATCCATATTCCCTGCCATCAACCGCTCTCACAGGATGAAACCGTTTATGGAATCTTATTGGAGCTAGTTTGTTTCCGTCCCTTTCATTCCATAAAAAGCCAGGTGTTTCCATCTCGGACCTTTGCTTTTTGCTCTCGACCTCTTCTTCCATTCTTATTGCTTGGTGCTCTTTGTTCTTCCCTACTTTTATAGTGGGCGTCCCTTGGGATGTTTGTGCCGCCGTTTCGGTGGCGATTCATGCTCCCTATCGTTTTCGCTAAAGATTTTTTTTTTTTTTTTGTTTTCCAGTGAGAAGATTGTTGAGTTTTTCCCTCCTACAGTCCTTATTCTCCTCTAAATATCCCTCTTGAAGCTGAATATTCTTTAGATCGTTAGATCGGAGAATGAAGTGCAATTTTACTACCTTCAATATCTGTTGATTTCGCGAGGAGATCGGAGGAAGTTAGAATGGTGCGAGTTGAGTGGACACTCTGAATGAAACTAGACACTAGGTTCAATGTTTGACAACTTGCCCCTTGAAGTAAATGTTGTGTGGGCACTTAAGTCTAAACCTTGAATTCTTGGGTGTTATGACTTGATTTTATTTTGGGACGAAGTGGAGTTATGTCAGAGAATGTTCTTTATTTCGTCTTGACTAAATTTAATCCGTTTGGCTATCTTTTTCCTTTCATTATTAACACTTAAACATTCTGGTTATCCCTAAATTGATGTCATGTCCCCGAAGACCAATCGGACAAACCGATTAACAACATGTTTTGATCCTTTCGTGTCTCAAACAATTATACACAATTTATTTTTATCATGCCGGTAATTAGTGCCATTCCTCCATTCACTATAGTTAAGCATTGACACATGATAAAATAAATTCCCCCAAACGCAATCTTGCTACTATATATATAACTCCAACTCCTAAATCGAAGCCTTTCAGCTCAGATTGAAATTTGAATGAGAGGAAAGAGTGAGAAACTCCTTTTTGTTTCCATCTATACTCTGGTGTCCTCAAATACTCATTTTGAAGGTTCTTTATATACATTTTACTTATCTTGCTACCATGCTTCTTCATTGTCTGACCTTGATGGAGCTACTGTATTCATTAAATAAATCATTAATAAAACGCCTCTGTTATTCTTGAATGATGCGTGGCGTTCATTACTCCCCTTGATTCGTACTTTTCCTTGTAGGTCGAGATGGAGCCGTAGTGAGTCAAACCAAGATTCTTCGGCCGTTATAAATATCATTTCTTCTATGTTGGAATTGGTGATTTCTCTTCTTTGTTCGGAAGGAAGAGATGGAACATAGAATTTGTTGAAATAAGCGCTCATCGACTCTCTGCTTCCAGTGTTAGCAGTTCGAGTGGTAGGGAGTTATGCAAGCCAAGTTATAACCATATCTCCGAGAAGGTAGGAACAAGCTATATTTGGAACCAAACTCACACCTTTCAAATTTAGTGGTTAATCTGTCGCCCAAATGATCATTGAGTTTTCGGTGGAGTTGACAGTACGTTGGACCATGGTTATGTCAATCGCGGTTGAGCTCAAAATCATTAGCATTGATTGCTTTGTTCTATTGCTAAATATTTGTTGTGGATGAATAGATTCAATAAATTCTCCATAGTGTCATGCTCTTCCAAGAATCTTTAGTGTGCACATCCCCAGTTGGCTAGCATCACAATCTCACATCATGTTTGTATGAAATTGTCTTCCTGAAATCAAGACTCGGATCAAAGGATTAGCCTAATCAAGCTTATTTTCAATATGGGTTGTTAAAGGGTGGTGGCTGAAGAAAAGTCAACTGCTTGTATATTTTGTTCTTTACTCTTAAAAATGTCATTAATGTTTCTCTTTTCATACAGATATTGATTTACAAAATTCTTTTCGATCCTAAACATGGCATGCATAAAACTGTTAGAGACCAAAACACATATACAAATTTATGGCGTTATTTACCAAGGACTGTGTATTATCTAATCCCGGCAGCGCCATAAAACTTGTTAATAGACCAAAACACATACAAATTTATAATGATTATTACCAAGGACGTGTCCCCAATCATGACAGCGTAGCAAAACTTGTTATAGACGAAAACACATATACAAATTTATGGCGTTATTGCAAGGACTATTGTCAATCGACGGCGCCATAAAACTTTGTTACGCGTTACTATATAAACCACCAATCTCTTAGGTAAATCATTTTCAAGTTGGTTTTGAAATTACACGATAAGTGCGAATTAAACAAGTAATAAAATGGATTTAAAAAAGTCGAATGTCGATCCCACGAGAGATCTCAAGAATTTTAAATCAACTACCACGACTACTCAATTTCCATACTATTTGAGCCACAAATGATAGTAAGGATCCGACATTAAAGTCTTCGGAAGAAAATTAACGAACAAGAGGAAATTAGGCGAACTATCGACCTCCTTTGGAAAGTAAAGATTAAAGAATAAGAATTTCTATAAAAGGCTGAATATCTTGAATAGTTATCCTCGAGAGGACACATCAGAGCCGATAATAGTGAACTATCAATTCCACAGCGGTGCGTTAAAATTTCTTGATTAATTCCGGTTCAAAATACATCCAAGGCGTTGTAGTGCATTTGGATCTCTCCACCTCCACATTTCATTATCTAATTTACTTGTTTGATTCTCTCGGAATACGAGGGGTGGAATAACTACTTTTAAAGGGACTTCATAATCTGGATATTTTTCTTTTTCATTACTTCATACCCATTTATGAATTTATGAAGCCTTAGCTCCCAAGTTATCGGTCAAAAAACAGGATATCTGACTTCAGGATTGCTCCTCCTCTCGAAATTAGAATAGATCATTAACTTTCCTTGATTGAATCCACTTGGCTAACCAGGTTAGTCTCTCTCACTATCGAATTAGTGAACTCTTTGCTTGTTTAAATAGATAATTTCAACTGGGTTCTTGATTTCAGAAGTGAGGAAAAGGATTTATCTAAGTGAACTTACAAGCTCAAGATCCACCCCAATAGCGGGGTTAGTATCACTTTGAAGAAATGTACATTACTCTCGGGAGTATGTACACAATGTCACTCAGGAGGACCTCCTTGAAATCGGAAAATGGCCTTAGTCTTAGCGGGTATAAGCGATATTGGATCCCGAGAGACAATAAACCCAAGGCCGAAATGATTCATTGGCTTGGGAAATTAACAAGGCTCTTATGAAGCAATCACCGGAAAGAATAAATTCGACTATCATGTTCACTTATTAATTTGGATTCCTCAGTGCGAATCACAAATACGACGTTCCTCGATCATAAGAATGACTGCAAAGAGCTGAACAATGTCGAATTTGAATTTAATACGAGGAGTCGCATCACGTTCAGATAGTAACTGAAAGAAATTGATTTCGACATTCAGCTTAGACGCGATAACGACCGGATCCAAACAACAAGCGAAAAAGGAGGAAAGTAAAAGAAAATACAGAAACAATACGATTTCTAAAATATGGCCCGAAAATGAAAAATAAAGAAAAATAAAAGAAAATAAAAGAAAAAAATAAAGAATGGCTTTTGACTATCAGAGACCTTTTACCTCTAAATCACATAGCCTTATTTGCCGAATAGTTGGATAGCTGCGTGTGCAAGGTTTCTCTTAAATTGGAGGCTAATCCCAATGTGAAGCTAGCTTTGTGGATTTCGTAGCAGGCCCGAGTTCTTTGCTCGAGTTCCGTCCTCACTTCTACATGCGACCTTGTGAACTCATGTGTGACATTGATAAGTTACGCTCACATGGGCGTAGGTGGGTTAGTGTTGTCAGGCGCGATCTTATGCCCGGGTTTCAATTGATCGCTTGTGATGTGGCGACATCATGGCCTTGTCGCGACACATCCTTGGCCTTGTCGCGACATCATTCCTAGTCGCTGCGTTCAATGGTTTGTTCACGATGTCGCGACATCGCGGGGCGGATGTTATCGCGACATGGGCTCGAGTCTCACGCACCCTTCGGTTGTCATGATGTGGCGACATCAATCACGTCGCGCGACATCAACTTACTCCATGTTGCAGCGGTTGGTCTCATTCATGATGTCGCGACCTCATATGCCGTAGTGACATCTTCTCCGCGTCTTAGCTGGTCTCAATTTCATCTCTCGATGTAAAAGCGTCTATATCTTGTCGTGACCTCATTTCGAGAATCATCTACTTGATCTTTGTTGATCGCCGGGATGTCGCGACATCAATCTCCCCACGACTATGCGTCTTAAAGCGTAAGCTTCGAAGCGGTGGCTCACATTTGTCGCGACATGATAATCGCGACAGCCAGCCTCACTCGACTTTGATCTAGTCGTTCACGTCCGCGACGCCCGATATCTTGGCGACCTCACTTTATGGCTCACCTTCAGCGCGGCGGTCCTATGTGGCGACCCGATCTTATCCGACATCGGCTTAAACTGCGATCTTCACTTGATGGCTTTTGATGCCGTGACGAGCCTCTTGTCGTGACGGTTCGCCGGCTTTCATCGATGGTTCGATGTCGACATCAATCTTGAGCGACATCTTATCCACGTCTTTGCGATTTCAAGCGGTCTTTTGATGCCGTGACTTGACCTCTTGTCGTGACATCATCAATGTCGCGACATCAATCTCGCGATGACATCGACTTAAGTTCGGTAGCTTCATGTCTCGGTCCAAACCTCTCATGAATAAGGTGTTTTATTGTCGCGACCTCATCGCAAATCCGCGACATCAATTGTTGTATCGCGACCTGAATCTTTGTAGCGTGCGTTCCTGCAGCTCCTGATTACCCTGGCTCTTGACTGTACTTCTTGTGTCGCTACGCATCAAATTCCTTTAATTCTTTTGGTGTCACGACCTCGGGAATTTGGCGCCGACCCGAGAAAGCTGCATCGATGAATCGACCGATTCTTTCATTACGCGCTCTGCCATTCGTTGCACTTTTCTTCCACTTATTCTTTGTATTTTTTCTACTTTCTTTTCTCTCTTCTGCTAATATAACAATTGTGCCGAGATTTCTTCATATTTACGTATATTAATTATTCATTTCTAGATGAAATAGAAACAGCCTTGAAAAATGGACTAAAAATATAGATGACTTTTAAGCTCATCAATAACATTGTTGTAAACAAAATGAGTCAACTACGCGTATTATTTGTGTACCTATATCTAAATTTGATTTTGGATATTATGTTGTAAATGGCATAAAATGCCATTTTGAGATTCATGCATATTTTGTAAAGTTGTGAATTTGTAAATGTTTATGGGCTTGCCTAAGTCAAATAAACTTCAGTATGAAGATCTTTTATGCCAGTGAAATGTAATGATGTTTGCGATAAATAGTTTTGATAAAGTGATATAGTGGTAGCGCAGGCGTTCCCGAATTTCGGTTCGGATCATGACCCGGTCGGGGTTAGGCTGTGGGGGTCGCTACATGAAATCAAATAGAGGTGGAGAGTACTATGGTAGGTACACTGAGAATGAAAAAGCATCAGATCCATTAGCTAGGTTTCTTCAAGAGCATGGGATTGTTACCCAATACACCATGCCTGGTTCTATGAAACAAAATGGTGAGGTGGAAAGGAAAAACCGAACCTTAATGGACATGGTAAGGAGTATGAGGAGTAATGTTATTCTTCCTCAATTCTTATGGACTGAGGCACTAAATACAACTGTGTATATAATTAATCGAGTCCCAACCAAGGTTGTTCAAAAGACGCCATTTGAGTTATCAAAGGTTGGAAACCCAGTTTGCGACATATATGCGTATGGGATGCCATCTGAGCAGGATTTATAATCTACAGAAAAACTAGACCCAGGACTGATAGTGGGCATTTCATTGGACTCTTTGAAAAATGCAAGTGATATAGATTCTATTGTCCTTCTCACACCACTAGGATTGTGGAGTCAAGAAACGTGAAGTTTCTAGAGAATGACTTAATCGGTGGGAGTGGTCAAATTCAACGCCAGTTGTGTAGGAATCACTATCAAGGTCAAGCCTAGTTCAGAGTCATGGCCGCGTCATACATACCCATGAGGTATAAGGGTATAAGACAATAGGAATCCTGGCACGAACTTTGTAAGATCACGTTATCGAGGAACAACAAAACGTTGAACAAACGATTGAGCATCTAGTTGAACAACAAGTTCCCCATGAAGAAACAACATTAGAGAGATCTACTAGAGTAAAAAAACTCATCTATTCCTAGTGATTATGTCATGTACTTGTAAGAATCAGATTACAATATTGGAGTCGAACATGATCTAGAAACCTTTTCTAAAAGCTATAAGTTCTAAGGAATCGGACTTATGGTATAATGCCATGAAAGATGAGATGAACTCTATGGCATCTAATCAAGTTTGGGATCTTATGGTGTAAAAATTGTTGGGTGCAAGCGGGTCTTTAAGATAAAGAAAGACTCATAGGGTAACATTGAGAGACATAAAGCAAGACTTGTGGCCAAAGGGTTCACTCAAAGAGAAGGATTCGACTACATGAAGACCTTTTCTCCTATATCAAGGACAAATTCTCTTCGGGTTATTATAGCATTAGTAGCTCATTTTGACATAGAGTTGCATCAGATGGATGTGAAAACGACTTTCCTTAATGGTGAGCTAAAGGAAGAGGCTTACATGAAATAGCCTGAAGGATTCTCTTCAAGAACTGGTGATCATTTGGTTTGCGAACTTAATAAATCCATTAATGGTTTAAAAACGGCGTCCCCGGTGTTGAAGTTCCCTTAAGTGGCTGACTTCATTGTTTTGAAGAGCGTCATGGATATCGTGTATATACTAGAGTCGTGGGGTAGACTTGTTTTCTTATTTTATATGGATGATATTTTTGCTAACGCAACTTAAAATAATAAAGGGTTTCTATGTGTGAGGGTGAAACAATTCTCAAGAACTTTGATGGGATATATGGGTGTAAAGGCTTAGCATGTCATTGGCATTAAGATCCATCGAGAAAGATCTCAAGGCATTCTGGGTTTGTCTCAAGAAACCTAGCATGGAGATTTCGGATGAAAGATAGTTCGTAGCCCTGACACCTCATAAAAGTCGCTTGAGGTTCGGCTTGGACCCGATACTTGAAGAACGATTTTGGCGAGCAAATGAAGAACATTCTTATGCCGTATAGGAAGCCTTATGTATGCTCAGGTGTGCACCAGACCTGACATTACATATGCTGTTGGAGTGTAAGGTAGATATCAAAGTAAGTCTGGTATTGACCACTGAAGATTTGGAAGAAAGTTATGAAATACCTTCGAGGTGCGAACTATGTGTTGATGTACGGGACATACGATAGCAGGAGTGATTGGTACACTACAGTGCGGGTTAAATGAAATTTACATGGACTCAGGGAAAGTCTAAGCGGTAAGATTATGTTCTTTATATAGAGGTTTCCATCATAACCTCCACATTAAAGGCTTAATTCCGTTATGGAGTTAATGGGAGCATACATTAAGAACCAAACATATGGACCAATCTTTGATTTCCTTTCTTAATGAGCCTTAATGAAAGAAACGCTCCTAACGGATGGGAAATTAACACTCTCCCACTTGGTCCATACTTCTCGATGTCCATCCAAATCAAGAAATAAATATATGAATCATGGTGATAGGTCCTCTAATAGTGAATATTATCATCCATGTATTACAATATATTAGTTCTTATAACATTAGTCGTAACCTTTATGAATAAATCATATGTTTATCCTAGGACAAAACTTAATGATATTTCTCTATCACAATAAGTGAAGTGTGCACAACTATATGAGAAGCATCAACTAAATAAGAGCTTCATTAATATCAATAAATGTACATACAATATGAGATTGCATCATGGATCTGAGTCCCATACTAATTACATGATCCCTGAACTTCTTTAGTGGCATGCCTTTAGTCAAAGGATCTACAATCATCAACTCAGTGATAGCGTGTTCAATGACCACCTTTTTTTTCTTTTAACCATTCCTAGATGGCTAAGCATTTGATGTCGATATGTTTACTTCGACTTCCAATTTTGTCATTCTCAGCCAAAAAAACTGCAGCTAAGTTGTCACAGTATAATCTTAATGGAATCAATGACTCATAGGCCATAAATGAAACTCTTAAGCCAAACACCATGCTAGGTAGCTTCAAAAGAAGATACAAATTTGGCCTCCATAGTGGAAGTATGATTAATGCGCTTCGGCCTTTATCTAAGACATGGCTCCACTGATTAGCATAAATACCACTTATGCCTGAGTGGACTTTTTAGAGTCCATGCATCCAATGAAATCAGCATCAGAGTAGCCAATCAATTCCAAGTTATCGATATGTCTATACATCAGCATGTAGTTCTTTGTACCATGAAGGTATCTCATAACCTTCTTTGCAGCTTTCCTGTAATGCCACTTTCTCGTTCCTACGGCGAGTAAGGGCCGCCACCTAAGGCGAGACACAGTAACGATTTTACGGCATTGTTTGAGACCGTTTTAACATATATTCATAAGCGATATAAACTTGTTTTAAAGAAGGCAGAGTATAAAAAATTCGGACTACAAACAACCTCGTTACCACTATAATAGTGGTGATTAAAATATCGATACATATATGCTTGAGTCTCAGCGCTTATATTGTTACAAGGATTCCTACATCAAATATTACATTTACATTTACATTTACAAAGAGAATGGAAGACTTCTATTGTTGAGTTGGCCCCTTGATGAGTGTGGGATGTCATGGTGACACCGGAACCTACACTTAGGATGAAACACTTGTGCTAAGCATATAGCTTAGTGGGAAAACAAAATAACATATATATATATATATATATATATATATATATGACAACTTACAGTGATCCTCAATTTCAATATATGTGCATCCATATAATTATTTCACATATCATATTATTCATCTCTCTCGTAGGAGTTCATAATAGAAATGTCATAACAAAAGGTACCCATAAGTACACTACAATACAAAACAAAGTTATGCCTTAGCATCTGAGTTGATTACTTTCATGTTCATATTGTTCATTATTTAGATACACATCATATAAATGCTTTCTCACAGACGATAACAATGGAATAAGAGGGATCTGCGTCTAATGTTGTTTTGAAGTGATGCGGTACTAGGAAGTGGCGGTAAATAGAACCCACTTAAACATTTAATATAACAAGAGTGCTAAATAGCACTGAATAGACTTGCTAAATAGAACGGAACAAAAGTGTTGATTAGCACAAAACCGAAATGCTAAATAGCACTAGTCCCTATTTATTCACTATCCTGTATTAAGTAGGAATTATATGTGTTTCAAAGCATTTTATACTGGTCTTAATAACATTCATGGTATACTCTTAGTCAATTCTTATGACTATATTTCCCTTAATATCACGTAATGTTCATATGTCACATCGTTTTATTTAGTAATTAATAACATATCTTATATACATATCTGTGGATCCTTTGTTAACTTCTTAGGATTGTATCGATTCTTGATTTATGGCTCTATCACCCTTAAGATTTATTGACGAAGATAGGGTGTAGTAAAGGAAATTCGAGAACAACGGAACATTTCTTTCTTGAAATAGGGCCAATGTCTTCAAGACTAATGTGGACGGATTCTAGACATTCTTAGCTACACATAGAATCCAAGATCACCCTATTCAAAGTCCGAACAAAAGAGAGATGGCCTCTATAAATAAAAGAAAGGGGATTTTTCTAAAACACCACATGCAGCACCACTCAACGGTTGTGCATTTTCAGTTTATCTAACAGCTTCTAATGAATCCAGCATCACCACGTCACTAGCATCAAAACCAAATGAAGTGATGACGGAATAAATACCTTCAGCTGAGGGCGCTTGTTTAAACCGTGGATTTATTGATTTGAAAGCAAATGATCACTAGTACTTAAGGAGAATCCTTCATATTGATTCATGAAAAGTCATTTTCACATCCATCTGATGAAACTCTAAGTCAAAATGAGCTACTAATGCTATAATAACTCGAAGAGAATCTATCCTTGATACAAGAGAAAAGGTCTTTGAGTAGTCGATTTTTTCCCTTTGAGTGAACCCTTTGGCCAAGAGTCTTGCTTTATGTCTCTCAATGTTACCCTGTTAGTCTTTCTTTGTCTTAGAGACCCACTTGCACCCAATGGTTTTACACACCATAAAACGACTCGGCGAATCGAGACTTTCGATTAGATGTCAGAGAGTCCATCTCATCTTTCATGGCATTATACGTAGTTAGTTCTGAACTTATAGGCATGGACTGGTGTGTTCATCTTCAATATTGTGTCCCGGTTCTTGCAAATTGCGGCATAATCACTAAGAATAGTTGAGTTTCTAACCCTAGTAGATCTCCCTAATGTTGTTTCTTCATGGGGAACTTGTTGTTCAACCGGATGCTCAATCGGTTGTTCAACGTTTTGTTGTTCCTTGACAATGCAATCTACAAGTTCAAAAGTTTGTGGAATCTCGATGACTGGTTGTCTTATACCCCATTTTTACCTCATAGGTATGTATGACGGTCAGTCTATGACTTGAACCAAAGGTTTGACCTTAATAATGATCTCTTTCAGACAATGTGTCATGAATTTGACCACTCCCACTTATTAAGTCATTCTTTATAAACTTCGCATTTCTTGACTCCACAATCTTAGTGGTGTGAGAAGGGCGATACACCCCATAACCCGCGCGGATTTTTAATATCCAATGAAATGGTCATTAATAGTCATGAGTGCAGTTTCTTTTCTTATGGATTATAAATCCTTGCCAGACGGCCGATATACGTGTATATGTCATGGCCGGGTTTCTAACCTTTGAATAGCCAGTAAGGCGTCTTTTGAACAACCTTGATTGGACGAATTAATTATATACAGTCGTGTTTAGTGCCTGGTCCATAGAATTGGGGAAGATTAACGTTTACTCCTCCTTCTCCTTACCGTATCCATTAGGTTTGGTTTTTTTCTTTCCTTACCTAATTTTGTTAGAAGAACCAAGCATGGTGTGACAGGTAACAATCACACATGCTGAAGAAACCTAGCAAATGAACCTAGTGCTTGTCCATTCTCAATGTACCTACCATAGTACTCTCCACCTCTATTTGACCTCACTACCTTTATTTGCTTCTCGCATTGCTTCTCTACTTCAGCCTTGAATACCTTAATGGTTTACAATGCTTCGTCCTTAAAACGAAGCATGTAAAGAAGAATCCTTATAACGAGTGAGGAGAGTCATCAATGAAGGTGTGGTGGGAAATATTTTGGATCTCCCATCCATATCAAGACAAATGTCTGTGTATGATTTCTAACAAATGTTTAGTCCTTGTTGCACCCTTTTTTACTTGTTGGTTGCTTTCCTTAATCCAACATGTCTCAAAGTCAGATAAAGTCAGGCATTGAGCGCGTATTATAACCTTTTAATTCTTTGAATGGAGACGTGTCCTAATCTCTAGTGCCATAATAAGGATGATTGTTCATTCATAACATTCCTTTTAATTCCAACAGTTAAACTTAATGAGTTATAAGCATTATTATCTTGCAGATGTATTGAATAGAGACCATCTCACAAAGTACCAGAACCAATAACCTATGATTTAATTAAAAAATTAAAAACCAATATCAGTTACAAAGGGTCCAAAGGTACAAGTAGATACTGAAATTAAATTCCTAGAAAACTAGGAACATAAAGGTCTTCTCCAATTGCAAAATAAGGCGAAGCTCGAAAACTCCCATGCGAGAACGATGGCTTCCACATATGAGCTTGACCTCCCCAGTGTAAAACTGTATGAACTTTGATTTATTTACATGCTATTTTGAGCATTTTATATATTCATATTCATGTACAACTCATAACATTTCCTCTAAACTTAGTTTTCCGGGATTTTTGATGGAAAGCAAGTGATTTGGTAAGCAGCCAAATGTTTTACAAGAGAGTTATTGTGTCGGATGTCTCACGGTCGTCATTGAGAAGATAAATTTTTCTGTATCATTTGAAGCATAAAATGGATCAACTCTACACCTGGTTTCATTCTAAATTCAAAGATCTTTCCAACGACACCTTGCACACGAATCAGAGTTAAGCGAAAGTTATGTCGAGCAAGTTGGATAAAAGAAAACTATCTGACAGGAAAACTTTGTGGCGACAAGTTATTTACTGTAGAGAAAAATCCTATTGTGACTAAGTTTTCTGTTACAACAGAGCAAACTCTGTTGCAACAGAGAAAAACAGAGAAACTCTGTTGCAACTAAGTTTTAATTTACAGCAGAGCAAACTCTCTGCATGAGAAAAACTGCATCTGACAAAGAGAAAACTCTATCGCTACCAAGTTTTCTATTACAACATAAGCTTAAACTACAATGCAATAAGAGGAAACCTTTGTCCACATTGCGATAAATAGGCAAACTCTGTCGTAACGAGAGAAAACTACATGTATAATACAAAAGGTGGAAAAATACGAAAAGCCCAAAATTATTGTGTTGAATTTGTTTTCAAGCTCATTTTCACCTTAGGACTATAAATATACTCATTTTTGGGTTTTTAAGGGGGCAACATGAGAAGGTGGGCCACCTCTCATGGGGTTTCTCTCTCTAAGCGCATATTTTTTTAGTTTTGATGCATATTTTTTGGTTTTTAATGAATATTAGAATAGTTTTAAGACAAATTTTTCTTGTGTGAAAAGATCTGGATGTTGTACTCAGATATTCATTTATTCTTGAGACGAGAGATTGACTCAAATCTGGATTTTCTCTCCTTGTCTCTTGATTTCTTTCTTAAGTTTCTTACTTATTGTTGATTGAGTGATGATTGGAATCAATGGAATATTAAACGCACATCCTTTAAGGTGAGGATATTATGTTATTCATATTTCTTCTCGATTATTTTGTGGTTTGGCTTCAATTTATATATTGGTATTTGTTGCCAATGAGCTGTTGAAATATTAGTGTAACCTTATACTGAAGAAATTGTATCTTGCTCGTTCGGGAGGCCCTTTGGTGACAGATGGAATTCGATAAAAGCGATAACGGGAGTATGTGAATAATATCTTTGAACTAATGGACTCTAAAAGATTGCTTTGATATGAATCCCTTCTTTACTCATGGTGTGAGGATAATTGGAATTGATGTATCAGTTTAATGTTGGGTCTCACCTCAAGTCAGTGAATGACTATAATCCCGTGTTAGCATAGATCTAATCAAGGAGAGAGATAACTTTATTAAATTTGATGGCTGAGGTACCAATTACATTGGAGAAAGCTTGCATTGTCCTGTCTATGGGGGCAAGAATTATTCAATCCTAAGAAATGGTTATGAAGTATTGAAAAATAAAAACAATCAAATCTTAAGGGGTCCAATTTTACAAGTATTTGAACCCATTTGTCTGAAGAAGAATATGGTGTGTTAGATATTGATGTATAGTATCGAAAGAATCCAAAGGCTATACTATATTGCTCTTGGACAAATTCAACTCACAAATGTTAGCTTCCAAGGAAATGCAAAATTGATTGTTAAATAATTTCCCATCATAGTGCCTATAATACCTTTTTTAGAATTAGAAGTGATTGTTAATTTGGTAGATTTTAGGATTAGTTTAAATCAGTTTGAGCACAAATTAATTAGTTTATTCCCATTCTGTTGGTCACTAAATAGTGAAGAGCCCTATGTCGGGGTGATCAAATTCGAAGAACCTCAATCCTTGTAGTGTGATATCCGGACGCTTTTAGAATCCACTTTGTGTGCATGGGCCGTGCACTTGCGAATGGGTTAGTGTTATTGTATACTATTTCAGTTTTTAGTACACATACTTTTGTTTCAAATCAGTTTTGAGTATTTACCACATTCACTCCCTTGGCGTGTTTCATATATACATCATTTGGGTCTCGTAAGTTTTTTGACATTGTTGCTAGGGACTTTGCCAGTCTTTGGCGACCATGTCGGCGTAGATCAACAGTTTTGGCGCCGTTGCCGGGGACTTTAACTAGTCTTTGGTAACATGTCGAAAATTTAGTCAGCTGGCGCCGTTGTCTGGGATGGCGCGGTTCATTTTCTCTCGTGAAGTTGTTTTTGAAGAACTTGGTATTTGCTAATTTAGAAAGAAATTTTTATTTTATCTTTTTGGTTGTGATTTGCTTCTTAGTTGATTTTTATTAGTATTTTGTACTTTATTTTGCCTGTTTTTCTTTCCTATATTTGTTGGTACTTATGGAGGAACATTCAATAGAAGATAGGTGCCTCTCAAGCTTTCGTGACTTACTTCTTCATCATTGGACCAGAATTCACAATGACTCACTCATGGAACAAGATAACATATCAAGAGAGTTCAAACCCACACATTTGGGAGGAAAAAGAGTTGTTTCTTGTTAAGGGCAAATTTGTATATGGATGGGAGACCAGATGATTGATCTTCATGAGAAATTTCCAAATTTAGATGTCTTCCAAGTCATCTTTGCCTAGATTGGCTTATTAGAAGCTCAAATATGACACTTGGTCAAGCACATTCAAGGAAAATTCTCTGGGACTACTCTCCTAGTATTAACACTTTGCCAAATCGATGAATGCATGGATATTCATGGTAGTGCACAGAATTCTATCCTGAAATTTGTGGAAGAAAGGAAGGTGTAATGAAGGCTGAAATTGAAAAGGCACTCCCTAAGAAGCAGCTTACGAATAGAAAAGTCATTAATGGATAAATTGAAATTTGCTTGAAGAAGGTCCAATTGATGACTATGTGAAGAACGTGGTGAAGATTGACATTTACCTTCCCACCGCTGGATTTTGTGGCCAGGGCGGATCTAAAAATTTTAAAGATGTTGAAAAGACCTCCTCAAGCCAAGCATGGATTGACATGTGAAACTCACATGTGGTAGGAAATCAAAGTTTGTCTTCACAACCATTACCTTTGTGTAGACAGAAAGAACCGCAATGCAGAAAATTATGTAGCTTGCTTCCATCAAAAGGGCACATGTTTGAATGTAGTGTCCCCCTTGCGCATAAATGTGCATCCATCACTTAAGGAAACTATTTTGAAAAGTGGCGGCTGAACTACTAGCCACAATTAAAGGGGATTCTGAGTTTCTTTCCCATCTTCAAAATTTGGAAGAAATCATCTTGCGACTGAATGGTTGAAAGAAAGTATTGTGTCGAGATGGATGATTGAAGATCAAATCGGAAGCACTAGTACTTTTCGATGAGCTAATGCGGAGCTCTAAAGAAATGGAGGCGAAGCTTCATGGGAGCAACCAAGCTTCGATGTAGGTTTTATCACTCGCATCTCTTTTCCTTTGTCTATGGCACAAATTACTTTATTTGTTGCTGTTTTTTATTCTTCAAGGATAAAATTCCAGCCGATGTTGTAATAACTTTGTTTGTTAGTGTTTTGAATAAAGTATGTTTTGAAGCTCAACATGTTGTCATGACTGGTTCACAGGGCAATGCGTATCAAGGGGTAGCATGGTCTGAAAATTTTCAAGGTTTCTATTCAAAGTGGCCGAGACTAGAAAGGGGAGTTCAGTTTTCCCAACCCTCTCTATTACCCTTTTACTTCATTGCTTCCTTTTGCTTATTATGGGTATTTAAGACAATGTTCATCCTCAAAGTTTAGGGGTGTTTATTTTTGTTAGTTTTGTCATGTGTCACACCCCACATGTTGAACAATACTTTGGGGACTCAAAATTTTATGGTGGTTTTATGTATTATAATGACTTTGTTTGATGCTTTTAGCCACCATTAGTTTGGCTTATTTTATTAGTTGAGTTTTGGAGTTAATTGAGTTTCTTGGAATTGGTTGTGATGTCGATGAAGATCATAATTAAACCCTTGAAGGATATAGACAATATTCAAGATAATAGGACTTAATGCTTGTGGAGTTATCTCTCTAGTATGACTCACTAGTCATTGGATTCTCAAAATCCATGCGCTTGGTACTAAGTACCCTTGAAAATCAGGATGTTTTTTGCTTGGGTTAGAGAGGTTGTAGAATCCATCTATCTTTAATCTCCACCTTGGGTTCTAGAACATTTATGTTATCGGCTTGAAGAGTAAATCTGAACCCTTACCCACTGAATGGATGTCTTGCTCACAACCCCAGCGGCTTCACATACTACAAATTATTTAAACATGAATTGTAGAACCATAGTCAATCCACAAAGTGTTATGATTAAAATTTATGAAATTTGATTCATAACATACGAAAGAAAATGAAATACCTTTCTTTTCAAGCCAAACTTTATGCTTCATGAAATCCTTCTTCACGTGTCCTTTCTTTTTACAAAAGAAACACATGGACTTCTTTTTTATGTCTGCCTTAGGTTAGACCTTAACCTTTCCCTTGTTCTTAAGCTTATTATGCCTTTGATTACCAAGAATAGTGAAAGACTTCTCGCTGTTCCGCATGAGTAGCCACTCCTCTTCTACACACATGGTCAAGGAGTTCGTAATTGACCATTTATCCTTGTGTCGTTATAGGAGATCTTGAATGGACTATTGAAGGGGGTAAGGTGCCGCAGAGATGTAGTGAACAGGAATGACTCGGACATAGATACTTCCAAAGACCAATTGGTGAGGAAATGGCATCATGCGCATGATGAAAATACTGCTCCTCTAATTCGGTGATCCTTAGGGTGAAGTAGAGATGCTCGAAAGTACTAACCAAGGGATTATGATTAATTAAATTGCTCATCTATCACCTTCAGTAGATCTTTGACTTTAACATGCTTCTTAATTGAGCCACATATGCCAGCAGATATTAGTGTCTTTATGAACATAATGGAGAGGTCATTGGACCTCTCCCATTGTTACTAGCAAGAATCTCAGCGCATCTGAGTCTTACAGTCCACGATGACCTTGATGTGTCATTCTTCCCTAATAAAGTCAAGTCCATACTCCTAACTTTAGTATGACTCTCTCTCCCGGTTATATAAGTGTTATCTCCCTTAAGCTCGGGAATTTCCAACTTAATATCAAAGTAGTTTGTAGATTGAGTAACTGCAAAGTAAGAAAATATAAACACTAATGTTATGAGGCTATAAAAACTTAATGTATGTGAACCAATGAACACACACGAACTAATCTATAGACATGGGACTTGTATACAAAGTCCTACTCAATAAATGTATATGTCCAAAAAGTTAGGGAAGGACCTAGAGGCACAAGACTTGCTTATGGGCTAAAGTTCCATGCAATTAGGTTTAAGCTTGTTATACCTTATGATAAAACTATTGGACTATGTTCCTATTCTCAATTCCTGTGGGTAGATTGAGAATTAAAGTCCAATATTTTATCATAATTAATGGCCAACCACATATTTTCTAAATTAGTACAATAGTGATCATTCTTAATATAAAATTTTATTAGTCAATATGTGACTACTATTGAATCAATGAAATTTATCGATCACCAATATATAGGGAACTTGAAGAAAAAAATAAAAATAACATGTTGTGGACTATTATTAATCAATGAAATTTATCGATCACCTAACATATAGAACTTGAAGAAAAAAATAAAAAATTTCTTAATGTCTCATATGCATATAAGAAGTTTTTAACCCTAGATGAGGTGTGAAAGAATCCATAGTTAAATTAAAGAACAACTAGGCTTGTAGCCTATTGGTAGAGTGGGAATAGATTAGGTGGAAGGTCTAGGGTTCGAAACCTTATAGGTTAACTTTTTGTTTATTTTTTCTCGGTTCCATAAATTCTTTAGGGCTAAAGTAACTACAATAGACTACTTGGCCAAAAGGTCTATTAAGCCAAACAAGCTTCAGGGCTAAATAGGCAGTCGTGGCCAATAAGCATAAAAAAAAATTCATTTCATTTTCCATATTTTCATAAAGTATATGGAAAATTTGAATAAAATAACATTTTCTTTTGTTATGCACATTGGGTGCATTGAATGTGGACGAATTGTGTTTGGTTACATAATATCCAAAATCTTAGTTTTCATTTTTTAATCAAAGAAACGGATATAAAACATTAATAATTCGAGGCTATAAACTTAATGTATGTGGAACCAATGGAACACATGCAAAGATCTAATCAGATATAGGACTTGCTTTTGCCAAAGTCCTACCTAAGTAAATGTATAGTCCAAAGTTAGGGGAAGACCTAGAGGCATGACTTGCACAACATACCATAATAGGGTTTAAGCACGTTATACCTTATGATAAAACTATTGGATTATAGTTCCGGCCTCAATTTCATGGGAAACAAATGTGTTCGATTTAGGGTTTCAGCCTTGTTTTGAAACAAACTAGGGTCTCCGTAGTCAGTTCCTTCCCTCAAGTGAACTCCCTTCGCCACGAGTCTTGCTTTAGTGTCTCTCAATGGTCGCCTCTTGTGAGTCTTTTTTTTTGTCATAAAGACCCACTCAGACCCAACAAATCTTATACCATAAGGCAACTCGATTTGAGATCCCACTCGATTAGATGCCATACAGAACATCTTAATTTTCAAGTGGCATGATATACCCATAAGTTTGATTCCTTAGAATTTATGGCATGTGAAAAGGTTACCGGATCATGTTCGGCTCCAATACTGTAATCTAATTCTTCAAAGTACTTGACATTGATATAAAGCCTTTAATAAGGCTTTAACGAGCCCATTGATATGGATAACATAGCCTTTTTAATGAACACTTTTATCGTATGCCCCATTAATTCCATAACGGAATTGAGCCTTTAAGATGGAGGTTATGATGGAACTTCTATATAAAAACATAATCTTACCAATTTTAGTGTCACGATCGGCCACTCTTTTTACACTTGAGAATAGTACCATTGTTCTGCATGGTCTGAGTACAAAAATCCAAAGCATCCTCTCTCATTATAATGGATGAGACAAATCCTTGCCTTCCGCTTTCTTTGGTTTATGATAAATCAAATTATCTAATATATGGGATTGGTCTATAAAGGTTACAATTAGTGTTAAGGTGAATTGATTATATTGTAATACATGATGATAATACTCAAGATAGAGGCATCCATCATGATCTCATAGATATTTATTTCTGATTCGATGGACACGTAAAAGTGGACCAAGTGGGAGGGTGTTAATTTCATCATTTAGGAGCTTCAATAAGGCTCATTAAGAGTTAGTAATCAAAGATTGGTCCATACGCTGGTCTGAATATTATGCCCCATTTAATCTGGCAAAGACTTCAAGCCTTATGTGAAGCATGATGAGAACCTCTATATAAAGAAATATAATCTTACTCTGGGCAGTCACCCGCCGCTTCACACTATATTAAAGAATAGCACCATCGCTCTGGCGGTCAGAGCGTAAGTCCAGATGCCCTCTTCCCATCATCATCGAGGTCAAACTCGCCTTCACCTTGGTTCTTCATGATTAAAACCAACTATCCAATAGATACAGTTCTAGGATCATGTTGAAGAATGTAAAAGGATTGCCACTTGCCCTCATCATCACGGGCTAATTGGCGCGACGAAAAACCTCGAGACGGGAGCGCTAAATACAAGTGCTGTGAGTTATCCAACAAAGTTTCTTCGCAAGAAGATCAAGTGTTTTCAATTTTAAAATTTAGTTACGATCACTTGATAATGATACCACCAAATCAGCTTTGCATTGGTTCCATATTCTCAAGACGCGACATTTCGGTCGAAGACCTCATAAATCTGATCGCGTTCTTTTCGACAAATTGTGACTTGTTATGAGGCATCCAATTGGCGAAACATATTTATTGTAAGCTTAAACTTCCATGTCTCAAGGTATGTATCGTAGAATAAAACAAACATGATGTGGATCCCATTATAGCCTATGGTTATCGTGGATTAGCGCGGAATAGGAACACAATATGGTAAACGATGCCAAGTCATTTATATGAATTGTAAAGTTTAAATGGTTTATTGGCAGTATTGGCACACCTCTACCATAAGTTTCCATGATGTCTAACTTCATCATGAAGATCTAAATGGTAAGTCATGTCTTGAGTTACCTCTTACCTTACGTAGAGCAACATGTGTTTAAGGTATATATTCAGTGAATTAGGAGTAAATATTCTCTATGATGTTTAAAGGAAGTAATCCAAGGCAATATTGAGTAAATCAAATCAAGAATATTAGGTGCTGGTTGATTCTCCCTCTCTTAGGCATTGATTATTCTCATTTTATCAATTATGGTATGTGTTTCATGTAATCTAAGATGGCTTTGAGAATAAGTCTGGAAATCGATTCAGCAAAATATTGAAACAATAAAGTTGGTGTTAGCCTATAAGAAGCTAGTTAAAATTCATTAATATCATCTACTGAATACAAAAGAGATTGATCGAAAGCCATCTCTACGCTGAGTATTATCACAACACTTGGGCTCACATGATTATTATGATTGACAATTTTATCGAGAAGAAGTGTCAAGCTTTGTAATGAAGTTCAAATGATTAAAAGAAAATTATATTTATCTCATATTCATCATGAGAGAGCAGAGAAGACGAGCAATGAGAAAGGGGGATCCTTGTCTCACATAAGACAAGCATGTAATCTAATTGATATATAGTGGAATCCTTTACATCTGGGTTTAGCCCCAATCGACGCATTTAGACTCGGCGAGACTGCGGGTTCCTTTACTCAGGTAATGGCTCCATTGTTGTCACACTACCCCTCCTAGTTCTGGAATGAACTTCCTTATCCAAATTGCTTCCTTGGTTGCTTCAAAAGCTACAATGTATTCTAATTCGGCCAGAACCAGAATGCATCTCGCTAGAACCTTCCAATCGATTTATGCCACCATTCAATGAACACATGGTCAATCGGATTTGTGAAACGGCCCTATCATATTGAAGTTTGCATCGATATACGCTTACAATAATGTCACTATCTCTAAACCGGGCAGAACATCCCATCTCTCAAGTATTTAAGATGCCTCACAATCACCGGTAAATGTCTCACTGTAACACTCAGCCCCGCTCTTGATGCATCGGAGCATATGATACGTCGGGTCTAGTACATAATATAACATACAAGATTGATCCTATAGCCAAAGAATATGGGTTCATACTCATGTGTGTCCTCTCATCTTGTGTCTTATCACATGGACTTCAAGAGGTGATCCCACTTTACATGGAACATCCTCTTGATTACTCAAGCAAACCTCTGTATCTTGTATTCATGTATGTAGACTAGAAGACTACAACTCTTAGATTCATCCCCATAGATCTAATCTCAATATAGGTCACTTCTTCCATTTTTTCATATAGTTCTCAAGGGGGAACTGATAGATTGCAATGTTAAATAACCGCTTAATCAATAGTATGTCATCCACATATAATACTTAATTACACCCGCCACCAACTTCTCACACATGTATGTTCATTCTGAGATCATAGAGAAACTAAATTTTTATTGTCCTCACTCAAACTTATGTTCCAACTCCTAGATGTTTAAGCTCAACCCTAAATGATCTATGAAGTTTGCATACTTTACTACCAACTCTAGTTGTAAGACCTCACCAGGTCAAAATATCCTTTACTTATGTTTCTTTCAGAAAAGTCATCTCTCATATCTACTACACATCTTTATCACTATAATATAGCACTGGCAAGGAGTATCCTTTGATTTAAAAGAAGCAGTCAGACTACAAAGTCTCATGTCATAGTTTGAATTCCTTTTGTCTTTGACAATAACCCTTAGCTATGTGCCATTTAGGTAATCATTACCTCCATGTCCTTCTCTTCTCAAGATCCACCGGCAAATTTTAGGTTTATCCTTCGTGTTCTCAAACTAAATTCCATACTTAATACCATGAATCCATCTCTAACTTCCAGCGGCTTCCAATCCAATTGTCAAACTCTAAACTATTTAGTGATCTATTGTCAGCCAGAGGCCCATCGACCTCGCATGAAAGAGAGATGTCCCACTTCTTTCTGCACCACTGAGAACCATATTTCTCTGGAACAAAGATGTATCCTACTCAGGCTACAAATGTGCCTATGTTTGTACATTATTGTTACTCATTAACATGAATAATATCTTAGATTAAGTCAATAATCCGATCCATCGCTCACTCGAGCACTTCGAACTACACCAAGTCTCATTCCTCGCTTTCATTGTCTCTAAAGAGATCTTCTAAGAAGACATCATGTTTTAAACAAACAATCTTTGAATTCCAAAGCTTGCTGAATTGATATTCATCGGTTTGTTTAGGATATCCCACAAATGTATTACACTTATCAAATTTAGCCTTCTAGTCACTTAAATATAGTTTGTTTCTAATAAGCCGGATAACCCATACTTTTAGGTTGAAAAGAAGGCTCCTTATAGTCTGAAGTATTCATACAAGCACATCAACTAACTTGATCGACCTTGTTTTAAGATTTAATGTAGTCTCACATAATCTGAAGACTGGGTAGATCCGCTTGGGCCCACTTCAGACCTTACCATGGTTCAACAAAGTTCCTGGGCTTTCTCCTCTCAACCACAATCTGCATTGTGATATGGCGTATAAGGTGGAGCCCATGGGTGGACAAATTTCATTATCCCGAGATAACTCTAGGTTTACTTACATTCATCACTTGATCTCATCTAAGTAGATTTGATATTTCTCCCAACCTATTTCTTTCTCTTCATTTCTAAAATTCTCTGAACTATTGAAAGGATTCAGATTTGTATCTCATAAGATACAAGTACCTATACCGTGAATGATCATCGATAAAGATAATGAAGTAGATGGAAACTCATCTTCTAGTTGTATGGACATACGACATCATGGTATCTCATGTATTACGCCTAATGTACCCATACACGCTTCACTTCTTTCATAAAGGGCAACTAATACTTCGTTTCAATAATCAAGATCGCATTTGGTTTGCAAATGAATCACAACTAAAATGAATTACAAGCTTTTAGTACCTAGTAAACTCATAATCATGCGCCTCTCATACTGTATGGGTATGCTTACAATGCCATGAGTACAATGATTTCATATTATCTCCTCAGCCTTTTATCATTGAACATTTAAAATTTGATTTGACATACCTTAATATGTTAATCTGCATTGCTCGATTAAGATTCTTAAGACTTTAAAAAGTCTATAAAAGTCATGGTATTCGATTAAGACTTTTGGGCATCTTTAAAAAAAGTCTATAAAACTCAAGATATATTCAATTACAACTTTTATAGACTCTCTAAAAGTATACCATATTTAAAAGTACTAGACTTTCATAAAATATTTTTAGACTTTACCATTTCTTTTAATGACTTTTATAGTAAAAGGTAACACTACCCTAAAATTCTCTATGGTTTTCCGAATATTCTTAAAACGCATTTTTTCATCGAGTGGTTTATTAATCTGCATTCTTTTAAATGTAAGAGTTTAACCCCTAGATCTATTTTGTATTATAATAACTATTTAATCAGATTTTAAAAATCTGTTCTTTTTTTTTTTTTTCTTTTCACTTATTTTGGTTAAAAAAAAATCTACAGCTAATATTCATTCCTAATTAAACTCATACCATTTTTTTAATCCTGGTTTGATTGTGATACTTTAATCAATATCTCAAAAGTTATTATATGCGCATTTTTTAAGAACTAATTTTTTTTAACTTTTAAAAGAATCCACTATATTTTACAAACCTACATGATTCTCTAAAATTAGATACCTTTAGTTTTGTTATTTTTAAGAACCAAAAGTTAAAAATATTATTGTTTTTAAAATCACATATCGGGAATGGCTATTTTTAATCAAGTTTTATAGAGATGCCAAATCATGATTTAAGAAATAAAAATATCATGGACCATTTTCTAAAAAAAAATACCAGAATCATATACAAATATGATATTTTAAGAACTAAAATCAATATTATTTTTTCATGAATCAAAACTCATTCAAATACACCTTCTTGTCTCATCTCAGAGAATCAAAATCAATGAAATGATTACATCACCCAAATGTATATAAATATATGTTCTCATAATTTCATTCACCATCCATGAAGTAAAAATAAACTGGCGAAAAAGACAGCTTATTTCCGCTTCCGATCATCTCATCTTATCTACCTATAAAATTTTCTTCAATTCATTATCGTTTTTATTATTTGCTTCCATCTATTATCAACAAAGATCTATTCAATAACCTGCAAGTATCTATCTATATTAATGTGTGGTGCTTATTTATATATGATTTTCTTCACTTGTTAACATTTTTTAAATAGAGTTGGTATTTGTTTAGTTCAAAATTATTTAGTTATGATATTTTGCTTTTTTTAATATTTTTATCAAAAAATGTAATTTTATCTTAGTTATTTAAAGTTTATAAAGCTCATCAATACTATAAAAGTCTAATAATACTATAAAGTCTATCAATATCTTACAAAATATAAATGTATATTAAAAATAAAAATCCAAAGTACAAAGATAAAGTGTTAACAAATAGAAGCAACCGATAAAGATAGAGAATATTATAAAAATGTATATAAATTGACTGATAAACTAGGAGTAATTAGAAGATCATAATCACTCATAGATCGAACTTTTTTAGCAAATAAACATAGTAAAATAAAACAAAATGAAAAGTAGAATGGTTATAAACTATGTAATTTAATGATATTGTTGTAAGACGCATGGGTACATATGATCACAAAGAATATTTATTAAGAAATATTAAAAATTGTAATATATTTAGGAAATTTGACTGTAAATCAAGATTTTGGCAAGTCAAAATGCATAAAGATAGTATACCTTGGACGACTTTTTCATGCCCTGAAGGTCATTTTGAATGGCTAATTATGCCATTTGATTTAAAAAATGTACCCTTTGTATTTCAGAGAAACATGGATAGTATATTCAAAGAATATGATTCTTTTGTAGCTATCTACATAAATGATATATTAGTTTATAGTGAAAACAAAAATAAACACATAGGACATCTCCAATTAGTATTTAAAGAATTTGAACAACATGGTATCATAATTAGTAAACCTAAAATGTAACTTTTCCAACCTACTATAGACTTTTTAGGAGTAGTAATAGGAAAATGACAAATAGTATTACAACCACATATATCTAAAAAAATATGAAATTTTCCAGATAAAATAGAAGAAACAAAAGAATTACAAAAATTTTTAGGATTATTAAATTATGCGAGATCATTTATAAAAGATTTAAGTAAAATTGCAAGACCTTTATTTAGTAAAGTGGGAAAAAATTGGACAAAAATACTTTAACCAAGAAGATATTAACTTGTTAAAAGGATTTAAACTCATAGTAACAAAATTACCTCTCACTTAGCCTTACCATTAATAAATGTGATTATTTAATAATAGGAACTGGATGTGGTTTAGGATGGGGAGTCAGATTCTGAAAACCCATAAATATTCAAAAGAAAAACAGAAAAATTTGTAGATATACTAACGGAAAATTAAAAGAAAAAGGAAACATAAGTAGCATAGATGCAGAAGCACTTGAAATAATATATGCTTTAGATAATTTTAGGATGTTCATAATTTCAAAAAAGGAAATTACTATAAGAAAGGACTGTGAAGCAATAGTAAAATTCTATAAATTAAAAAATGAAAAAAGATATTCTCAAATAAGACGATTAAATTTTATGCAGCATTAATTAATACAAATATAAAAATATAAATATAACACATAAAAGAGAAAGATAATAGCTTAGCATATTCTTTGAGTAGACTAATCAGTTGATTTTTTTGTCTTACACAGACATAAGAATTATTCCTACCTATACTCACATAGATTTGGGTGTGGTTTACTTTGGGAAAAAAACTTCATTCATATATCCTAAAGTAATATAACCTTTAATTTGCTACCACGTCTAGAATTAAATGAAGAACAAAAATGTATAATAGATAATCTATGGATTAGTTTTAATCAAATATTTAATAACCAGATCAACAAAAATCTAGATAGAAAATACTTTATAACTTGTTTGAATGGTCTATCTGAATATTTTCATAAAAATAATAATGGTAGTACAGATTTAATTTTTATGTTGTCTACTAAGGTCATAGAATAAAGAATATTTAAACATGGGAAGATATTTCAAATCACCCTAGACCCTTTTTTAAAGGTTTTATGATTATCCTAAGCTAAACTATAAAACAAATATAGTGAATAATTATTTTATTAGCCTAGAGTCGTCATCTTAAACTATCATGCATTTAACATTTAGAATTTTGCACAAATAGCCATTTCAGATGCATATTAATTTTGATTTAGTACACGACTTTCCCCCACTTTTTCCCCCACTTCCATCTCAAGATCATCTACTTAGAGAAGAATTATAAATATTAAAGAAAAAATATGATAAATTTGAACAAGATTATCAAATTATGAAAAATATATATGAAAAAGGTAGATAATGAAATAGAACTTAATTCAAAAGAAAGAGTAGATTTAGAAAAAGAAAGAATTTTTAAAAAATGAATGATTTAAATAGTTTTGATCTTTTAAAAGATCTTGATAATACAAAGCTCATGCACATCTCAAATTATACCATGATAGTTTATAACATGTTTAGGATAATATGTTAATTTTGAATTGTCTTGAAATTATTATTGCTAAAGATGAAAAATGATAAAAAACCTGCAGATTAATCCAGAAATATGGTAAATTAATAATTTACTAATCCAGACTAAAGGCCATGTGATATTAAGTTTATATGCCAATATAGGAAATATTGATAAGTTAAAGGTAAATGAAAGAGAAAGGAAGGGTTTTAAATGCAAAAATGGGAAAAGAATGCAAATGGGTTTACAAACATGGCCCTCGTAAGAATGATAAGACCAAATATTGTCCTGTAAATGGTGACATCTTTCCTTCGGGTTTTAGACCTAGGCATATCGAGTGAAGGCAAACTTTGATTTGAATTGGCCCATAATCAAGGCGTCTATGTGATCAAGAAGAAGAAAGAAGATATTGCAAGAGATTTGAAGGTATGAAACAAAACCTAAAACCCTTTTTGATGATGTTTGGGTTTAGGAAAAACCCTAACTTTGTATAATAATGATGGTTGTTGGTCTTAGCTTGATTTTATGGTTGTTTGAGTTGGTTGTGGTCCTCAATTGAGAAATGTTTGCAAGGAAAATATCGGGCTTTATAAGATGCTATAAAATTTTCCAAAACCCACGCTTTTTTATCTGCCATCACTAACCAAATTGAGTAATTCAAATTTCCGAGAACTACACTTATGGCAACAAACCCTCAAATAAGTGTATTCAAATTGACCCCATTTATACTCAGAAATCTTGGCCTAAAGGAACTCTATTTGTAGGAAATATTTCAGTATAATGATATCCATGAATAAATGAATTGTAGTGAATTATGTAAAGTGATTGCTCTATGAAATATGATTACATGAATAGAAATACGAGCAACATCGGTAGAACATGGATCATACAGGTTATGGATGTGTAAGCAATTATGATATGTATAAAGGAATATTGTCTAAAAGTATCTCATGTGGATACATGTGATTGACATTATCCATGTATATAGATGTGCATAGCTTGAACATGAATGAAATGTAATAAGCTTGATTGTCTACATATGTCACCAGTAGAGATGATGTGCATACCCATAGTGATACAATCACGTGTAGAACATACAATTTATAAATATCGAGGCCCTTTGGTCGATGATATATATTTCGTTTAACTGCTATAACGGCCCTGTTTAGGTCATATGAAATGTAGATCACCGGCCTCAGATGCTGATGGCAATTTTCTGGGGTACATACAGATTATCATATCCAGCTTCTTCAATATGCATGCAAGACATAAGATATAAGATGTGATAAATGAAAAAAATTGATTTAAATTATTATAAAGATGTAACATGAAACGTTATAAGCAGAAACATGTAACATGGAAACAATGATTCAAAATGAAAAACGCATGTTTATATAATGATATGAAAGTACTATGTATTATGACTATCGAGAGATGTAGAACTCTACTAAATGGTAATGTGTACAATGATGGCAGAATAGATATTATAAATAGATAAATTGCAAATTTAATATCGCGCCTGATGGTCCACTACGCATCACATATGTCGCGTGTTTCCTAATTAAGCTACGTTTAACACGAGTGTTTCATCCGTAGGTACTCGTAGACATCCCAACCCCTGCACACACAGAGGGCCAATACAAAGAATGAGTCAACATCTATAGGGTTGCTACCCTGATTTTGGGAATATGGCATGAGAAAAGTTTTTTTTTTTTTTATATGTATAAGTCAATGGGACTTATATATTTGTACAGGACATTATGGAACACCACTACATTGGTTACTTTGCATTTGTGATTATGAATTAATTATATATTATGGGCTTGTCAGAAAAACAAAGTAGTGAGTCTCAGTCCATGCCATTCCCTACTAGGGCGGTCATGCAGAATAATTATGGTATCAGAGCTAAGGTTTGCGGCCTCGCATGTATATAGGTCGGAAAAGCATGTGCTCCAGTAATATGTCAGCCTAATGGATGTCCTTGTGTCTTGTGTCTTGTATAAATGGATCTCATTAAAAGTGAGCCATGTTCCTAAGGTAATCACAAATGAAGCTTACTAAAAATATCTCTTGATACGTCTGATTTGAAAGATTGATGGGCCCCTAAAGCCTCGATAAACATGATAAGGAGACACGGTCGAGAATTCACTGGTAAACATGGAATAGTTTAACAAAGCTCGAATTTTGGTTAGAAAAGCCGTAAGGTTAATGGAGGAGGTGTGATGGTCCTCCTAATCAAGAGTGACCTATGCAATTCTCTTTATTGCAAGTGCTTTATGATTGGGGCGGAAGAAGTACAGAGTCCGAGACTTCCAGATCCCATATCATGGGAATTTTTCGGCCCAAGAGCTTCAAAGTCAAATATGCCCCAGGTGTACAGGAAACTAAATGGAATGGGCCTTAAATCGAAACAAAGGAACTTATCCATGGCTGAATATGAGAAAGAATTTAGCCACCTGAGTAAGTGCATGCAATACCGACCTGGCCCTCACCTTGATCCCCGAATAGATATCCCGCTCGACTACGAGGCCAATAAATAATAGGAGCCAACATCTATAGGCCGCTACTCTCCGACATTTTGAATATGTACATAAAGTTTTTTTTTTTTATGTATAGTTCAATAAGACTCAGACATTTGTAATGTACATCATGAACACCATCGAGTCAGGGTTGTTTGATATGCATTTGTGATTGTGAATTAATTACATGTTGGTGGGCCTACCAATGTTAGGGAAAATAGGTTAAAGAGTCTTAGTCCTGTGCCGCGTCCCCCTCTTTCGCCTAGGCGGAGGTTGGGGCACGATAGCTCAATTTGACAACCCAAAATGTCAAGATAGATGCCCATTTATCAATGCACAATGAACTTAGTCCAAATTTCAAATATTAGCCTGCAAAGACATCTCAAATCATATCGGGGTGAGGCTTTTCCAAAACCAATTGAATATTTATCAACTGATTGCTAAAATCCTTAAAAAATTTCAAAGAGAAAGAAGCAGACCGTAAAGCCCGAAGATCAAAAGATTCCAAGAGAAAAGACTCACGAACACGCATTTGCGATATTCTAAGATAAGACTAACAAAAGCAAAGATATAAGATTTGCAATACAGTTAATATAAGATTTGCAAAGATAAGATTCGTGAGGAAATCAAAGAAGATAAGATCTCACTTTTCGTGAACAATGTATGTATGTCATAATTTAATTTTTAGACCAAGATTTTGATAAAATTTCTTGCATTTATTAAACGCTACCATTCCAGCAGTTTTAATCTTACAAATATTCTACCATTATCCAAATTTCTTTACTTTTTAGACCACTACTTTAATCAATGGCTTTTGTGAATGATCAATTAATTGATTTGACGATGGGGCTCAATGTAAAATTTTAATCAATACTGATCTTTATTCCTTTCCTTTTTTTTCTCTATAAATAAGTGTGTGATATCCTTTAGTTAGGGATTGGTTTTATCATATTTTTCTGTAATTTCCTTTTCCTCCTCTCATCCACTCTTCTCTTAGAACTCTCTATTCTCACTTCTTTAAGAGATATTTTAAAAGCTTTCAACTCAAGCTTTCCTCCTCCTTCATTGTAAAAAGGTGTGTTTTTATAAATATGAAATTTGTTTAATGTTTTTATTTCTTGTTTATAAATTATATGCTTAGATTTTAGTACTTTTTAACTTCAAGAAACATCCCGAAAGGGGTTCCCCTGAAATCTTATGGCCATAAAAATATTTTAGGTAGAATTTCATTGCATTTAAGATAGTTTATTTTTGTCATATTTCTCTATATCTAAAAACACTTATTAATTACATAATCATGGTTGCCCGCATTCTCGATGATATTACTAATTTCATAATCCAAGTTATTACATTAAAGGAAACTTTCTTAGCATTAAGAGAATGTGCACAACAGGCACAGGATGCTTTAGTTAGATCTTTGATATGCAATAAAATTAAAAATTAAAAAAAAAGTCAGTGCAGAAAAACCCTGAGTAAAACCCTTTTACAAACAATCAATCCATCCTTAGCCACTCTTTTAGACTATCCAAAATAGATAAATTCGTAATAAAAAATATATAGGTGAAATAGAAAACAGCCTAAATCAGTTAAGACTAATAGATTCAATATATCTGGTATGTATGATTAAAAGAGAATTAATATCAATTAATAATTAGAATAGAAACTATAAACATTATAGAAGCTACTTTATATATAAAGAATGAATACTTCAGATATTAATCTACCTCCCTAGATCTAGAAAAAGAAAGATTGGCTTTGATATAATCTGAAATAACTCTGAATAAACAAGCATTTAAATTTAAAATATAGACATACATAATATTTAATACTGTGCCTTCCTATTTAAGTATTTTAATTAAGAATTTTTTTAGCCTGCATTTTCAATTTTAATTTTGCTAATTCCTTTTAGCTCTCCAAAGTAACCTTAGAATATAATTCAAAGTTAATCAGTTAAATATCTCACTAAAAGAGATGACTAGACTCTCTGAATACTACACACAGACTGATATTAAAAAATAAATAAATAAATAAAACCAAAATCAAGAATTATTAATGACTGCATGCAAACTTCTATAAACTGCAAGAACTACCATGCGACCATCACCACCAATATCCTAAATCACCTTCCAATCCTTAAGTCGGGCACTTATTATTCTTGATCAACAATACACTTTAACGCAATTTTAAAGCACGTATTAAACTCACAAAATGAATTATCAAGATTATAAATTCAAGAATGATATGTCCTTACACTATCTATATTAGATTTTGTTAAACCATAAGTTGTCTGAAGTGTCCATGGCCATATATAGAATGCGCCTCAAAACATACCACATCTAAACTAACCCTAAGGAACCTAGAGGGACCGTAAAATGCAAAGTTGCACTACAAACACAAATGTATCCTCACTAATCGAACCCAAACTCACTGCAAGTTGCTTAGAAGATACCATAATCATTTCACCTACACTCATCTAATAGATTATCTCAAACTTATGAAATATTATTGTGCCTATCTTTGATAATTAAGTATGCCGCCACTTGCCTCAATCATAGTGATTTAATCTATGAACATATGACTATATTAAGACTTCACTTATATTCTCTCCAAAGTTTGATCCAATCATTAAGATAGTAGTTTGGTGATATCTCATCATTATAAATCATATCATGAATTATCTTAGGTTTTTACTCATTATACTACATATACTAAATAATTTGGCAGATAAACTCATCCCACGAATTTGACAAAACCCATTCCCAAATTCAGGTTACTATAAATCTTTGGATGACAATTGCTAATATTGAAACCAACTGTGGAAAGGACCATTGACTTGCAAGAACTTGCAATTTGGTATCTCCTAAATCAAGGGGAGGTATTAGAAGTAATGCAAGGCTCATACCATTACTAATATTAAAAAGATAACGCGTCAGTTAGATAGTGATAGGAGAACCAAAATCATTGACGAAAATCTTTTATTATTACATCATATCATGCTTTTCAAGGTTCTATCTCTATCTTGATGCATGTTTTCCGTTCACAAAAACAATGAGAACATCTTTGATTCCCGGTTTTATTTTTATTTTTTTAAATTTTGAAAAATATAGATAACACAAAAAACACTAAATTCAATGAAGAAGAATATTTTCAAAACACTATCCGTGGTTTTCAAAAATTGCTATCAAGAATAGTTTTCAAAATATAAACCAAATGTGTTCTTCATTTTTGTATTAGTATTTTGTTAATCATGCCCAATATTTATTCATGTACTTATAGTTTTTATTTTTATTATTATTTTTTTACATTTTTAATTATTGTTATGTAAAGGTGATGATTAGTGTTTGTGCTATGTTGAAACACTCGTGAAATTCCTCCTCTTGTCCTGTTAAAATTAAGTTTAAGGGTTAAGTTATTAAGAAAAAGTTCAAGGGCCTTTAGGAACTTGGGTAAGCAATTAGAGTGCAATAATATGTATGAAAACTCAATCTGGTTTTTTAACGTAAGGCCATAAACAAACCCATTAAAAGAGAAAATCTCCTATATCATCGCGAGTAGGACAGCCAAGATTAAAGAGGTGAAACAACACAAATTAATTTTGTGGAATCAAATTACCATTATGGATCCAAGTAAGTTTCCCTAATTTTCTTTTAGGTTTAAATTTCATATTCATTTTGCTGAATTGATTTGAGTTATAAGAAATCGCCTGCATTAAAGTAAAGCTTAACCTTTCTTTCAATTAATGTGAGCCTCTTACAAATCACTCACCCTACCAAATTGGGTGGTTTATGAAATTTGGGAATTTAAATTAGGATTTAATTGATTGTGTATTTAATGTTTAAAACATAATATAATATTCAATTATGTTTTTATTTGAGCTTGATAATAATATTTAGATTATTTATCACATTCAAATCACATATATTGAATCTCGTGATTTTATGATGAATATGATTGGGTGATTTTTATTTGAATAAGGTTTTTCAATCATAAAAATCGGTTTTCCTTGAACGCAGATAGGTCGCATTAAAACGCCATAACATTTTACTCCGAATGAGTTACAGAACCTATAATATGTTTTAGAAAGGTTTTGAGTCAACTATATTAAGTTAACCTAGTTTCACTTTTCGAATCAGTTTTACAGTCGAAATAACTGTTCGCTTTTTTCAGTGTTCTAAACTGGAAATTTTCTGCTCATCTATAAGAGTAAAATTAACTAAACTAAATAGTTAAATTAATTATTGTCACATGAATTAAAAATGTTTATATTATAGAAAGGTGTTAATCACCAAAGTGGCCCACTTGTATGTTAGTTAAATATTTAATCATAAAGTGCAAATATTTATTTAATTAAGCTATAAATGACATTTTATGTTAGGGTAAATTTTTCTGTGGATCATTTAAATACAAAGTTGCAAAGTCACCCAAAGGTGGATCATTACTTGTATTTAATGGTAATTAAAGATTGTACATCATATCCCCACTAATATATTATGCATCCAGTGATAACTCATGGCTGATTGGATTTGATTAACGACACAATGAAAGTTGAATGGAGATATGCGGTTATATGTTGATGATGTTTATGGTTTTGAATTTGACCTAAAGGTAGATTTGAATGCATGTTATTATTATTAATTGTCTTGGAATTGTTGCTGCATGGTTTAACTTCCAAGGTATTAAGTGTATATATTAATTGTCATACTTGCATCTTTTAAAGAATTTAACCGCCATTGGAATCAAGTTCCATAATACCTAAGGCGATGAGTGGATCGAGTATATTAAGTATCATGTCAAGCAATCTGTATCTATAATCTCTTAGTTATGAAAATAAGCCTATCGAACTGATCAGCAACTAGTGAAAGATCGTGACATGGGAAAGGTCGATCGGTTGCTATTAGTGTTTTTGAAATTACATAGTCATATAATGAAACCCTTCCATACAAGAACAACTAATGTGAGGGAATTTCTAGTCGAGATTAAAAATCTCACCAATACGTATGTTATTGATAAGTCCGTAGTGGCGACTCTGGGCGACCGATCGATCTACTAAGAAATATACATTAGTCAATCAATGCATGATCACCTCACTCACATGGTTAATGTGGCAAATAAGCTTAAGGCTATGAACATAACTGAATGAAACTTTCCCGGTACAATTCATTCTCCAATCCTCTGTGGAGACGGCGGTCAGAGAGCCCCAGTCGGTTGTGCCAACACTTAAAGAAAAGCGGAACCTTCAGAACTGGGCGCCACGCGCATATTACGTGAAGAGGCAAGGCAAAGGACTGCACTGAACGGAACCCCGCCGCTTCCACTTAATCGCTCATAATGCTAATGTCGCAAGAGCAAAGAAGACCCCGGCACATAAGGAAGAAGAAAGGAAAGCAACCCATGAAAGCATGGGTGATGCAAAAGCAAAGCAAAATGTAATTTTCAGGGAAAGGTTGGATACTTCAAGAATGAAAGTGCCTGAATCAAGGCATATTCAGAAGAAAGGTATGCACATGTCGTATGCTTTGAGTCAATTTAATTGAAGTACCTTCTAATACTCGTGGTTAGATACTCGGTGCAACTACTCATGTTTCACATATTTCATGTGGATTTCTTACGATCCAGCCTATAAATGAAAAGTGAAAAGTTTCTTTTCTACGGGAAATGTGAGGAAAGCTCGTCAAGGCATTGGAACTTACAGATTGATTTTAGATATAGGCCATCGTCTGATCTGTGAGAAATGTCTTTATGTACCCGTAATGCCATTTAAATCTTATTACACTTTAGGTTGGCGATTTGATTTGATTTTAGGATTGGAAATAAATTTCTATCAGATTCACTGGCGCCTTAGGTATCAAAATTAATATGGATGCTTTATATTGTTTTAAATCTAAACCTAATCTGCTTATTCCCGTTTAATGTCGAATGTGATGTCAAAGTTAAGCGAGTGCACTAGATGAACCCTCACCTTTATTCAGGGTATACAAAAAGACTAGGGTCATATATCCAAGGAAAGAATCAAGGAGACTTGTTAATAGTGAAATTTTGTCCCCATTTGATTTTATCGATTGAATGATATATGTGATTGCATTAAAGGAAAGCAAACCAAACACATATCAAGAAATCAGCCACAAGAAGCATAGGATTGATTGATTTAATTCATACAGATATTTGTGGTCCTTTTGATGTTAGTCATGGGGCGGAGAAAAGTATTTCATTACTTTGTGATGATCATTCGAGTGTGTTACCTTTATTTCTTGCATGAAAAGTCGCAGAAGCGGTGGATGTTTTACAGGACATTCATTGCGGGTTGAAAGGCTGGAGTTAAATAGAAAAAAAGTTGAGTAATTAAGATCGGATAGAGGAATTGGTGAATATTATGGAGGAAAAACAGGCGAAGTTGGACAAGTACCGGGTCCATTCTGAAGTTCCTTGAATCTAAGGGCATTTGTGCACAGTATACAATGCTGGAACACCTATGAATGGTGGCGGAAAGGCGAAAATCGTATACGATGGATATGGTCGAGTATGATGAACAAGCAAGTTCACAATACTGTTTCATTGTGGATGTATGCATTAATAAGCTGCTGGCATGTTATACTTGAAGGATTCTAGTAAGTTCTAAGACACCTTATGAACTGTGGACGGGAAGGAAGCCAAGTTTGAGGCATCTTCACGTTTGGGGCTGCCAAGCCGAAGTGAGGATTTACAATCCACATGAAAGGAAATTGGACCCAAGAACCATTAGTGGTTTCTTTATAGGGTATCTGAAAAGTCACAAAGGTTCTGGATTTTCTTGTCCTAACATTGTATGAGAATACTTATGCTTAGTGCAGGCAATGCTCGTTTCATTGAGAATGGCAACATCAGTGGGAGTAGTGAAAGTCGTAATATAGAGATTAAGGAAACATTAGTGGAAACGTCTACATCTAATGTTCATTCTCAAGTTATTGTTCCTGTTACTATAGCACAGACACATGGTAATTATGGGGAACAACAACATACTGAGGTTCATACTCCACATCATGATGTTGTAGTCAATGAAGAAGAGGATGATAATGTTCAGGATTGATGAACAGTGCAACCTCAGCGAGTAGTATTAAGCGATCTACTAGAGTAAGAAGATCTGCTATTCCTGATGATTACATTGTGTATGCACTTGAGCATGAAAGTGATTTGAGCATGGATAATAATCCAGTCTCATTTAAAGAAGCTGTGGAAAGTAATAATTCTAAAAAGTGGTATAATGCCATGAAAGAGTTGAAATCTATGACAGAGATAACAATGTTTGGGTAATGAAATTACGGGAAAGGTTCTAAAAGAGTTGGTTGTAAATGGGTCTTTAAGACTAGCGAGACTCTATGGGCGGTAAATGAAAGGGTATAAAGCCGGACTTGTTGCCAAAAGGTTACACTTTCGAGAAAGTGGCATTGACTATAAAGAGACTTTCTCTCACGTAGCCAAAAGAAAGACTCTTTGAGAATTATTATAACGTGTAGTAGCTCATTATGATCTTGAGCTTCACCAAATGGATGTAAAGACCGCCTTTGAATGGAATTTAGAGGAGGAAGTTTATATGGATCATTATGAGGCTTTAGAGGCCATGAGGAAGAGAGTGCAGTATGTAAATTGAAGAAGTCAGACTATGGATTAAGCAGAGGCCTCAGGACAATGGTATTTAAAGTTCAATAATACCATATTGTCTTATGGATTTGTAGAAAACCTTTGTTGACATGTATCTACATGAAGGAGTCAACTGGGAACCGGTTTGTAATTCTTGTATTGTATGTTGATGATATTCTTCTTGCTGCTAATGATAAGGGCATGTTGCGTGATGTTAAAGAGTTTCTCTCTAAGAATTTTGAGATGAAGGATATGGGTGAGGCATCTTATGTGATAGGGATAGAAATGATACGTGACGGATCATAGGGGTATTAGGATTGTCTCGAAAGCTTTACATCGATAAAGTCTTAGAAGTCTGAGAATGGATAAAAGCACGGCTAGTCAGTTCGATTCAAGGGGCAGTTTGATAGTCTCAATGTCCTCAAAATGATTTGGGAAACTATTAAAGAAATGGAATATTCCCACTGTGCCTCGAGTGGTTGGAAGTTTAATGTACGCCCCGAACATGTACCACGACAGAACCTCCAGTTTCTTTGTCGGAATGTTGGGCCGTTATCAAAGTAATCCTAGAGTACACCACTGGAAAGCTGCGAAGAAAGTCCTACGATTGCCCCACAAGGCACTAAAGACATATGCTCATATATGAAGATCGAATAACCTAGAAGTCATAGGTTGTTCGATTCGGACACTATCTTTGGATGTGTGGATACAGGAAAATCCACATTTGGCTATTTGTTATTTTTAGGCGATGACAACTTCATGGAAAGTCTGGCTTGATCTGTCATTGCTACTTCCACTATGTAGGAAGAATTTGTAACGTGCTTTGAGGCTACAATTCAATCATTGTGGCTACGGAATTTTATCTCAGGTTTGGGCATTGTCGACAGTATTGCCAAACCGTTGAGAATTTATTGTGATAATACCGCAGCTGTTTTCTTCTCTAAGAATGATAGATACACAAAAGGTGCCAAGCATATGGATTTAAAATATCTATCATCCAAAGAAAAGTGCAAAACGAAAGTGTCTATTATTGCATATTGGCACCGATCATATGATACGCGGATCCGTTAACTAAGGGATTGTTGCCCCGAAAATTTTTATTAGCCATGTTGAAAGTGGGCATTACATTTAAGTCCTTGTAGAGCGGTTTGAATTATAGACATATATATGTACTTATGTTTGCTAGCACATTATTATGGATGACACTTTAGAGTCTGTGATTATTATTTGGGTTTTTGCGGTTTACGGTGAAATCACGTTATTGGCATGCACATTGTTATTTTGTGATTACGGGTATGGAGTCTTGAAATGAACATTAAGAGGAATCGAGGCTTATGTGTTTTGCCTTATTATTAAAGATAATTGAGTTAGGGATGACTTGTAATACATGGAAGGAGGAATCGCGGCGCTTTGCTGGGCAGAGTAGCATTTTGCCACGGTCGGATTGATTGATTCATGTATGGTATGTGACTTGTTTGTTTTCATATTAAAGTTCGCGATTAAATTATATTTTGAAACTTCAAGTCGCACATGAATCAAGTGGGAGAATGTTAGAATTATGTCTAATATTTGATTCATGTACTTATAGTTTTTATTTTTTATTATTATTTTTATTTTTTATGATTTCAATTATTGTTACGCATGGTGATGATTAGTGCTGTATTATGTTTGAAATTATCGGGTGAAATTCCCTCCCTCTTATCCTGTTAAAATTAAAGTTTAAGGGTTAAAAGTTATTAAGAAGGAAAGTTCAAGGGCCTTTTAGGAACTTACAATTAGAGTGCACATACAAAAGGAGAAAACCTAACTCGCTCATTAACGTGCGCTCATAAACAAAAACCCATTAAAAGAGAAAATCTCCTATATCATCAAGGGAGTAGATTAAAGGCTACAAGAAAGAGGCAGAAACAACACAAATTAATTTCCCTTGCGGAATCAAATTCACCATTATGGATCCAAGTAAGTTTTTCCATAATTTTCTTTTAGGTTTAAATTCTCATATTCATATTTTGGTTGAATTGATTTGTTTGTATGTGGTTCTGAGTTATAAGAAATCGCTTCCGCATTAAAGTAAAGCGCCAATTTTCTTTCAAGTATAAGTAAACATTTTTAGGGTTTTCATTTTATCTTTCGTTCTTCGAAGTGAAAACCTTATCCACCACCACATTGTCAAGGAGGAAGAGAAGGCCACATCTCTCCATGCTAGGATCTAGAAAGAAGAGGTCGTTGTGTAAAAGACTTTGGGCCTCAAGATACTCAACCCAGGAAAAGGATTTGAGAACATCTAAATCCAAGTTATCTCTTAGAATAACTTAGAAAGTAAGAATATAAAACATTATATGTTTTCATTGCACAAGATTATATTAGAAAAGAGGAGAGATTCTATAAAGCAATTGTCAAGGAAAAACAATGTAAGTAGTAGCTCCAATAGCGAATTATTAGTCTTATGAGTAAGAAAGTAGATCACTATTGATCCATACAGAATTATTGTTATCTGAAAGTGTCTTGTTTGGTTGACCAAGGAAAACCATGCATGGAAAACGAGATCTGTAAAAAATAATTTTTGAAAGCAAAATTTTAGAAAAATTGGTGTTTATTGTGAGCAAAGATTGGGAGAATACATTAATAAGGAAGAGTACTTAAACCGAAACGGTTTAAGACTGTTTTCAGTCAAGTGATCTCCAAAAGTAAAAAGACTTGAACATCAGTTGTAAAAAGCAACATCGGTTAACATGGATCAATAGTTTTGTTAACATGAAAGGGAAAATGCACAAAAGTAGGCACATATTAGAACAAAGTTCGTGACACCTCCTCCTATGATGTCCGACAGGATGGGACGTGGATACCTCGAACACCTTCATGAACAAAAAATCGCACGCATTCAGCTATACAACCCTGCGAAAATACAAATTACAATCCCCAAGAAAATACAAAATAAATCTAATAATATAATAATCTAACATCCCCCTCAACCAAGCATGGTTTAAGAGAAACCATTCTAAGCCTAAAGCTCGCTTCGCCGGTTAAGGGTTTTAAGGGAAGATATCAACAACCGATCCTAAGAGGAAACAAATGGCGAGTGTACTCCTAAAGCAGATGCATTTATCGAACTAAGTGACAATCAATCTTAATACGTTTAGTACGTCTACGGAAGACATCATTATGAGTAATTTGAATAAACACTTCGATTATCACAAATAAGTTTAGTTATCGGTAACAAGCCAACACCAACATCCTCAGAGTAACCCACGTAATCAAATAAGTTCAGCTGGGTAAGAGCCTTCCCGCGCTTCATATTCTCGCCTCGCCATGAATCTAACAACGATCGCTTGTTTTCGTTATCAAGAGATAAAGATAATCACCCGTGGTTAAAAAACAATATCCGTATGATCGACGATCAAATGGATCACTACCAACTGCAGATTCCGAATATGCCTCAAGAGCACAAGAATTTTAAAATGAATACCATCAAATATGGTGCCTTTCGCACATCGGTTAACCTCGATAACAAAGAAAGATAATGAGGAGATCAGGACAAACCATAACCGACCGACTACATGAATCGCATGGTGAAATATCAGCATGAAGAATAGCCAGATAGACAGATCCCAACAAGCCAGTTCAGAGAGTAAAGATCGGGAGCAGCGATGCCATCAAGAGAATCGAGGCTTACAGCTATACTCTAATAGGTGTGTCAACTATCTTATTATCAATGATACCGGCTTGAGAAATCAAACAAAAGTATACTTGGCCTGAGTAAGATAATAACCATATACAGATATAGAAACTTCTAGACCAAAGAAAGTAATTAAGATAATGAGTATTTCATTTCAAATCGACGATCAAGAAAGTTCTTTAGATCCTAACACCCCCGCAGATATCATTGCCCATTAAATACAAATTATTCAATGACGGGGTGATTAGAACAAAAGAATCACCAAAAACTATAGCCGAAATATAGAACCGAACTTTGCAAACCATGCTCACATGGAGCTTGTTTAAGACCATGCTGTCTATAATCAACACTTCGGCATCCCTGAGGTGAGTAACCAGGAGGAAGCTTCATATAGACTTCCTCTAAGAGTTCACTATTAAGAAAAGCATTTTTGACATCCATCTAAAGAGTGACCATTTGCAGCCGTAGAACAAATAACAAGAGTCCCGAAGGTAAGATCACACAGGAGCAAAAGTCTCCTCATAATCAATCTTTATACCCAAGTAAAACCCCAGCAACAAGGCAAGCTCTCAGAAGGACAACAGCACATCCGATCAAGTCTTGATCTTATAAAACCCATTTACAACCAAGAAAAATTTTCCAGTGAGATCAACCAATCCCATGTTCCAAATTTTATGCTGCATCCAATCCTCTTCTTTCATGCCTGTCGCCATAAAGGGTTGGAGGAAGCCACATGAAAAGTCTGAGGTTCCTGGAAAGAGGTAAGAGCAGAAAAGCAATGAAAGTCACGAAGATGAGAAGAAGAGTAATTACACCCGATGGAACGGCACACAGAGTTAAAAGGACCAAAGCAGGGATCCACAATAAAGATCAAGTGTCGATGATCGACAAAGGGAAGCTCATCGATGCAAGGAGAAGGACATTAGTAATAATAAGGGGGAAACTCGCACATGTAGGTGGGAGACTCCTCGCAGCGTTGGGGAGAGGATCATACAAAGAGGGAAATAAAGTGTTACGAATATGAGTGTAGTTAGCAAAACATTTTGTGTTCCCAAAAAGACCACATGCCGCAAAACACGAAGACGCTTTGCTAATGGATCATAACACCTATTGTAACACTTCGAAATATACCCTAGTCGCTTTCGACATGTTTGTGTGGTATTTTGTAAGCATAATTTGATCAAGCCATGGTTAAATGCAACATGGAACGAGAGACCCGAAAATTTACAAAGTATTTGGGCGATAAAAACAGAATTGTCCAAAGAGGGACTTAAAATATAGTTGATAAGATTTTTGAGGCTGCAAGAAATAAAGGAAAGTTTATTTATAAATAGAAAGAGTTATGGGCCAAAAAGCAAATAAAGAAAACTTAAAAACTAAAAATGGGTTTTTTGTCTAGGCCAAACATGGCCTTAACAAATCCATGATTTAAGACCAAATTGGTCTCCAAAAAGAGGGAGAACCGGATGGGAGAAGAAGAAGAGGAAGAGGAAGAGGAAGAGAAGAAGAAGAGAAGAGGAGAGGAGAGCCAAGCCAAAAAGGTATGGAAAACTAACCTTGAGTATGCCTTCTATGAGATTTGGTATGGATCATATGAATTTTGTTTGGAATTCTAGAAATGAGTCATGGTCTAACCTAGGTTTGTTAGGATTGCATCCTAACCAAAGATATATTGAAATTAAGGTTGGTAAAACCCTCAAGGAACAAGATAAGTATGGAATCCTTCCTTTGTTGTTGGATTCATGGTTAAATGAAAGGAAATTGAGTTAGGGTTTAGAACAAACCCTAACAAATCTTGGTACTTGGTTTGTATACGTGGTGGTAACCTATATTAAATTATTGGGAGAGATTCATGAAAGGTTTTGAAAGAAGATAAGAATTGGAAAGATGATTTGAGTATAAAAGATTCCCAAGTGTGAATTGGGAAATGGTTTTGATGTGTGTTTAGCTGGAATTGATTCGAGTATCAAAAGTATGGAAAAATGTGAGAAACACACTCTGCATTTTGGTAGATGTGTACCCACACCTCAACACGCATTCTATTAATTTTGGTGTCTCCGGGGTCATTTTGGCCAATGTGTACCTAAGACATTAGGGGTGTACCGCACACCTCTCGTTCCGGTTTTCCTGTTTCGACCAGTTTTCGTATTTTGGCCAACTTCATTTCATTTCTTATCCGATTCAGTGATTCATGGCTACCAAAATGTAGACTTCACGAGAACAAACTTAATATACTCAAATCTCTGATCCTAAGTGGTCAAATTCACTAAAAATATGGAACATGCAAGCCAAATCTGTTCCAGCTTTGAACATAGAGAAGTCCGGGATGTTTCTGAGACGTAATTTGAGTTCCCGTGCTCCAAATCGTGATTCCAGTTGAATAGAACCCTTAGCACCTTAAATTTTTAAAGGAGTACAAAGATCCAGGTCAAATATTGAGACAAGGCACTGAAAAGAAATATTTCAATCAAATTCAAGAAAATCAGAAATCGACTAGTTGGCATGAAAATGCCATAACTCAGCTCGACGATCCGATTGGATTTGAATCCAATTCCTGGGTGTTTAGATTCATAAGACGCAATATACGAATAGCGTGTGATTACATGCTCATCATATCTACCAAAGATATGGAATATGATTCGTCATGAACGCATAATGTGGCTAACAATGTCCTATTATAAGATAGTGTTATCGAACTCCAGGTAATTGTAAAACCACCAAGACCAGTTACGAACGACACACTATCTCTCGGGTCTCCGATTAAGACTTCAGATTCTGCTAGTGCTTCGCACTCCTGTCCCAAATAGTACTTCAGATTCTGACAGTGTTACTAAGACTCGACATTAGTGCTCCGCACTCCCGATTAGTGCCCTGAATCCCCGATTAGTACTTCAGACTGAAGAAACTACGCACTCTGCCCCGCGCGCTATGGGAATCAGACCAAGATTCGTTAGCCCGATGCGCTACTAAGACTGGACAGTGCCCGTACCGACAGGCGCCCTTAACCTCCTGACAAGGTTCGAACCCCTGACTACTTCCTAAGATTCCGATTAGTGCCACGACACCCCGTCCGTTGAGGCTGCGGAACTCCTATTCAAGATTCCAGCAGCCCGACAGTGCCACGGCACTGTGACGTATAGTATCTTCCGCGTACTAATTAGCCAGAACCTACCATTCCGTATTAACGTCTATAGGTAGTCAAACAAATTTATATGATGGTGACCTAATAATGAATAAGAGAAACATCCAATGTATTCGGTGATAAGTTATGTAGTACTCCACTTCGTACTCCCAGATCCGAGTAAGTTCGCCCCGTGATTCGATTAAGTTCCGTAGTACTCGCGTATGGTATTTGATTTAGTTCTCAGAGTACTCTAAGTGGCAATTCGCTCGATTAACTCCCGCCTCCGATTAAGTCCCGTAGTATCTATGTGTACCTCAGAGTTCGATTATTCCGTAGCATCACGGTACTTCAGATTCGATTAAGTTCTTAGTGTTCCACGGGTACTTCCCAGATTCAACAAGTCCTCAGAGGCACGTACTTATGTATCCAATAAGTCCCGACCGATAAGTTTCGTAGTAAAAGGTACTCTTGTATTTGAATAAGTCTGTGAAGTACCTCACGGTACTCATGTATCTGAATAAGTCTGTCTTTGATTAAGTCACACGTAGTACCTTACGTGCTCCTGTATCTGAACAAGTTCGGTAGTGCCTGCAGTCTTACGTCACGATCGTCACGTATCTGAATAAGTCTGTAGTACCTACAGTGTACTCACATTATCTGAATAAGTTCCGTCTCTGATTAAGTCTGTCTCTACTTAAGTTCTGTAGTACCTACGGGCCTCACATGACCGATTAAGTTCTGTAGTACCTACGGGTACTCGTATTTCATCAAGTTCTGTAGTACCTAGGGGTACTCTTGTATCTGATTAAGTTCCGTGGTACCTATGGGTACTCCTGTGCTTAGATTAAGTTACGTGGTACCTACGGGCCTCCTGTATTTGATAGGATACGTAGTACTTACGGGTACTCTCGTCATCGATAACATAAGTATAAGTTACGTAGTACCCCGAGGGTACTCTTGTCTGATAACATAAGTATAGGATTACGTAAAATAAGTATAAGTCCAATTAGTACCTAGTACTCGAGTATCGATAAAACGAGTATAAGTCCAGTAGTACCTAAGGGTACTCTCGTATCCGTAAGATCAGTATAAGTTCCGTAAGATAAGTATATGCTCTGTAAGACATGTATAAGATCTGAAATACATGTCTAAGTTCTGTAAGACCAGTATAAGTTCCGTAAGATAAGTATATGCTCAGTAAGATCAGTATAAGTTCCGTAAGATAAGTATATGCTCTGTAAGACATGTATAAAGATCACGAAATACATGTCGGGATTACGTAATACTCGTATAAGATTTGAAATACCGATATAAGTTTTGTAGTACTTACAAATTGCTTACATATAAAGAATAAGTTACGCATTATCGGTATACATTCAGTAATTTCGATACCTGCGGGTACCTCAGGAATAAGGGTAAACTTCCGTAGTATAAGGATAAGTTACGTAACTCCTCGGGAGTCTGGATAACATAGGGTACGTGAGTATAGTTGCAGACAGAGTATGATTACACGTAATATCTGGAATGTGAGATGTTTATAGTTTTGTGTGATATAAACATAGAGATTATACAGAGCAGTGCGACTCTCTAGGTCCGATAAGCGTATTTGTGTAGAAGAGTATAGTATCAAATGTGATATGTGTGATTTATATTATCTTGCATTATTTTGCTCTTTGTTGCAATAGTATATGCATAAATGTTTATAGCGTAAACTTGTGGGTTTTCAATCAGATGTGGTGTAGGGAAGAACGTCAGGCAAACATCCATGCAATTTGGGCGACACACCTTTGTAAGGGTTCACTACGTAGCAAGGTTCCGTGCTCACGATTTATGCAAGTATAAAGTGTAAGTTTTGTATTTGTAAATGGAATTTCGGTAAATGTATACAGGTCATTATTGATTAACATTTATAATATGTGGACCATACTTACGGGTATAATTTAGAACTTTAAAAAAAAAAAATCCCGGAGTAAAGAGTCGATTATACGATCTACGCGTCGATTTCGGTTCGGATCCGACGTCGGGTGGGACTTGGATTGAGGCGTGACACCTATAACCTTTTTACCCGATTCCATACCCGAAAGAAACAACACAAGCGAGAGCGAGGCGAAGTTTATTCAACAGTAATCTTGAATAGAACAAAACGACCAGCGTCAGTACCATTAAAGGCACCGGAGGTTGAAGAACCAAGCAACATATCGCAAGTTTGATTACCCAATGAGGAGAAGGACATTGATTGATGGTGTAAGCGGTAGTAAGAAGCGACTTCCCGGCGAGAAGGAGTAGAGCGTGATAGTAATAGCACGAGCAACATGTCGAATATGGCGAGTTCTGCTTAGCCTACCATTTCTTTGAAGTGCATAAGAGGAATGAGGAACGATGCAATTGATGTAGAATAAGGTAAATTCATGGGCTTTATATTCTTGGGCATTATCGATTGAAAACTTTGATAGGTTTAGAAAATTGTGTTTCAATCATTTTTAGTAAAGCTATGATATATTATTTGATAAAGTTCAAAGCGATTTTGAAGAGATAAATCAAGTACTCCAAGGAAAAATCATCCCACAAAAAATAACAAAGTAGCGTGACCCACAGGTAGAAATGGGAGAAATTTTATGCGTAAAGAATGAATAAGGTCGAAGAAAGAGCATGAGAAACTGCTTGTTATTAAATGGTAAAAGCGATTTGTTTGCCAAATTGACCAAGCATCTGATCAAAACTCCTATTTGAAACCGAACCTAACAAACCCCTAGAAGCTAGTTGTACAGATATAGATGAGGCCGAGGCGAGAATGTCGCAAAGCACGAGAAGAGGTGTTACGTCTGGGAGCGGCGAAGCAAAGAGACGAGAGAACGGTAAATGAAGAAAGATGAGCTCAAACAACCTTCCAATCTTACGAGGCGGTCAACCGATCTATCCCGTTTAGAATCACCCGCATGACCACACTAGTAGGAAAAGGTTAGTAAAAACCAAGTTCAGGTTGCCCAGCGAGAGAAAGAAGATTATGAGTGAGTTTGGGAATCACGGTAGCAGTGAAACAAACAAAATTTCAGTGTAGAGACATTACCAAGATGAGAAGCGTGCATAGGAGAGACCATTTGCGTATATATGGTAGGGAGAGAAGTAGAAGTGTGTGAAGGTACAACATCAGGAGAAGTCATATGATTCGGCAAAGCGGAGATCAAGAAGCACATAGGAAGTACTTGATATCATAGAAAGAAGCGGAGTGTTGGATGCCTTTGGAAGATGGAATGAACTACGATTAACCATATCTGTAGATGCTATAAGAGAGATGAGAGTAGGACCCGGACTTGGAATGGGAGTCCACAGGCGATAATTAAGACTAGGTCAGCAGTAGTGTTAAAAGAATCTGTGAGTTTAATAGGTTTTCAACACCAATGACTTTGTTCTTGAAACTACAGGATGTAGAAGAGACTTCTTATTGTTATGTCATCGACATTATTCGCTTTCTTGACTGGAAACATAGGTAGGTGAGCGACATAAGGAAAACGGGGGAGTAACAGTCTATGAAGCAGTGCATTTGGAGTAAGCAGAACCATAGTGCGGATAGAAATGGGTTCGATCACGAAGACGGGTCATTATCCAACTAACTTATGAATAGCTTGTGAATTTATTAGTAAAGGATCTTGATGGAGAATATGACTTAGTGATTCAAACCATCACGAAGCCCCATTAAGCGAAACGGTCGACCCGACATAAGGGAAAAAACGGGAATGCCGGTCTGTAAACGATGGGTACGGAGTGCTTAAGAACCGTGATGCGGATAGAAATGGGTTCGATCTGAAGGCGGTCGTTATCCGTAACATGAATAGGCTTTGTGAGGCTGTTAGTAAAGGATCCTGATGGAGAATATGACTTCTAGATGATTCAAACTCATCACGAAGCCTAAATTAAGCGAAGCTTGATCGTCCTTGTTCACGGTGAACGCAGCCAATTTGGTGTCGAGCGAGGTGGAGAGAACTGGATTCGGTCTGAATTAATTGATCCCCGAAATATATTTATTAGGATGTAATATACAGTGATCCACTCACCTGGTTCCTGACGAATCTAATAATGTGACGCCCGATTCCGGGGGTCCGTTGACAACCCGTCAACCTGCGGAATACTTGTGGATGTCGGGTAACCCGACACCACTCACGAAAATCGGGTAAGAGTCTCGCTGTACGGGGAGCTTTACTGGATGTAACGTGTCGTCAGCGCAATGACTGTCCCGATATTTTAAGACCACCACCCAGGGTCCATATACAATTAAAATGAATGGTCACGTGGGCTCATACATCAATACTCACTAAAATAATCTAACCAACTATATTACATGGTTCAAGAGTAAAGAAATCACTCTTAATTCAAAATATATATTAAAATTTAAAATTCTAATACATGTTACTATGAAAGCGAATCCCCAAGAAGTCCTTGGCCAGAACTTCTTTTAAAGCAGCGGCCTCTGATGAGCGTCATCCTCCTATACATTTCCAATGTACCTAAAATAGTGATCCCTTGACAGGGTGAGCAAAGCCCAGTAGTGATAATTTCTGCACGTGGAGTTCTTTCGCTGAGTGCGCGTGTCGTGGCAGAGCAATCACGCTCAGTAAATGATTATCCTCTTGAATGTGCATGCAAATCAAATATCTCGGTCGCCATGAGCTCCATCACATGCCTAAGCCAAATCTGAAATTAATACAATTTTCAAAACAAAAGCTTTTTGTTCTCGAAAACTTACTCACGAGTTTCGGTAAAATTTATTGGATAACCCTCAGGGAACGAATGTTGGAACCTCAAAAACAGTTCGTGGGCCCCTCAGGCGTGAATTGTTGAGCAATCTCACGTCTGATTACCGAGGAAAATATTCCGTCAAAATTTCTTTCCACAAAACATTTTTCCTTTGTTTTCTTTATTATCGTACATAAGCTCGTAATATTGGGACCCTTTTTAGTGCATATGGAATACATTATACCAATTCAACAACTCATGCTAATATATAAAACATGTATATACTAACGTAGTCGCTGCATCATCATGTTATTCGATTTATGTAGAAATATAATAAAATTAGCTCACATGGGCTAATTGGCCGTCAAGTAATTCATTTTGAATCGCTAAGCCATGAATCGCGCCGAGCAGTGAAGCGCCGAATCGGCAATTTGTTCGCGTATGATAGAGATTTTAAATTTTCGGTTCAAATGTTTTGAGACAGAAATTACGGCTAAATCAAGCCTCGAGAATATCCTAACCATACAAATGGCTCTTGAAAAGAATAAGCAGTAGGAAAGATCGCCTCTTGGGTTGGCGGAACTCCTGGAAATGTCGGTGCCCAGCGTGGCCCTCAGCTGCGTGGGGAATAACAACTGGCTGCTCAGGTCGAGGCAGACGGTCGGGAGACGACGAGAATCTAGAGAGAAAGTAGGCTCTGCTGCAAGGCGAGATCTCGGCGCTACTTCTTGCCGGCTGCTTGGGTTTTGTGTGCCGAAATGAAGAAGAGGCTGGCCCCGATTTTTGTCAACATTGATTAAAAACTTCGAAATTTTCATCTTATCCTTAAGTTTTGGATTTTTGTGGCTTGAAACTATCTAGCGAATTCATCTCAGCGTCATCCGCTAATCGTGCGACATGTGTCGCGTGGTTATATGTAGTAGGTGGCTTTTATCAGCGTCGCATGTCTTCATGAGATTTCTGACCGCGACCGTGTCTTTTCCGAAAAGTGAAATTCATTGTCAGAATTCGACGTGGTAGCTAGGTACCCCATGAGCGATTCCGTGATGAAGTCCATTTAGGTCATCAGAGATGCAGAAGAATTTTGGGTTGTAGAAATTACGATTTCTTGGCTTTTTCGAGAAAATTGGATTTTCTCGGAGTTTATGAAATAAAGTTCGGCGTGTAGGCAGGATTGCAGCCTTTCCAGTGACATGCAGTACTTAGTAAGTCCCGAACTTTTGGCAATATCAATGTTGTCAAATTAAATCGACAATTGATGGAATAGATGTGATACGAGCAGTGATGATCACAATGATTAGCAGCTTTCCCGTCTCGGTCGAATGGCATAAAGCGAATGGAGTTTCTTTGTCCACTTGTTCCTAATGGGACGATCACCCGAGACATAAAGCGCGACTTGTGGCCTTTGGGAACCTACATGGCTTGAGACCCATTTAAGCAAATTATCTCCATTAAAAATAACGTGAATCGGACGAAATCTCATCACCTAGCATATCGAAGTCCCGAATCAGCATCTGACAAAAAATGGAATCGAGACGAAAATAAGTCGCCAATGCTTTAGTCAAATTTTCCGGTCCTTGGTGACGAGGCAAAGTCAACATGATGACATGGCAAAGTCAACGGGCGCGAGTCAACGTGTCCGATTGGGGGGCTGACGTGGTGTGATCATCTCGACAAGTTCTACCTCCGAGTGGCTTGTAACTTCAGTTTTAGGCTTGCGAAGGGAGGAAACAAATATCGTTGTAGTTTTTCGCAGGAAAAAAAAAACCGGTTAATACAAGCCCGAGGAAAAGCAGTGGTGTTCGTCGAAAAAAGAAATTATACGGTGGGTTTGTAATGCTGGTAGTGAGCGTGAAAAATAATCAAAGAACCTCGCTGCGATCTGTAAAGAAAGACTTGAGTCTTTGTATATTATAAAGCGAGAATTCTGAAGTCTGGAGCGCTATATAGGTTAGGTTATACAACCCTAGGAAAATACAAATTACAATCCTAGAAAAATACAAAATAAATCTAACAATATAATAATCTAACAGTACCTACTTACTTCTATGGACAATTACAATAGCATTGCAAACTGTTATCTAGCTTAGACTCAAATTTGGTTGGGTGTAGTGCTTCACACTTACCTTTCAGTTCGAGAAGAAAAGTGGATTCCCATGGCGATTCTTTTTTGGTTACCTCGTTGGCATCAATCCCACGGTCCCATCACCACTCGCATTTGTGCACATTGAGTGCCAAGAACACGGAATGAAGTGCTCTGCAACTGTCAAGCAGATCCCCCCAAGAATCTCCAGCTGTTTGAACCTTCCTCTTCACAACTGATCTTCTAAACCCCAGATACCGTTTCCAATCATCGAACTGAGGGTTCTGTTTTTCTTTTCCTAGTATTTCATACTTCTTCAACTGATAGTTTGGTTTCTTCAAATTTTTACTATGATACATTTTTATATATTTACATGCATACATGCCTGGCCCTATGGACAAACTTCATAGAGAATAACAGAGACTCATAGTAAAAGATAATAAATCCAAAGAAATAGAAGAAAACATACGTTTTCTAGGATATACGGTGATAAGTTCCCCTCAAGAACAGGAAAGGACTGGATGTGTATACAGCAAGCTTATTTCCAGTAGCAAAATCTACCGGTCCAACCAAAGAATAGGGGGTTGAGAGCCGAGCTGAGCCTGACATCCGAGATTCCATTAGACCGGATGCAAATGGCAGTCCCTGAAGATGATGGCATAAATGCATTTAACATTAACCCGTGCTCAAAGAAGAGAAAAGCTATAAAAGACACAAACAATAGGTGCAAGGAAACATACCTTTCAAATTAAAATCTTCTGCTTTACTGCAATGGCATGTGTACAGCATATGGTAGTTCAAGTGTAAAGATAGGAAAAGGCTGTAGTTAACCTTCTTGACCGTCGAACAAGTCAGAAGAGAAATAAAACATAGCCAGCATCTTTTATGCAACAACTTGATTGTTCTGACCTCTTGCCATCTCCACATCAATAAGTAAATGTAAAAGTTCCAATTTGGATCATCAAATTCAAGTTCCATTGACCTAGTACTCTGTAAATAACCAAGTAATTAAAGGGGCAAAAAAATCTTGTCTCTGCAAACTGCAACTTTCTAGATGTGTTGCAAAACATGTTCATTCAAATTGGTTCTTTTCCTGATCTTGAGTTCTTATTGTCTGTAAAGAATCTAGAAGATGTGCATCAAGACAATCCAAAACAAAATCTTCTGCAATAAAAGTTGGTCAAGGAAGGATTACAGTTGAGGTGAAGAACAAGCAGTTGAATCAATTTCTACTACTTTGACATACAAAAACAGCCTGAGACTAGAAAAACCCACAACCATGAAAAAAAAAATAATAAAAGACATCTCAATTCATGTATAAGTAATTTAATTCAGAACTATAGCGTACTAAGAGACTGTAACTACATTATCTCATCCCTGGTTCTTGCTACTTCAACTCTATACAGTTTTGGGTCGGAGAATGGGACTCTGAGCATGAATAATTGCCACTGCAATTGAGAAAGACTGCAGAGCCGACAGCATTGAACGGAAATGAATAAAATACAAACCATCACGCACATTTACCATCCTCAAGATAGGAGCATTGTGCTCTGAACCCTGCAAAATTGTAGTGCCATTGTCATCCCCATGAATATGGATAAAGGTTCAATAGCTTAAAAATCAACAACACCGAAAAAATCTTAACTACTATGGAGGCTACAAATAGTCCCTGATTTTGTTCCTGTCATAAGAACAAATGCCTAGGAACCAGAAGAAAAGTAAAGAACTATAAGATTATACTGTAGTATTTCTGGAACAGATGATGGAAGTATATTTGAAATGCAAAGACCCAAAACCCTGAAAACTTTACAGACTTGTTCACCTAATCATTTGACCAACAGTTGTAATCAATGAAGGATGCCTCATTTCTTTTTGTCATAATCACGGACAGTTAAACCACCAAGTCATTTATTTCCAATTTGTTTGCATCTATTGCAAGACCTTAATCATGAAAATGAATAACCATAGAGAAGTGGAAATTTTGCTCATATGGATAAACACCAGAGGCAAAAATAAGAGAGCATATTGCCAAGATAATCTATGTTGTCTGTAGCTTAAAACCAGTAGTTGGCAAAGCATCAGCTACTTTTGATTGTAAATAATCCGAAAGAATGTAAGGAGATAAGAGTACCTGTGCAAAAAGATCAAATGACTGGTATTCCTCTTGGATATCTGTGTGGCGTGAAAACTCTTCTTTGGCTGATCTACTTTTGAGTACTGTGAGTGGGCACCCGATATCCCAGCCACCACAGTCACATTGTCCACCAGATCTCCACCTTTCAATCAGACCAGAAGGACCGCCATTTCTCGTTCTTGGTCCACCATGAATGCCAACAGGGACAAGAATGTCCATGCTTGTAGAACAATCACCGTGCCTACGTGAAGCGGCATTCTGAAAGGTAGTGATGCTTCTAGAGAAATAGGGTTTGCTGACCCGACCTTCTTGAGAAATTGCAGACCCCAACCCCCAACTTCTGGCTCCTGGCGCTTGCCAGGTAGATGGTCTTTCACAACTATAGCAGCCAATTCAAGATTTGGTGAAAGATCATTTTCTAAAAGATTTGTCCTACCTAGTGCACTGGGATTGTTGCATGTATCTTGGCATTGTTCCCAAGAATCATTTTCTAGTATGGGAGTTGTTCCACCAAATTTGGTAGCAGTCCTCTGCTTGGATGAGTGACTGGTTCTGAACACTTTGACCACCTTCTTTGTCAACCCCTTATTCCTCCTAATGATGCTACTGGAATTTTGTATTTCAGAGGCATAATTTTCTTTACCACCAAAGAAAACAAACTCAGTCTCCATGATTTTCGAATTATTTGGACAAAGTGTGAAAGAAGTGGAAACCTTCATTTTACCAACAAGATCTGCTTTATTATCAGGAACCTCATGTTCCTTTTGGCCGCCCTTTCTGGAATGAAACAAGTACATGCAGTCCAGAGCTTTATCATCTGGTAGCTCAGCCTTCCACTGGTTGGCTACATAGACCTCCCTCTGATCATCTTACAGAGAAAACAGAAATGCGAATTCCAACTTCCATGTGCATTGAAAGCATCTCTTGAGAAACAGTAGCAAAACCAGGAGAAGGAGACTGATCAGAGCATGTTGAGTTTGAACTGGATGTTGAAATAAGCCTTTTATGTATCACTTCAGATCCATATCGCTGATTTCCTCTAGAAAATTCCCTTGTGTAGATATTAAAAAGTAGCTTGGATAGCTTAAACCCGCTAGTAGAGCTAATAAAATCAGTGCAAATTGCACCTTTAGCATCAATCAGATTTGTTCCTCCAAAATTGGGGTCATCCTCTAAGGCACCAAATTGGTGCAACAGAGGGCTCTTCAATATTTTCATCATACTCTTGCTTCCCATGAGAGTACCGACAATCCACTGTCCTGCAGGTCTTCCAACTACATTCCCAGTTCCAGTTGCCACCGGACATTCAATTACGAGTTGAGACAAATCACAAGTATTTCTACTTCTAATTTTAGGCAAATTCAAAGTGTCAGAAAAAATGCCCATCTTCAGGGAGCTTAAGTTCATAGATAAGTTACACGGAGCAGCTTTTGATGCACTGATATGTATCAGTTCCAGGCAGCGACGAAGATATCTTTCATCCAAACTCATAATATGCTTTGGCATCCTATTATTCAAGCTAAGAGTAAATAAGTCTGTTTTTAACAATTCCTCTCGAATGCAATTTCTTAACATTCAATATAATTGCTTGCTCTGATCTTCCTTTTCTTGCCAATGGTTTCGATTTGGATTCAGAAAAATCCAAATTATTGCCTTGTGCAGAGTCTCTGTCCTCTCCTAAGCTATTCAACATATTTTCTTTTCCTTGGCCATCTTTTGGCCCAGTAACAGACTTATTTTTCATCCTTCCCTTCCAACTAAAGAGCACCATTAACAGCAGTCAAGTTCGTTCATACTCCTTCTCGAACTAAATAAAACTCATTTAGAGGCAGACTGCATAATATACCCCTCTATCCATCTGAGTCATATAACATCGAGTAACCTGTAAAGCAAAGTGAAGAACGAGAATAATAAATTATCCAAACAAAGCCAAGCTGATACACATTTAAGAACAAGAATCTCAATGGGTACTCTATATTCCATAAGAATTCACAAAGAAACTAAATATTTATCAAAATGGGTACTCTGCAGTCCATAACAATTGACGAAAGAAACTAAATATTTATTAAATTTACTCATAGATCATGATGGGGAAGATAGGCTTCCAAAAAGCAAGACAAAACCTGAAAGTTGGTGTCGTCTGTTCAATTATTAACTTTGAACACATAATGAAGGAATTCTTTTTTCTCTCTCTTTTTCCATAACTTTGTGAGATGGACATCAAAGGAAAAAATAAAAGGTAGTAAAAAGGGCAAATCCATCAAACCAAAGAAAACAGAAGATGCGGTTTCCCGAAGAGATACAGTACTCAGATTGAGAACAAAATCCAATAGAAAGCTCAAAATTCAACTAACATATGTAGATTATGAGAAACTTGGATTTTTTTTTCAAGAATTATGATAATATCAGTATAAGGTATATATATATGCATCCAATTATTGACAAAAGAAGAAGGAACCTTGAAAACAGAGGGAGTCAATCGATAGAATCATAAAAATATGCCCCAGAAAAGAGTTTAGAAATTCAATCAAGATCAACAAAATCACCATGTCAAAAAGCAGAACAATGTCATGATAGACTTAACTAAACATCCAATCACAGCAGAAGTTCAGAAGTTCAACTTTCCTCCATCAACTGTAGCTTTGAATACATGTTTACAGGCATACATGTAATCTGCTCCCTTACCACCTTAAACAAATCCTCGAAAGAATTAACCAAAAACCCAGGAAAAAAAAAGCACAGAAAATTAGAATTGCAATCAATCAATCCACACAAATTGCTAAAAAACACCAATAAACAAACACCCAAACAAAAGTAGCAAGCTTTTATTAAAAGAACACAAAAACGAATAAAATAAAAACAAACCCACAACTTTATCTTACCTCAAGAACCGGATCCAAGGGCCAAAACCCACCGAAATCAAGTACAGAAGGCAGCAGTAACAGCAGATTCCCGAGAAACAAGCAGTGTTGGGGGGGGGAGATTAGCGAGGAAGCGAGAGAACAAAAGAATATGAAGAAAGCAAAAATGGTAAGTGGGGAGAAAGAGAAAGGGGAAAATGAAGGATAAGCAGAACCCCCACTTCTACAGCGACAACAAGTTGAGAAGTTTCGAAGTAAAAAGGGTGCTACTGTTTTAGACAAACCCCATACTGACATACCAACACCGCTAAATATTCTAGAGAGAGAAAGAGAGAGAGGAGACTAACGGAAAAAAGTATGACTTTTGTGGTGGCGTAAGCCACGTTTTGTTGCTAAATCCTTGAGCTCTTTCCTTAACTGCCTCTACCTCAGCATCTTCTTTCTTCATCATGCCTTTGCCTTAACATTTTTGCGAAGAATAATATAATATATAATGTGATTTCTGAATTTTTCTTCCCACAGAAAGCAACCTCATCTAATAAAGTCTGGCATTATGATTCCTAAGAGTGGTTATCAGAGACACACTTGATGATTCCTGATATTGATTTTATAGAAACTCTCATGGGTCCTTTAATTCCTTCCTTTTCAGACATGATATGATTTTATTAAGGCAAACCACAAACATCAATTTTATGTTTTAATTTAAAAAAGAGTCTTGACTTTTAAGTCATGACTCCTTGATGGGTATTTTTAATATCTGATAACAATACAAAAAAAAAAAAATTCTTGGAAAATTTTGGTGGACTTAAATCAGATTGACTAATTCAACTTTTGAGAACATACATATACATATTTGTTTTGAATTAAGTAGGTTTATCAGATAATGGGATAGAAAAATGAGCTGGTGACCACGACAACAACAGGAGGATTTGTGGCAATATCATGCTGATGTCGACATGTTTCTTCTCTTGTTTGGCTGCTTTTTCCTGGAAAATCTGTGGGACATGTGAAAGAGAGAGAAAGACAGAGGAGAGGAAAAAAGGGGGGGTAAAATACAGGACAGAATAAGAAAATTGGGGAGGGGTGGGAATTTACACTTTGTGCTCTCTACTTTATTCAGTGTGGAGGTTGGATTTAATAAGGTCATATTCTTCTTCTCCACCTATTTATTCACTGGGCGGCGCCCATTATCAAGAAACTCCTGCCCAACACTAGTTTCAGGGGATATCTTAAAAATCATTAATTCTTTTCATTTTTATTTTGGGAAAATTATTCTATGGTTTATTAATATGATTAAAAAAGTTTATAAAAAATGAAACCAAGAACAAGTTAACCCATTTAAAAATATTTTTTATTAAATGTTTTGTATTAAGGAAAATTTAAAATAATTCATATTAGGTGTTTTGTTAAGAGGAAAATAGTTCTTAATCCAAAAATATCATTTTTGATTACGGATATTCCTAATTATTTATTTTTCAATTTGCCTAGATTTTTCTCATATTTGTTCAAGATATTTCGGGATAGATTTTTATTTTTTAAATCTTTATATTCATATATGGATTCTTGATTCCATAATTGTTGAAAATTTGGAGGTCTGAAGTTTATTGTTACTTATTACCAAAAAAAAAATTTGTATGATTTGCACAAAGTATTATGTGTTACTTTGGGTTTTTCAAATTTAAAATTATCATTAGAATCTCAAGAATTTATGGGATTTGATATTCTTGTTGGGATTTGTTTGTTTGGTTTTATACTCGAATTTCCTAAATTAATAAAAAAAAACAACAAAGTTGGATTAGGAAATTAATCATTACCAGAATCTTTCAAAATCTGTTGTTAAAAAAAATCTGTTTCCAAAAAAGTCATTTTTAGAATAAAAACTCTCTTCCTCGAAACAAAATACTAAATATGAATTATTTTTAAATAAATAAGATACTATCTTATATGAATTATTTTTAAATAAGAAAGATACTATCTTAACCAATTATTTAAGGTAATATCTCAAGTATGGAAGATAGTTTACCAAATATTTCATTTTTGTAAAACGTGGTGGAGTGGACTTTCAAAAATCAACCTTCACCCCATATTTCTTTTTCTATTTTGATTCTACCAAATAAAAAGTTAAAATTGTAACTAACATGATGTCAATTTAATTTAATTTAATTTAATTTATAATTAAATTTTTTTAATATTGAATTATAAAATTAAATAATTTTTTGGCGTTTAAACATTATAATACAATATTATAAACTATCCATAATAGGACTCAAACTCAAGACAGGACCTCTCCCCTCCGTAGCTAATTATTTTTCTCTGACATATTATGAATTATATATTTCTCATTTTTTATAACGTTTCAACTCTTCTCGTAAGTCCTAAAGTTAACGCCCATCCTTTGATAGTCCTAAAGAAACTTGAACTTGAACCAGTTAAATAAACAATGGTCGAATCAAATGAACTAACTCTCGAGTTGTAAAAATATTTTCTTCATGAATCCTTACGTTTATAAATTAAAAATATTTATGCACTGTATTTTTTTAAAAAAACATAAAGATTTTGAAATCGATTTTCTTGAATTTTTCTTTAAATGTACTTTTCTTTCACTATAAACTTTATAAGAATGTGGGTTGGATTTAAAGTAATCAAAGGGATTAAGTTATCAAATCAACCTCCACAAAAATTTAAAATGAAGGTAGGTAGCAATGCTGTATGAACTAAGCAACGAGCTAGTTTGAAAAGGGTAAGTAAAATACAAATGGTTATTTTGTCTGAAGATAAGATGAGACCCATGCCACTATTTTTCATCAAATCTTGTACCCATATTCTTGTTTTGCTACAAGCCTACAAAAACAACAACAACCAAAAAAAAAAACTTGAAACTCCATCCACACAATTCCATATCCTCCAGTTTGGTAAGGCAACAGTGATCTGATTTTTCTGGACCAAAAAATAAAAAAATAAAAAAAAATAAAAAGAGGAGGGGGAAAGTATGTAGTGGGGATAATCTGGACCCAATTGAATGAACCTGATTTTAAACTGTGGTTGACAAGAAAGGAAATGCTCGTTATTTGTGGCGGTCCCAGCAACCACCAACCTTTTGAAAAAAACTGGGGAAGCTTTTCCTTATCTTTGTTTGCCATGTCTATTTTTTCAAAATGTAGGTGGCCTCCTCTATTGGGTTTGTCAACTGGGATTAGCAGCTTCTTCATCTTCTAGGCTTCAGCCAAAGAAAAAAATATTCATTTTCTAAAAATAAAAAATATATTTTTTAAGATTCAAATTTTTTTTTTTTTTTTTTTTTTGCTTTTTAGGCTTAACTCAAATGGTAAAAGATTATGAAAGGATTACGGAAGTTTTTAGGCTCAAACCCTTGTAAGAATAGAGTATTATAATGTAATTATTGACATTAAAAATAATTTTTTTGGGTCTAAATGATATTTAAATAATTTCAATCTAATTCCAGAATAAATTACTACAGAGCATACAGCCCAAACTCGCAAGGAAATTAATCCAATCCGATAAAGCTTCTGTGTTCTTAAAAGGTCCAAGTATATTTCTAATTTAAAAAAAAATTTCAAACAAGCACGCATTATCGAGACTGGCTTCAAAAAAGCAAAAATGAAGCTACTTGAGAGCAAGAATTCTTATTGAAGGTGTGGACACTTGTTGGCGTAGTGGTCGGTTCATCAATAAGAAAGTGGGGAAGAAACGCTTCCATGAACTAGCTTCATCGTTCAGCCGCCCTAATGCAGAAAAGCCGGCCGACGCAGCTTACCGGGGAACAGCTATAAATGACCAAAGATCATAACGGCTACGGACTAAACACTCAAAACCAATGCAAGAGCATTTCAACATTTCTCTTATTCTTTTGCAATTTCAATAGCGTTTTTTATTCAGATTCTTATCTTAGTTTTATATGTTCTTTCTAAGTATTTTGTCACTTGAAAGTTTTCTTGTTTTAACATTTGATTTTTACTCCAATTCTATAATAAAATATGCTATTTTTTAAGCTAATATGTTCAATTTTTCTCTTAGCTTTCAATTTAATCTATTTCATCCACTTTCAAGTATTTTCACTTGTAATCTATGAAATACAATAAACTACATTCATTCATTATTTTAAAGATTAAATTTCGATACGCTTTAGTTCGTAAATACTATAAATTTAAGACGCCTACAGATTCACCAATCTCCATGTTTTTTGTATGTTCTAGTGAATTCCACTAGAAAATCCACAAAAACAATAATATACAAAGTGAGTGAGTAGAATTAAAAAAAAATTCAAAATCCTTTTTTAAAGAAATTATTCTAATCAAAATTTAGGTCATGTTTGGTTCTCATAAAAATTTTAGAATATTATTTTTATTTACTAATTTAACCTCATTCTATTTGTTTAACTTTTTCTATATAAAAATTGAATAATTTAAAATTATGTAAATTTTTAAATAATTTTATTCATATTTGATTTTTATCATTAGATAACTAAATATAAGAAGACACTTTCTTTCTTGCTACTACTTTGAAGAACTAAACACAACCTTAAGTTATTCTTTTTAAAAAAAAAAAAATTTATTGTTATTAAAAGATATAATAAATTTTAAGATGTTTAAAATGTACAATACTTTTCAAAAAATATTTATTTTTTATTTTTAAAAAAATTTGGCTCTTGACCTCAACTTTCAAATGCCCAATAAACTCTTGTGAACTTCCACATTTAAAAGGCAGGTGGGTTCCAGATTTTGACAAGAAACTACTAGGTTCTTGGTCAGGAAATGTTTGAGAATTACGAATTTTGACTAAATTGTAACGATGTTTGAAAGATTCATGAGGCTTTAATTGTTTATTTGGAATCTATCTAGATGCATGTTAGTCTTTTAATATTGTGTGGGACATGATTTTTTTTCTTTTCTTAAATATATATTTTGTCAAGCAAAAGGCTATAGGGACAACAGCAACAACAAATATATTGTATAAATTTGGACTATCTTCAAGTGATTGAATATGCATCCACTCATTCACATTGTTGCATTTTGTTTTTTCTTTTTATGGTTTTTTTTTTTTTTAATAATTTTTATGGATATATTGCATGTGAGTGCTTCTACTTTTCATAATATGTCAAAAAAAAATTACAAAATAATTGCCCAAAATAAACAATGTCATCCTCAATCTCTCCTACATCCATGCCTCTTCCCAAAATAATTGCCCCATTTTTAAAAAAATTTCATGGGTCTGTCAACATTAGGGGTATTAGGAAGATGGGTTAGATCATTTTTAAGTAAAAATGAACCCAATTGATATAATCCATCTCATATGTAATTACAATTAAACCAATAAAGAATCAAGCTAGATCGAACTTTTTCAATTTTGATATAACTTAGTTTTAATGAATCAATTTTAACTAAATCTAATGATTTCTTTTAGTTTTCAGTTCTAGAGTTAGATTGGAGGTTTTTTCTTTTGAAATCAAGATCCATTAGGTTTAAGTTTATATTAGCCCTATGCCTAATTTGTCTTTAAAATAAAAATAACACCAACTTGGGTTTGATGTTAAAATATATTAAATGCACTTAAATTGACATGATCATAATATAAAAATAATGATTCACTTTTATATGGTATAATATATATATATATATATATATATATATATATATATATATATATATATATATATATATATATATATATATATATATATATATATATATATATATATATATATATATATATATATATATATGAAGATATGATACAAATTTTGGCAATATTGACTTGCTATGGTTTTTATTGATTTCCAAATCAACAAGATGAATTTTAAAATTTCTCAAATTGAATCAATCTTTTCTAATTTTATAAATCAAAACAGTATGATGTTTTTAATTAGTTTTTAATATTTTGATCACTTTATCGTTATTTTCCATTTTGCCTACTCCCATAATTAACATGTCTACATGATCCAGGCTAGAATCTTCCATATCAATTCAAAATGATATCAAGTGGTAAATTTTCTCCTTTGGGGACAAACTATTAGTTTTGGTCCTTGCTCTCTTATCAGGCTTACATTTGGTACAAAAATTAGGTTCTAAAACATTTATGCATTAGAGGGACAGTTGATATATATCATCTAGATTTGTTGCTATTTATAATATAATAATAGTAATTGAATATATTTTATATCAAATGTAGGTGGGCTATTATTATAGAATTCATTCAATCATATTATAAAATGTTTCCACCCCCCAAATCCTCAAAAGTTGTTCATGTGATTTTGGCACATGACCCTGCGTTAATAAGGCTCTTCTACCCCCACACCTGAATTTGGCACCATCCCACTACTCTCCTCTAGATCTAATCACATGCCCATTTTATATACTTGTAGAATATATTTAAAACAAACTGAAAATACTTTGGTTTTGGTCACTTCAAGAACATATATTGAAAAACAAATTGAAAATACTTTGGTTTTGGTCACTTCAAGAACCCATCCCCCATGTTCTTACTCACAAACAAAAAAAAAAACATTCTTTCTTCTTGCTCATGGAATGTTTATGTTTAGGCCCTTTTTACCCCAAAATATGATGCAATTCCCAAGAATATTAACACCCAACCATATAGATTCCCAAGACCCAATTAGCAAAAAGCTTCAATGCCAAACCCTAAAGTTAGGTCTAGTGCCCACATGCAAATTGAAAAGTCTCCAACTAAATCTTAATTTCAAGATTGTTGAATGGGACAATGATTACTTTCCCAAAAGTCAACCAACAACTACTTCATATAGAACCAATTAAAACTAAACATTTTTCTTTGTCTGATTAGTTTTGTGTTCATTAGAGGTAAGAATATCTAAATGGGCCTGGCCCACTGGTTGGTAATGGGTTTAGTCATTGGGATCTGTTAAGATAAGAAAAGAAAAATTCCTAGTGACTAGTTCAGAAGTGGGAAGCTATTAACCCTAGTAGCTATGCTTGTGTTAAGAAACTTTTTTTTTTTTTTAAAGCAATCAAGTTGCCAAACTTAGATTGTACTTTAATGGATGATGGGCTTTTTGGAACAAAGCCCAGATTGGGAAGCCCAATGTAGTCTTGATGAGAAGGGAAAAGCAAAGGGAATATTTATTATCTATATATTCTATAATTAATTTTAGCATGTTGTTCTTTAACCTTTGTTTGGTTTCTTAGAAACTGTGAAAAGAAATGAAAACCAAAAGGAAAAAGGAGAAAGAAAGTATAAATGAAAAAACCTCAATACGACTTTGAGCTTAACAATTTCTGCAATCCTTGTCATCACTTTCACCATTTCTCTTTTCAAACAAAAAAAAAAAAGTTTTACATCAAATAGCCGCATAAACCTTTTCTTATTTTCTTTTTCATTGCAACCAAACAACAAAATTAGAAAGGAAACTTGTGTTTCAGCTCATTGAAGAATAATTGAAAGAAGGTATAAAGATTGCAAAATATATGGTTCAATACACAAAGAAAATAATTATATTTCGGATATAATAATACCTAAGTACTGTCTTAATAAATTATAAGTACTATCTTAATGTCCTAGCTATTATCATAATGAATCACGTGAAGGTAGTACAACTAAATATTTGTGAAAAACCTACTCATCAGATGTAGGAGAGTTAATGCAGAATCTAGACAAATTAAAGTACAGTGCATTTGGAAATTAAATACATAGAGTTGATGATTAATCCTCCTTCAAGTATAAGAATCTACAGGAAAAGAAAAATATTTTCATTGTCCATCCCCAAGGATTATGCAATGTATCAACTATATAAACATGATTATCGTCGAGTATGAACATAATATTATTATATAGCTGAATTAATCACAAAGTTTAAACATATATAGCATGTAGGTATGTTATACATGGACATATATAGTAAGGTACATATAAATATCATATGTATCTACAAAAATGGTTTCTATATACAAACGGATACTGATCCCAGTTATTTAATTTTATTAAGCTGGGATCATTGAAGCCAGGCAGAAATAAGGGCCAGAAAAATTGTAGAAATGCTTCATCTTAAATCCAGGACTGGATAGGGTAATTGCATTTGAAGGAGCTCACACCACTGATATGTGCAAATTTGTAGAAATGCTTCATCTTGTAAAAATGCTATTATGATCAAATCCAGGACTGGATAGGGTAATTGCATTTGAAGGAGTTCACACCACTGATGTGTGCCAAGATATCTGATGAATCAACTAGGTCATCTTCCTCTTTCACTCCAATCTGTTTCGGAAAATAGGAAAAGAAAAAAATAAAATAAGCAGCTGGTTATTAAACAGAGAGTGCGACTCAACCTTACGACTTCCGAATCCCTCAACCAATTAGGATTCGGGTTCATGGTTCTTAATGGTATTGTAGGTACGTAATAAAGGTTAAGGTAAGATGATCTTACATCTTCCTCATCATCCTCTTCATGGTGGCCACCACTGGCTCTAGGGGCCTCTCCGAAGTCATCATTCTTAGCAAATCTTCCTCTAACTCTTGGTCTGCTGTCTGCCAGTGTCTTACGACATGCATACTGCATTATTATTATTATTTTTCTAACATTTAGTAAGAAATCAAAACTAAGCTATGATCTGAAAATGAAATGATAGCAGAGAGAGAGAACCTTGATTTTCTTGCTGAAATTCCTCTCGTTCCTTTTCTTCATGTATCTATGGATCTTCTCTTTCCTTTGCTCCACAGAAAGCTTTCCAACCTTGAAAGTAGATTCTTCCAAACTTGATATCTCTGATGCTAAAGGAGTAGTAGCAGTCACACCTCCACCCACCAGTTGCTGGTTCTCATTACTCAGTGCCTTCAGAAAAACAAAAATATAACATAAAAATAGAAGAGCTGATGTCATTCACCTTACTATATGGGGATCCCATCTTAGCATTATGGACAATAGGCCCCATACCTGTGCAGTACTAATTATAATTTTGTTCTTCAAGTTCTTCAAATCTACCCATTCTACAGCTTCAAAACCCAAGCTTGGTCAATTTTGGATCCAATTAATCCTCTTATCATCATCCGAATTTCCCCATTCTTGTCACAACTAATTTGAATGGTTTTTTTTTTTTTTGCTTTGTTCTATCTGTCATCACATATTGGTTAACTGATTTTGAAAAATTTTTCGGGATTATACATTGTTTGGGGTGCCACCACGTCCAACAAATTGAAAAGGGTGTCATGCAAGTCAGCCTGTGTACTGTTTGATCGTAGACACTGGGAGAGATGGTTGTGAGTTCCAAACATATATAACCCGTGACAAAGAAAAATGGGAAAATTATGCTATGATGTACTAATTTGAGTCCTTTTTTTTTTTTTTTTTTTAAAGTTTATAAATAATGGGAAATCAAAGGCCATAAGAGTGTAAGATACTACTCAGGAGACCTTTAGTACATACTATCATATGTGTTATCAAATCAGTACACTATAATATAATTTTCCCCAGAAAAATTTAAGCAAAAAGAATGAAGTTAGAGAAAATGTTTACGGTAGGCGAGTACTACCTGCAGTTCTGCAGAGTTGAAAACCTGCTGCATCGAATCTTGACAATATATTCCGCCATTATCGCCTTGGAACTGATCCAATTCTTGGGGTTGCAATTCAGGACCCATGAGAACGCCGCCGGAGAAGATACCGGAACTGTCTCCGGATAATGCAGCGGTGAAATTCCCGAGAAGATAAGATCCCATGGCGGCCGGATCGACGAAAGTGCAAGGAGGAGATGAAGGGTTGAGACGCATGTACGGAGGGATGGAAGACAAGCACTCCTCTTCGCATACCGTCGATAATGGCGGGCCGATAAGCGGCGGAGCATTGTCTGACGGGAACTGAGAGAGACCGTCGACGGGAACGCCGGTGAGCTGGATCTGATTTTGTATAGGAGCGATTTCGAACTGCTCAGATTGGGGATTGAAAAATTGAGGAACAGAAAAAGGAGATGACGCAGAAAATCCTAGTGAAGCCGAAATATCGTTTTCTATTTCCTCTTGAGAATCAAAGATTATAGAGAGAGAGCTACTGGTATTTGCATTAGGGGTTGTGGTGGTGGCGGTTCCGGCGGCTGCGGTGGTTGTGGCGGTGGTGGCATTGTTTTCATGGTTAGTAGTGAACTTGTTTATGTCTGGAGGCAAGTCAAGATTTGTGGAATAAGATGAGTTATCTTCGTAACAATAATTTGAACAGGAAGTGCCTCCTTCTGAATTCTGTAGGGTTTCCGGGAACAAGTCAGCGTTATAAAATTCCAAAATTTGTGCATTAATTGGGCCCGTAAGATCATCCTGTAAATCATACAAAATCATTGTCATAATTATAATCATAATATAACAAAACTTAACAATAATCTATCATGTTTTTTATAATGAATTTGAATCACTAATTGCAGTTAGGCCTAACTCAAATGATAAAACGGTGAGAAGAACAGAATCCAAAAAAGAGTAGGACAATGTAACGGAATAAGGGAATATATGTCAAACAAAAGAAAAATCTAAAAACTAAAAGCTGATATTCCATTGTCTTTTGGCATGCAAAGTATCAGTTTTGAGTTTATTACATGTCTCCCTCTTTCTCACACACACTCAGTTTGCAAGTACAGGAATTGATTTGGTATTTGACATCCCACCTAATCCATAATGTGCAGTGTTGCAACTTGCAACGCGCCTACAATATTTATTTTATTTTGCATCCCATTTGATAAAAGAAAACAAACAAAAGTACCTTCAGAACAGATGTTTGAGGGTGGATATTTTTGGCAAAGAAGAAAAGGAGTGTCGTTTTGTGCTCCACGTGACATGTATGAACAATGAGAATAGCCAAAATTAATGGCGTTAACAAAGAAAGGAAGTTGATGGTAGGTTAGTTTTGTGCTAGATATGGCAATGTCTGGATTTGGACAAACATCAGGAATTTTAAAGCACTCAATTCCCATTATGTCTTGCATGTGAAGTGCTGTCCTAAGCTACGCGCCGCCCCCCCTCCCCTTCATCGGCTTAACCAAAGAATCAAAATTAGAAAGCTTAATCATTAAGCACCTAAATATTATTCTACATTAATGGTCAAAACAAAATCTGAAATTAATCTAACAAAATCTCATTTAGTTTGTCAATATAGACAGACTCTAAATACCATATCGATGAAACGAGAGGGAAACAACCCAGATCACCAGCTAAGCTAAGGTCCCTCATTGACAAAGGAGGAGGGTAAGGCCTAAGGGAGGTTTGCCTAGAAGTAGCCATCTTTGAAGAAACCAATGTGAATTACGCTACTTAAGTAGCATTTCTTTCGTATATTTAAGGAGAGCAAGGTTAAGAATCTGCAAAGCACTGTAATTACTTCACACCCAATCATATAAATAAATATTTACATGTTTTAGACCCTTATAGCTTTAAAATCCGTCATTTCATTTTCATTTTCATTCTAATGTAGATGAGAGAAGAGGAAGGAAGAGAGGAGAAATGCATGAGAAGTGAAGAAAAGTGAAGCACTGTCTTACGATGGGGAGATGGGGTTGAGGCGGATGAACCACGTCTTGCAGCATGGCGAGATCGACCTTCCAGGCTCCAAAACTTTTCCGGCAAATGATATCACCTTCTCCTTAGTTTTTTTTTTTTTTTTTTTTTTTTATTTTCTTTTCGAATCTGAGACGAACTACATATTATAAACAGAAGAGAAGGTAGAGATAGAAAGTAGAGAGAGAGATGATGAAAGAAAAGAAAGAAAGAAAGAAAGAAAGAACAAAGGGCGTAGGCTATGACAGCGGTGGATTCCGTTATATAGGATTTTGGATGTCCGTACATATCCGTCAGCCTGGATTATTGGGCTGACTCCTGGCTTGTAGGCCCACCACACAATTTTCCCCCACCATCCCCCCCTTCTCACCCCCTCCCCCAAACTTAGCCACCGTGTCCATTAACTTCCATGCTACCCCAACGCAACTGGCCCTACTATTGCCCCATTTGACCAAGTTTTTATCTGAAATTCCTAAACTGCCCCTGGTTCCATCCATGCATCCCCCTTTGGCTTTGTACTTATCTGAAATTCCTTAACTGCCCCTGGTTCCATTCATCCCCTTTGGCTTTGTACTGGACCTAATCAAACTGGCTTTGGACATCCCAGAGTGATTCATGGGGACTCCGTTCTTTCCTTCTGCTTCTGCTTATCGGCTCTCAATTTTCTATTACTGACACTACCCATTTATAGATATCTTATTCTATTGAGTATAATGGCAAAATTGTCATTTCCCTCATTTTTTCCCCCAAACTATGAGGTATTAATTTATCAAATGACAAAATATTAAGGTTTGTGATTATCTCATCATAAGTAAATATTAGATTGTGTTTGGTTTCTAATAAATATTAATATTTTGTTTGGAACTCGAAAAGTACTATTTTTTTTTACATTTATTCATTATATATATTATCTCATAATTAGAAATCGATAATTTGAGCTTAGTTCAAGGTTAGCTGTACTCAACCTAGACTAGGGGTTGGGTTGGGACAACAAAACGACAAATCAGAATTAGCCCGCCCTACCCGAATTTTCCTTGAACTCGATACATGGACCCGACCCTACCGTCAAGTCTCCCGACACATTTAAATAGAAGATCCGTTTCTTGCGCCGGACTGCGATCTCTTTCTCAATCATTTACCATTCGAAATTACGCTCGGCAAGACAACTCGAAAAATACTATTATGGAAAGAAAAAATATTGAGATAAATTATTTTTTCATGTTTGGTTTTACCGTGAAAAATATAAAAGAAAATCAAATATAATTAAAATTCTTCAAATTTTGCATGTTTTTTATTTTCTTAGCCCTTTATTAATTTGATATGTTTAAATTTTTTTTCTCCAAATTTTATTTCCTCTCTATTTTTTTTCCTTAGTATTTTTCGAAGCTCAAACTTTGTTCTAAAGCCTTTATTCGATTCTTATTTTTATTCTAAAAACAGTTATATCGTTAAACAGTGAAAACATTTATCATCCCATTTTTTTGTTTTAAAAAAAAACCACGGATTTAACAAAGAAAACACTATATCTCGAAAAACAAACAAATTTTTAAGAGACATCAAATGATTATTGTTTTCAAAAATTCTCAAGAATTTTTTTATAAAAAACAGACACCAAACATGCCCTTAATGTTTTCTTATTTTCCTTCTATTTCCCATTCTATTTCCTTTCCTTTCATTTTCATTCAATTTTTCTAGTAACGAAACATAGTACTACTCTAAGAAACCAAACAGAGAAGTGTAAGAATATTTTGGACATGTGTGTAAAGATGAATTGATGATAAAGAGAATAAGAAGAAGAAGAAGAAGAAGAAGAATTAGGATTAAAGTAATATAAATTAAAAAAAGAGGCGGTTAGCAGTAGAAAATATCTGAACAGGTGATTGATTAAACTCACTAACAAAGTGTAGGGAGTTTGTTTACACTTTATTAGAGTCTTGAAATTGGTTTTTTATTCTGATGAATTCATCCATATCTCTGCCTGTGGCATTTTGCCTTGAAAAGAGGCTAAAGTGGATTGAACAAAATTTCCAATTGGTTGGAGGATACTTTATACTTTATGCTCGCTTTTATTATATATAAATATATCTTGTCTTCTTAAAACATTTTTCCTCATGTCTTGCTGCTGCATCAGAATGCTACGTCCATTTCTCATAAAGTCGATAGGAATCTAGAGAGAGAAGAGAAAAAGGTATTAATTTTTTCATTCTAATTATGAAAGGAACATTTCATCACATCAAAATTGTACCATGTTTACCAAAAATCTTAATAGTGCGTTATGATTACCAAATTTGCTTCTAAGATACAACCTTACGTTCTATTCTGACACATTTCACTAAGCATTACAAGATTTTGTTACCAGATTTTGTTCCGAGGAAATCGTAAGTTTCTGTTTGATTTCTGACATGTAATGAGGAAAGAAAAAATGGTATGAAAATTAATTTTTTATACTTAGTTGTTCAGTGAAATTTTTTTTAAAAAAATTAAATATAAATAAAAATAGTCGGAAACTTACATATTATTAAATTATTATTATTTTTATTAATGAGTTAAAATAAATAATATAACTTTGAAGTAATAAATAAAAATAATATATTTATATTTTTACTCTCTTATATTTTTCTTCAAATTTTTTGGTCGGGGAGAAGCCAAGATTTAAGCTCAATTGTGAGAAACTTAATTAACATAAACAACTATGGTTCAATTGTTGAATACTCGAATATTTCAGTAGGGGCAAAGCGTAGGGACTAAGTTTGAATCATTCTAGCAATATAGACGATTTTTTTCTCAAAAAATTTCAATTGGTACAAATGCTCCAGCTAGTCCTTAGGAAGCCTATTTGGAAACTGATTTTAAAATAATTTAAAAATATATATATTTTAAGAATGATTTTTGAAAACTGTTTTACAAAAATAAATGTGCAGAATATTTTATGTTTTTAATTTATAATTTTCAAGAATCAAATATTTACACAACATAAAACTAGTTGGGAGAAAAGCTGTTAAAGAGTTGGGATGTGACAAAAATGTGAGTGAAATCCTTGATTTGCCTGCATATTCTCATCCTATATGCTTAAAAGTGTATGTCTGGGAGGATTCTTATACTATGGATGTATGCTAGAGAATCAAATCAACCCATGTTTCGTTCTCCCATTGGAAGTTTGACGACAAATTTTCCTTTCAATTAATATTCATCTTTCATGCAATTCCCTATGTTTGATTCCCCAATTTCAATCAAAATTAAAAAAAAAAAAAAAAAACCCCATTGCATAGCATAGATGGATCATCATCATCAGAAGCACATGTTAAACAATAGCATGAGAAGAGAACAAGAAAAAGAGGAATAAAGTTATGGCAAAAGGGGTAAATGGTTCCAGTTTTGATTCTTATAGTAAGGTCAAAAGGCAGACAAACTACATTTATAAGCCACTATGAAGAAAGAAAAGAAAAGAAAAGAAAGTTTGCTTTGGTTGCTTTGCATCAATTGATTACAATCTCTTTAAGGAGTTACCCAAGTTCCTTTCCCACCTGCATGCATGGCATTGGAATCTCTACGTTTTCGTCCATTTCATAACCATATTCATTTAAGCCTATACTTATCCTTCTCTCTCTTATGTTTCCTCGCATTAATCATATCTTTATATACTAACTGGTAACTCATATATACCAATTCCCCTTCTAGAGAGCTTCCATTTTGCCGAGTTCGGAAAAATTCGAACACATGCAGATGTTTCCGGTGTTCCATGGGATTCATTTCAATAGGAAAAGGAAAAAGGAAAAAGGAAAAAAAAAATCCTCCTGTAAGATGACTTTTTTGTGAAATTAGATAAGTGAAATTCCAAGCATTGAGGGGACTGAAATAGTAAACACCCTCCTGTGTGTTGAACTAATTCCCTCACCTGGTGGGATTAATGCCAGATTCTAGGTTAGCTATCCTTCTAACCTAACAACAAGATAATATATATATATAGATGAAATCGACCCCATGATTCTTTGATTCTACGTGAAACTTTGTCACTCTATTGACCATACAACTAGAATCCTTTATTTCTTTTTGTCCTCCCATCATTTCCGTGAAATCAAAAGCCTAGGCTAAGGTGGTGTTTTGATGCTGATTTTTTATTGCACAAACAACAAAACATATGATCTTATATTGGTTATTCTTTGAAATTTTATTTAAGTGTTTCTCTTCAAATTTTTTTTTTACTTCTATTCATATTGTATATTGTGTTATAGTATTTTGGTTTATAGAGAATCGAGTTTGAGACTTCCCGTAACCTCACTTATGTACCATTTATCACTTGAGTTAGGCCTTATAATCTAATAACTTAACATTAGATCATTATCTCCCTTTTCTATGTTTAGTTTAGTTCCCAAAAACGTAACATAACAAAAATATAAGGAAAATGAAATAAAGATTAAATAAAATATGAAGGAAAATAAAAAATTAAATTTAACACTATAAAAAATAATATATGGTGATGTTTTTAATGAGTTATTGCAAATGTGAGGGTGTCACTATAACATAGCATTACCTATAGAGGGTACCAATTTGTGACATACTTAGAAGCAGAGCTTTTCCGAGATTTGCCCCTAATTAAACTGAATGTGTTTTTTGAAGACACTTTTAAAATTTTTGAAAATTTTGAATTTAAATTGAAAGTATCTATTTAAAAAACACTTTCTAAAATTTCGAAACTTATAAAAGTAAACTAACTTTCTAAAATTATGAAATACACTTCTAAAATTTTGAAATTTTTGAATATAAACTAAAAGTGTCTCTTGAAGAAAATGCTTTCTAAAATTTGAAAGTTGTGAATCTAAACTCTCAAAATACATTTTTTAAATTGTAAATTTTTTTAATTTTAACTGAAAGTGTCTTTTGAAGATAAATCTTTCTAGAATTTTGGAACCTTTTAATCTAAATTGAAAATATTTCTTGAAGGAATACTTTCTAAAATTTCGGAAGTTATGAATTTAAATAGAAAGTACCTCTTGAAGAAACACTTTTATAATATCATGAAAGTGTTTAAGAATGTGTATTTTAAAGAGACACTTTCAATTGAAATTCATAATCTTCAAAATTTTAGAAAGTGTCTTCAAGAAAACACTTTGAGTTAAAATTCAATATTTTTAAAATTATAGAAAGTGTCAAATATCATAATATTTCTGAGTGGCAAAAAGCATGGAGATTTAGGAATATTTCTATACCTTGTATATTTTAGGAATTGTTTTTTCACTTTGGGGCAAATATTGGAAAAGCCCCTTCGAAGCAATAGTAATACATTTTTAGTTTAAACTCAAAAATTTCGAAATTTTGGAAAGTGTTTTTTTAAAATACACCTTCAATTTGAATTCAAAAACTTTACAATTTTAGAACTCGGTTTAAATTCATAATTTTCGAAATTTTAGAAAGTATTTTTCAAAAAACACTTTTAATTAAAATTCAATATTTTCAAAATTAGAGAAAATGGCAAATATCATAACAAAAAGTATGGTAGATTTTGGGTTCAAAAAATGACCATTTCTAAAAAAAAAAATATTCATTTTAGGTAATTTTTGAAATTTTTGTTCAAAATTGGCCCTTTATGTCACGTAGGAGAGATGCTAAGATTTTTATTATTTTTAAAATTTAATTTAAAAGCCGCAATTAAAAACCTTCGATTTCATTTTTGAACTAAAGTCACATATACAAACTAAGCTTTAGTTAAAAAATTAAATGGTTTCAGTGTAAAAATGAAACTGTAGTTTTCTAAATACGGCTTTAGTTCAAAAATAAAATCACAGTTTCTAACTGTGGCTTCTAACTTGTATTAAATTTTTTTTTAAAATTGAACATCTTTCTATGCGACATAAGAGAGCTACATTAAACAATTGCTTCAAAAGTAGCTAAAATCAATATTTTTTTAATAATAAGGTCATTTAGACCCCAAACTCAAATATTTTTTTAGTGATGCTTTTTTTTTGTTTGATAATATAGTGATACTTATTTTGCTATATATGCATGAGATATATAGGATGTCATATTAAATGCATCACGTTTGAGTTATGATGTTATATTAAACACATCATTTTTGAGTTATGGTGTCACATCATTATAAATGACTGGAATATATATTACCTTGTTGTAAACCAAATGATCCCAATGTGTGAGAAGCTATTAGTGATAAACGAGAGTAAAGTCAGCACATGAGAGTTGAGATGCGCATTTAACTCTTTATTTCCGATTTATCTTTCAATAAAGCGCTAATACCCTTTATGCGCTTCGTACGATAAAGCATACGAACCTTATTAATAAGATTCATCGATGAATCTACAGATTCATTGACGAATCTATGTGGATTCATTGTCAGGATATAATCTACAAGATTCATTAATAAATCTATTAAGTTCATAACTATTTTCCATGTATATGGTCATTCACATATATAACACTCTCTCTTGAATGACCATTATAACGAATATGCCTCATTAAAACCTTACTAGGTAAAAACCCGGGAAGGGAAAACCCCAGTGAAGAAAAAGAGTACATAATTTTATCCGTTATCTGGGGAAATACATTGCCAAGAAGAAGAAAAGAAAGAAAAGGAAATCAATGAGAGAAGAAGATTATCGCCAAAAAGTGTACAATGCTTGCTCCCCTTTGCCCGCATCTCTCATCCCTTAAGACCGTTGAGCCGTCGTATCCAATTTTGGATACTAGTTCTTCGAATTTCAGAGGGTATTTTTGCAGCTTATATCGAGGCATACTAGATTGAACTTGTTGAATATCGATAACATTCACGCCTTGAATACTCAAGTAAAGAAGCACTGGGATATGTGCTTCTGCCTATCACCTTTGATATATCCGCCTCAATCGCATTATATGCAGCTGCTGGGATTTTCTCATGTGCCGACTTTCCTCGGATTCCTCACTAACTTCAACTTTCTCAACACATCGGATCATTTTGGTTTACTAACACGTTATCAACACCACTTCATATTACACAGCGCACTCCATTCCCTTTTTTTAAGGTAAAAGGTTTCCTATCTCTATATTACATATTATTCAAAACTCACAACATCTTTCCATTGAACTATTCATCATTTGTTTTTACTTCAAAAATTTGGCAAAATCTCGAAGCTCTGTGGTGCATTAGACATCACTGGAAAAAATTATTTATCATGGATACTTGATGCTGAAATCCATCTAGAAGCTAATGCCCTTAGAGAAACAATTAAAGATGGTAATAATGCATCCAATCAGGACAAAGCAAAAGCAACAGATTTTTCTAGCGCATCACCTCTGGCGAGGGGCCAAAGTCGAATATTTAACAATAAAGGGATCCTCTCACATTAGAATAACCCCAAAGAGAGGTATTGACTCACCAAAAGACGGTCATTCTCCCCAAAGCCCGTTATGATTGGATGCACTTACGTCTTCAAGATTATAAGACACTAAGTGAATATAATCCCGTTATGTTTCGCATTAGCTCCCAGTTGAAATTATGTGGGGAAAAAGTTACCGATGAGGATATGTTGGAAAAGACTTTTTCTACTTTTCACGCATCGAATTTGCTCCTCAAAGAAGAATATCGCGGAAAGGGTTTTAAATACCAATTGGATCTCTTGTCTTCTCGTGGCTAAACAAAATAATGAACTTCTAATGAAAAATCATGAAGCACGTCTAACTCGGGTTCTTCCATTCCTCGCGTGAATGTGGACCGCATATCACCTCATAATCAAATACAAGGCCGGGTCATGGCCATGGTCGCGGGACGCGGTCGAGGTCGCTCAGCGCTGCTTTGCAACGCAGCGTCATTCCAAAATCATCCCGCGCACCGGGCGGAAAGAAATGAGTAGGATCGCGACTTAAATACAAATTCGCGATACGTGCGCTATCGCTAGGAATGAAGGGCCATTGGTCACGACTGGCCGTGACGCCAACGCATTTTCGCCGACTTGCGCGAGCCATTGGAAACGAAATGGTAGAAAGTCGCCATTAATGAGAGTGAGAGGCGATAAGATGAGAGAACTCGGCTTCGATGATCTCTTTCTGTAACAGCGGGCACTTTTATGCGCTTCATTTGAGAAGATACATGAACCTTATTAATGAGATTCATTGATGAATCTACAGGATTCATTGTTGTGACATGAATCTACAGGATTCATTAATAAACCTATTAAGTTCATAACTATTTTCCATGTATGTGGTTATTCACATTCATAACATACCTTAATTTGTTTGATTAGCTTCTAATTTTTTCAATGATTATTAATAAATAAGATTAACTTGTATTAATAAAAAAGATTAACTTGTGTATATTTTGTTAATGTGTAAAAGCCGGTAACGAACTTTCAAAAAAAAAAGGTAAACATCGTCAACTTGATGCATAACATGTGATTGAAAACTTGGAATTTTCTAGATTCGATGATGAAACAAAAATTGGCCTCACGAAATCTAGCGTTATCCAGTGAATTCACAATCTCGAGATAGCTCGAATTTCATATTTTTCGAGGCAATTAGTGTCGGGTGACACATGGCAAGCCATGTGTCAAAATACCTGCATGTAGGACACATGGCAAGCCATGTGTCACCATGCATGCAAGTTGGAGAATGTATAAATGGGAGTTCATAGAGGAGGGGAGGAGTAGGAAGGAGGAGGAGGAAAAAAAGGAAAGGGAAAGAAAGGAAAGAAAGAGAAGAAACAAAGAGAGAGAGAGAGAAGGAAAAGAAAGGGAGAAAAGGAAGTCGGCGTTCAGACGGTCGGAACTTGTCGGACTAAGAAGTAAAGGTTATATATTCGAGGAGGGCTACGCTCCTAGAGGTAGGGATTCTTCCTACATTTGTTTATTTCCACCCTAAGGGGCTGTTTGTAAAATATGGGAATGCTGCCTGTTTTGATCCTACGCACTGGCCGGATGTTAGCACAGGTTTTAGGTTAGGAAACATAGGGAATTTGGACCTCTACAACTCAAGTTATGGTCCATTTCTCAGGAGTATCACAGCTTAGGTTGTCTCTTAGTTTGGGTTCGAATTTCGGGACTGTTCTATGCTCAGGTTGTGGCATGCTTGTATGGCTGTATGTGTGGACTGCTTTGTGGACATCTCTTATGCCACAATTGGTCTTGAGAACCAAGTTGTCTTTGCTTGCTTTTGATTGACTTACTTGGTGATAATTATTGATTGAATATATGAACTTTAGTATATTGACGTGAACTATTTAGAAGTTATATGCTTTTGATATAACTGTTCATGATACATGATAAATTGTCCAAATGGCATTACATATGTGATAGGGAATTGACATGCAATGGCATAATGCATTGCATATGCACTGAGGCATCGCATTCATGGGTGAAGTGCATAGTATCATCACATGCCATCCTTGGTGGTTGATGAGTGGGCTCGATACGTTGAACGAAGTTTAACGGAGTTCCGCTGTTAGTAGAATATGAAATAGTACCATCACACACCATCCTTGGTGGTTGATGAGTGGGTTGCGTGCTGTTGAACGAAGTTCAGCAGAGTTCCACTGTTTGCAAAGCATGAAAACTTATGTCGGGTAGTATTAAGCAGGGATAGATACCCCCTCGGGTGAAAGACCCGGTATTTTTGGTTATACTAATGTGTCCAACGGTGAAAGCCCGTGAAAGTATAAGAAGGCATGTGAAGCCTGCGGTGAGACCCCAAAAATTCACCTACCCACCAAAGACACATGTTTTGTTAATAAAATGATCCTTGGAGGTGAAACATCCAGTAAATTTTGATTTCTAAAAACTTGATTTTGTTTCAAAGTGATCATTGAATGAAATTCATCGAATATAGATGTTATCACACATTGGCTATGCATTGTGTGATGGGAGTCTATGATGACTCGGATTTTTCATGCATTAAGTGAGTCTCATCTCATTTCATGACATGACATTTAGTATTGCATTAATCAGATCATTCCATCGGGAATGTGGATATATGCGACGCGCCCAAGTGAACATCGCATGCGCATTTAGGGGTAATAGCCCCTATAAGAGCCTCTGATCGGGGGCGTGACTCCACCCTTTGCGCGAAAAACATTTCAAAAAGTGTGGTATACACCGTGGACTCGCCTCATTCAAGGCCGAGAGGTCAAGAAAGTCGACCGTGGCTAGTAGTTATTTTTGTAAAACTTTGGAAAGAACTAATTCCCTGCATATGCATGCGTATGTACAGAGTTTGTAATCAAACTCACAGTAATATGTTTTGAAAATAAATATAAAAAGTTTTATCAATGTGGTTAAACTGATCCCTAGAATGGATTGACAAAGGTGGTATCGAGATAACGATATCCACAGGTAATTCTGACCCTCGTTTCACAGCTTGGTGTTAGAGCGTAGGTATGTGATTACCTAGGACTAGATGGATGGATCCTAATTAAGGGGATTAGACAACATGGGTACCGAGATATACAATATCCACGAGTATTTCCGCGGGTTGACGATTGGTCAACAGACCCTCGAGTTTTGGAGTGTCACAGTTTGGTATAAGAGCTTAGGTATACGATTACCTAGGAGTTGATCGGCATGGGTTTAGACCATTGCATCCATTGTGCATTCATGTTTTATGCTACTTGATTGTGTGTTACATATTGCGTAAATTATATACATGGTAGAATGTTTATAGGAAAAGATGAACACTAAGGTTAGAGAACATACCCTTAGGAGTTCGGAAAATGACTAAACGGAATAGTTCAGAATGTGATGTCTGTTAGTAGCTGGCTTAGGCACTGCTAGTATTTGACTTAGATGGTTGGTAGGGGAAGAGGATGCTAATGCGGTGGGTAGGGTGATAACCAACTACCACCGGTCTATGACCAACAAGCTTTCATGGAAGCTATTGGTGTGGATGCTGCTACAATTGCACATGCTAGTGCGACTGTGAGCTAGGGAGGGTCAAGTAACCTCTATAGGTTCAAGGCACACCATCCACCAACATTCAAGGGAGGAGGGGACCCGATGATAGCTGATCATTGGTTCCGGAAGGTGGATAAGATCTTGGAGGCCATGGAGATCATCTCCGATGTCACTAAGATAAAGCTAGTTACGTTCCAACTGGGTGAATCCCAGGGAAGGTGGGATTGGATCAAAGCCTCAAGAGATTTAGAGGAAATGACATGGGAAGAGTTCCATGGGCTCTTCAGGGAAAAGTATTTCCCGGCATCTGCTCGACATGCAAAGGCTCAGGAGTCCCTGGAATTGGGACAAGGAACGATGACAGTGCTTGAGTACGTGGCTAAGTTCACAAAGTTAGCCTCGCTCATCGATTTATGTGGGCCACAGATACGGCCAAGGTGAGAAAATTGAGGATGGTATGAACTGGTCTATCCGGTAAAACAGGACTTTTCCTACAAGATCTGACTCAATGGCTCGAACTACTATGGCCAATGGTAGGAGGTGGCTGATACACCAAACATCCGGATGTAGGTGTTGTTAAAGATAAGAGGAAGGGAGTCAACCTTCTTCTTCTTCTAGCTCTGGAAGAAGACTTCTTACCCACAAGGATTTCCTGTGGATGTACCCACCAAGGCTAAGGCTAAGGTCGATCATCTCCAGGTGGTAGATATTTTAGGCTTACAATTACCAAGGCAGGCCATGTGACCATGGCATCAACCCGATTAATTCGAGGTGGATCATTCCGAGGTAGGAATCCCAAGAGTTATGGACACCCCACCCTAGTCATCAAAATGTGGACTACATAGACACAGTTTGTTCCTCCTTACCCCACCATGGGCTAAGAGAGACAAAGATAAGTCACAGTAATCTCGTACAGCTCCCTACTACTTAGCAGCTCGGTCGACAGTGCAAAAGGGCCTGGTCGAGGTCGAGGCCAGTGGCCTCATAAGCCCGGACTCGTGACCTGGTGGCCTGGTTCACGCCCATTACTAACCTGCACTCAAGATACAGATCAGCCCGCTGATCCAGTATGCTCTACTTCTCAGGCTCTAGCGGCAAGAGTATTATTTGATTATTGTACTTATTCATTTGTTGTTGCATCATGTGTGGAAAGAATCAATAAAGTCAACCTTAGGGAAGAAGTCAGCATGTAAATTCTCCCCTAGGAACTAGGGTAATAATTGATCAGATATGTTGGGGCTGTGAGTTAGAGATCTCAAGGATTCTACTCACCATGGACGTTAGGATCATGGACATGTCGGAGTTTGATGTCATCCTAGGGATGGATTGGTTGAAAGCACATCGGGTCATCATTGATTGTGATCATAAGAGGGTTACCATTTACACACCAGGTGGTGATCGCTTTATATTTCAAGGGGATAAACATGATGTTTTACCCCATACTATGTAATGCATTCATGGCACCTGACAACTGCAGAGTTTGGGTCGGTGCCTTACTCCTAGAGGACTAGCCGAGATAGGAGTCTCTGGGCCTTACCTAGTAGTCGGAGGGTATGAGGATGTTTTTCCGGCTGAACCCGCTCGGGATTACCTTACACAGGGCTATAGACTTCATTATCAAGTTACACCTGCATATCAGACATTTCTAAGGACTAAGATAGAATAGTCACTACCGAGTCAAGCAGGAACTCAAAGGCCACCAGTAAGAATTGTTGATATGGGTTTGGCTAGACGAAAGCACTTTAACCTCGGGGCGCCCGGTTCCGTTTTCTACAAGAAAAGAACAAGACCCTTCAGCTTTGCATAGATTATTGGCAGTTGAATAGGATTACCATCAAGAATAAGTTCTCTTTGCCGAAGATTGATGATTTATTTGATCAACTGAGAGGGGCACGGGTCTACTCGAAGATAGATCTCCGCACCGGTTATCATCAGTTAAGAGTTAGGGAGGCGTATTATCCTGTGGTGGCGTTTAGACCGAGTGTTTTTTGGCATTTTGATCATATAGTGATGCCATTCAAAGGATTTAATGCTCTAGCAACAACCCTATTTAGAACGGTTTGTTATGGTCTTCTTTGACGACATCCTGATCAACTCCAAGTCAAAGAGGATCATTTGAGGATTGTTCTCCAGGAGTTGAGAGACCATCAGTTGTATGCCAAATTCAGCAAATGTGAATTTTGGCTTACAGAGGTGAGATTCTTAGGTCATGTGGTATCAGCTTCGGGTTTCTCAATGGACTTGGAAAGGCTGAGGCGCTGCAGGATCGAGAGACCGTTAGTCTCTAGATAATGCAATCGCTTAAGATTGGTAAGGCATTACATGAGGCCCACAGGGACCTCCCGACTAGCTGTTTGCGATGAAATTCCCAAAGAAGTCAAGTTTGAGTGGAATGACGTGTGTGAGAGAGCATTCTAGGAATTGAAAAGGACGCTTACTTCAGCTCCTATTATGATTGTCCCGCAGAGGAACAATGTAGGTAACATAGTGTATCAGGATGCCTCGGCTGACGGACTGGATGTGTTTTGATGTAGTCCAAGGGCTGTGGCTTATGGTTCTCGGCAAGCAAAGAATCACGAGTTGCACTACTCCTATGCATGGATACTGGAGTCACACATTGTTTTCCTTGAAAATATGGCGCCCACTACTCGATGGTAAGTAGCCTAAGGTGTTTCTGACCACAAAAAGTCTCAAATACATCTCTACCTGGAATGGACCTCAATATGAGGCATCATAGGTGGATTAAGTATTTGGAGGAATATGACTTCACTTTGCATTACCATCCTAGTAAAGCAAACGCGGACGGCCGATACGCCACTTTAAGTCACTGGGAGTATCACAAGATAGCTTCATGAGTGGTAAATGTTCGAGGTCGTAGGATGCCCACCGTACTACAGGATCAAGCCTGGGTGTTTCTTTGGGGGCAGCTTGGTGGCTATGGCCCTTCCCATCGAAAAAGGATTGAGTCTCATGGGTAGGACATGTGGATAAGGTCCATTGTGACCAAGTACTACTTCTAGCATGTGACTTAAGGTCAGCTTATTCACACAAATGGTGGTCTTCGGTATAAGGGGCATGATTGTGGTTCCCCAGGTGGCATATTTGAGAGAGGAGATCCTCAAGGAGTTCCATTGCTCTCATTTTGATATACATCTAGGTGCCACGAAGATGTACCATGATCTTCGTCGCTAGTATTACTAGAGTGAAATGAAGCAAATGTCAGATTTTGTTTCACCTGTCTCACGTGGTTAGTAGGTAAAGCCGAACACCATAGGGTTACGGGCTACTCCGCCGTTGAGGTAGCGGGCGGGAAGTGGGAGCACGACATGATGGATTTTGTGACTCACTTTCCACAAACATCGCGAGAGCATGACGCGATATGGGTGATCGTGGACCGACTCACAAAGTCGGCACACTTTTTGGTTGTGCGGATGACCTTCACTCTGGAGGAATTCTGCAAGTTATACATATGAGAGATTGTCCAGTTATATGGAGTTCCAGTCTCTATAGTATCGGACGGGGATCCTAGGTTTATAGCTCGTTTTTAGGAGAGCTTTCAGCTAGCCATCAGGACACAATTGATGATTTAGCCTGGCTTATCCCTGCATCTGATGGTTAGCCTCGGTGAGAGGACCATCCAAACGTTAGAGGATGGTTAGATGAAGGTCAGGATCTTAAGGGTAGCTGGGAAGAGCATTTTCCCTTAGTAGAGTTCGCCTACAACAACAGTTAGCAGGTGAGCATACAAATGGCACTCTATGAGGCACTATATGGGAGGCCATGTCGATCTCCGATTTGTTGGACGGAGGTGGGAGAGAGATCCTCCATAGGTCTGGATTTGATATAAGACACCTCTGAGAAGGTGGACTTGATGCAAAGCCTTCCTCACCCGCCTCGCAGTCGATGAAGAGCCACGCTGATACGCGGCAACCCTAGGAATTGAAAGGGGACCAGCGTCTTCTCAAGGTACGCCCAAGAGGTTAAGTATCAAATTCAGTAAGTGGGGAAAGCTATCATTGAGGTATATCGGGCCCTTCGAGGTACTCGAGAGGGTTAGAATAGCTGTTTATCTAGCTGGTGCCACTGGCCGGGTTTATCGGGTGTCTGCGTGGTATCTCCATGTCTCCATGTCTCTAAGTACACTCAAAATCCGACTCATGTAAAGGGATTGGAAGTAGCTTGTCAGAGATGCAAATGGGACCTTTGAGGAGGGACATGTGAGTATTATAAATAGCCGAGATCAAGTTTGCAAACCTAAGACTGCGGAGGCTAGTAGCGTGTCAGGGCAAAGACCAAGGAGTGTGGAGGAGGCAAATACGGAAACACGAGACACACACGCACTTCCAACCATCCTTCGCTTTGAAGAGGAAAGTATGTTTTTATTAGTCATTTGATATGAAAATGACCGTTGCATATGCATGTGATTGTATGTGTATGTGTGTGTGAATTTCAGGGACGAAATTCTTTTAAGGGGGGAATAATGTAAAACCCAGGAAAATTTGAACTTTTCCAAAAAAAAAATAGGGTAAACACGGTGACGCTACAATACATGTTGAAAACTTGGAATTTTTCTAGATCCTCGACAACGAAACTGACCTCATCATGAATCTCATTCTACGAAATCTAGTTACCTGCTTAATTCACACCCGATACGACTCTAACGCTTTTCAAGGCAATTAGTGTCAAAATACTTGCATGTAAGACGCATGGCAATCCATGTGAGTGACACATGGCAAGCCATGTTTCAACATGCATGCATGTTGGACACATGGCAAGCCATGTGTCACCATGCATGCAAGTTGGAGAATGTATAAATAGGAGTTCGTAGAGGAAGAGAGGAGCTTGAAGGAGGAGGAGGAAAAAAAGGAAAGGGAAAGAAAGGAAAGAAAGAGAAGAAAGAAAGAGAAAGAGAAGGAGAAGAAAGGGAGAAAAGGAAGTCAGCGTTCCAACGGTTGGAACTTGTAGGACCAAGAAGTAAAGGTTATATATTCGACGAGGGCTATGCTCCAAGAGGTAGGGATTCTTCATACTTTGGTTTATTTTCACCCTAAGGGGCTATTTGTAAAATATGGGAATGTTGCTCGTTTTGATCCTACTCACTGGTCAGATGTTAGCACTGGTTTTAGGTTAGGAAATAGAGGGAATTTGGACCTCTACAACTTAATTTATGGTCCATTTCTAGACTGCCATGTACTAAGCCGCTCTCGCTCGTTCTGATTTCGGACTGCTCTATGCCCTATTATGGCATGTTCAGGTGGCCTCATGGACGGCCGTATGTGTGGGCTGCTTTGTGGGCATCTCTTATGCCACAATTGGTCTTGAGAACCAAGTTGTCTTTGTTTGCTTTTGATTGACTTACTTGGTGATAATTGTTGATTGAATATATGAACCCTAATATATTGACATGAACTGTTTGGAAGTTATATGCTTTTGATATAACTGTTCATGATAGATGATAAATTGTCCATATGACATGCATTACATATGTGACAGGGAATTGACATGCAATGACATAATGCATTGCATATGCACTGAGGCATCGCATTCATGGGTGTAAGTGCATAGTACCATCACACGCCATCCTTGGTGGCTGATGAGTGGGCTCGATACATTGAATGAAGTTCAGTGAAGTTCCGCTATTCGTAGAATATGAAATAGTGCCATCACACACCATCCTTAGTGGTTGATGAGTGGGTTGTGTACTGTCGAATGAAGTTCAGTAGAGTTTCATTGTTCTCAGAGCATGAAAACTTGTGTCGGGTAGTATCAAGCAGGGATAAATACCCCCTCGGGTGAAAGATCCAGTATTTTTTGTTATACATTTGTGTCCAACGGTGAAAACTCGTGAAAGTGTAGGAAGGCATGCGAAGCCTATGGTGTGACCCCGAAAATTTACCTACCCACAAAAGACACATGTTTTGTTAATAAAATGATCCTTGGAGGTGAAACATCCAGTAAGTTTTGATTTATAAAAACTTGATTTTGTTTCAAAGTGATTATTTGATGAAATTCATCGAAGATGGATGTTATCACACATTGGTTATGCATTGTGTGATGGGAGTCTGTGATGACTTGGATTTTTTATGCATTGAGTGAATCTCATATGATTTCATGATATGACATATAGTATTCCATTAGAATTGCATCATTCTATTGGAATGTGGATATATAAGTGAATGTGTCCAAGTGAACATTGCATGTGCATTTAAGGGGGTAATAACCTCTGTAGAAGTCTCTCCACTGGGCCTTGCTTATCCTTTATAGGAAAACATTTATGGTGCAAGGTATACACCGGTGGATGACTCTCATTCGAGGTCGAGAGGTTGAAGAAAGCCGTTTTGTGACTGGTATAGTTCTTTTTGTAAAAACTTTGAAAAGAACTAGTTTTGACATATGCTTGTGTATGTAATAGAGTTTGTAATTAAACTCACAGTAATATGTTTTGAAAATAACATAAAAAGTTTATTGAATATGGCTAAACGGATCCCAATAAATGGGATTGGACAGTGTGGTATCGAGACACACGATATCCACAGGTAATTCTGACCCTCACTTCATAGCTTGATGTTAGGGCGTAGGTATGTAATTACCTAGAAATCAATGGAATGGATCCCAATTAAGAGGATTAGACAACATGGGTACCGAGATATACAATATCCACGAGTATTTCCACTGGTTGACGATTGGTCAACAGACCCCTGAGTTTTGGGGTGTCACATCATGAACTTACATTTAAATTATATTGTATATTGTTTAAGGATTATTAACCTAGCTATAATTCATTACATCATTTATTAATATTTGTTTGTCCAACGTTCAAAAGATAAAAATAAACTAGTGCATCAAATACATCAAATTCACGAAAACTAAAAAAAGAAAGTAAATGCATACAAAAATGTGTTTCGAAAATGATAAGCATCCCGATATTCATGTATACCTACATTTTATATGCATAAATAAATTGGCTAACTATAAAATGACATAAAAGTCAGATCTAAAAACCAAAAAATTCACCAACCAACTCAAGTAACATTTATTATCCTAAAATTAATATTATAAGAAAAATGAACAAATTAATCCAAGTGCTTTTTAATTTTTATTCATTTTGATATAAAAATGGAGTGCAAAGAATAAGCAATGTTATACAACACCTTATGACAAGTTCATGTAGCAACTATAAGGAACTCAGTATGCATGATCATGATGAATCAACATGATTCATCATTAGTTAACAAAATAGCCCATATATACTTCATGAAATTGAAATGAAATGAGAAATAGTATTAATATACATTATAATTGGATGTATAAAATTATGTATAATTTATCAAGTGAATAAAAGCTTTTGTAGGATAATTGTAGGATCAACAACAAGATAATATAATGATATGTAGATGAAATTGACTCCATCGTTAATTAGCTAATTTGTACCACCCAATATTTAGATAAGATGGTCGGGGTCTCTCCTAACTTAACGAATGGTCTCAAGTTTAACATCTGAAAATACAGCTGTGTTATATCATATGACTTGAAGGCGTCTTTCGTCTCAGGACACCTCATGGTCTGACAAAAAAAAAAATTAACTAATTTGTATAACTTATTTAACTTATATTTTTGTAATTCTTATGATTAACCTATAACTCTTTACACATTCAATAATTTTTATATATAAAATGTTGTGCAAAAAAATAGCGCATCAAATACATCAAACTCACCAAAATTGAAAAAAAAAAAAATTACACACTAAAATGTGATTGAAAAATATTAAGCACCTCAATATTCATGTGTGTTGGGAAAGACTACCAAATACAATTATTTTAAAAATGAAATTTCCCTCTTTGTGTGTCAAAAATAGGTTCAGCAATCAATTAAGCGACAAAGTCAACCAAGCAATAATAAATCTATCACAATGAGGCAACAATTTTTACTTGGAAAACCTCGAAATGAAAAGGGTAAAAACCACGGGACCCGTAGACCACTTAAACTTCCACTATTTTAACAATGACAATAATGGGTTACACCAAGTTCTTCTTTAACGGGCAAACTAGAGGCTCACAACAATCATACATCAAGAATATCATTCTTGGAACACCAAAACAACAAACATCATCCCAAAAACAACAAACATCATCCCAAGATGGATAAATCAAGAAAAAAGAGGAAAAATCTCATCAAATGGTGGAATGGCCAAATGGGTGTTGTGGAGAGCTAAACAAAGATCAAAATAATTAGGATTGAAAAGCACCTTGCAAGGAGTCACCACATCAAATTTGAGCCAAAACTAACACTGTTTGTCCTTCCATCTTGCAAGAAGATAAAAAACCCTAACCTTTTTTTTTTTTTTTTTCTCTCTCGAACCTGCTCACCCTTTGTTTTTCTTCTTTTTGGCTACTGCATCCTGGCACAAGCAAAAAACCCTCTTTTGAATTCCTTTTTTTTTTTTTCATTTGTTTCAAACAATGGGCTTAGCCTGTTGGTCCAGCCCACACAAAGGGGTGGACCCAACAATGTGTACCTATATTTAATATGCATAAAACCGGCAAAGTATAAAGTGACATAAAAGTCGCATCTAGAAGCCTAGTAATACTCACTATCAAATTATCTATTAAGGAAAAAGTAAGTATCAAGCTATCAATTTGAAAATGATTGGACATCCATTACTAAGAATTGGTTATTCATAATTCAGGCTACTTCCATAAAAAATAATTAGGATTTTGTCAATCTATAACCATAACTAACAAATGTACTATCATACATTTATTATTATGATAGTACATTCGCTAGTTATGGTAGTATATTGGTAGAATCCTAATAATTTTTTTTGTGGGTAGCCTCAATCATGGATAATCAAATATTGATGATAAATGTCTAATTATTTTAAAATTAGCAGCTTGATACATACTTTTCCCATCAATTAAAGTATATAACATTTATGTCATATAGTGCAATGCATAAGAGTCATATTTCAAATTCAAAAATCTTGATGTTTATTCCTCTTTTTTTCTATTCTCCTCCTCATACTCCAAGAGTGTATACCTACATTTCATAGTTTTATGAGTTTTACAATTCTTGTTGAAAATAAAGAATAATTAATGTTATAAAATGAATAAGTTCAAGTACTGATTTTTTTCTTTTTTATTTTGATATAAAAATTGAGTGTAAATATCACAAGTAATTTTAACATTAATAGCTTAAGAAAAATTCATATAGCTACAGTAAGGGACTCATTGTGCATGTTTGAACCTCGTATTTTTTGCTATTATGCGTTTTTCACTCAAAATGCGAGATTTGTTTTATAGTTTGAAAAACCATTTTAAAAATGGTTTAGAGTAACCATTTATTTTTGTTTTATTTTAAAATGGAAAACAAAATAAGAAAGGAAAACCTTAAATATGACTCTGAATAAGAAAATGCGGGTTTGAGAAAACCGAGTTTAAGTTCGATGATCAAGTTACTTATTAGGAAGGTACGATAGCAAGCTGTAGCACCCTTCTAAGCCTCTAAAAATTGGGTCTCTAATAATCAAGTGGGGCAAATATGACTTTTGATTGGTTAATCTACTAGGTGCCGAGTAAAGGAAATAAATAAATAGAACCAAGATGGAAAGTAGAATGAAGAAAACATACCTGGGTGGATAAAGGAAGTGATCTCATGAAATAAATATCAATGTATGTATAAATAAACATGTATGAAAGGTTTCATGTTCACATCTCATCGGCAAGGTAAAACCCAATAAGAATAATCATCACTGTTCTGAATCCAACAGTTATTTGTCCTGCTGATGTCTCATAACAAATAACCCAGAACCATTATTTGAATCATGTAATTCAAACAAGATTATTATTATTAAATCATGAAAATCATTTTCTTAAATAAATGAAAAAAAAAATTTTTTTGAAATCAAATAAAGAAAGCTTTAAAAAGGTATCAAAGAGTTCTATTTTTTCTCTCAGCTACACCATTTTGTTGTGGTGTATAAGGAGTTGTTGTTTGATGAACAATACCATATCGGTACAACCGGCACAAAAAATGCCGACTCATTCACCACTCTCTATCGGGATCTTATTATTTTAATTTTCTTTTCCAACTGATTCTCAACTTCAGCTTTATATATCTTAAACATATTCAAAGCTTCATCTTTGTTATGAAGTAAATAAAATAGCAATATTTACAGCAATCATCTATAAAGGTTATGAAATAATTTTTACCACCACATGAAGGTATAGTTTTAAAGTCACAGAGATCACTATGGATCATACTAAGTAATTCATTTAACCTTTCTTAAACAGATTTAAAACTTTGTCTAGCAAACTTAGATTCAGTGCATACTTCACATTTATTATGTGTGTCAACATCAAACTTTGGTAGTAAATTTAGATTAATCATTCTATATATACTCCTATTGTTAACATGTCCTAACCTAGCATACCATAAAACAAAAGAATCAACAATATAAGCAAAAGTGTTCTTATTATTATTAATAGTATTAGTAACAAGTACATTGAGTTTAAACAAGCCTTCAGCCAAATACCCTTTTCCCACATACATCCCAGCCTTAGTAAGAATAAACCTATCAGATTCAAATACAAGTTTAAACCCTTTCTTACTAAGTACAAGGCCTGCAACTACATTTTTCCTAATCTCAAGAACATGTAACACATCAGTGAGAGTCACAACTTTTCCAGAAGTAAACTTTAACATCACATTGCCTTTTCCTTCAACATTTGAAGCAGAAGAATTTCCCATTTAGAGCTTTTCACCATCATCAACTGCTTTGTATTCGAAATAGATTTTTGTCAAGACATATGTGCTCTAGTCACCCAAAGTGGTTAATCCACCATCCTCATTTGAAACCATATTGGTTTCAGCCAAATAACAACTAAATTGTCATCAACCCCATGTGCTATATGCTTGATTAGTACGAGCAACACTGATCTTGCGTGGCGACTGTGTCTAGTTTGACAAACCCGCAAAGAACTTCCCTTTTAATTTTCTTAAAGTCCTCAGATTAAGCCTGTTGCTTTGTGATTTTCTTACCTTTGAATTTATGGAATTTTTGCTTGTTGAAGGCTCACTTATATGACATTGACCTTTTGCTCCAACAACATCTGCCTCCCCTTTCTATGATCTTCTTCTACTCAAGCCTTAGGACTGAAACTCACTGACATTTCTCGACGTCAGGTTTCAAGTAACCGAAATCCTCCATGAAAGGGGCAACTTCTCTATAATGGAACCTACTTGAAACTGCTCACTAATTGCACATCCCTCTGCATGTAATTCATGAATAAGGACTTGAATTTCTTCAACTTGATTTATCACAGCTGCGGTCAACCATGTCAGACGGAGAAATTTTCCAATCATAAACTTTTTGGCTCCAACATCTTCTGTTTTGTATTTCTTCTCGAGCGTTTCCCATACTTCCTTTGCAATCTTATATGATGAGTAAATATCATATAAGTTGTTTTTAGACGATTCAAAATATGGTTCCTACAAAGAAAATCAAATTGCGTCTAGGCTTCAATGGTCAACAACATCTCTCTTGTAGGAGGATATGTAGTAGCCTTGGGAACATCTTCTCCAATGATGTTTGCCAAATTCATGGTTGTCAAGTATAACAACATTTTTCATATCTGAAGTCGGGCCTATTGAACTTATTAATCTTCTCATCATAAGATTTGAGACATCAAAGTGTTATTCACATTGTTATTCACAGGAATCTACCACAGTCAGAGGTTCGCTTGTGAACTCATGATGTCAGAATAGAAAATATTGTCTTTAATTGTTACAGAAATTATGCTAACAATAGAGGAAGAAGAGAATAAGCAGAGAACACAAACTCTTTACATAATACACCACAACAATATAATTAAAAAAAAGTTACAAAACTTTACAGATATATACTGACTTGATAGATAGAGTCTTGCAATATGCAATGTCCTAAAGACAATATTGCACCACTTCTCTCAGGAAAGAAGAATTGGCGTGATCATCTAAGATTTAACTATCTAATGTTTGAAGTGTTTGCATAGAAAACTTCAACCTGCCAAACTCTTCTCATATTTTTCCTCTCCAATAAGTGAATGCATCAGTTGTTTTTCAATCGAAAAAAACTTCTTTTTAAAAGAATCCTTAAATGAATATTTATACATTAGTATGCAACATTTCTGAAAGTTTGCAACCTTTCAGAAAGATGCACTCTTTCAAAAAACGTTTTCAAACCAAAAAATAAAGTATGTTTTTTATTTCAAAGCCCACGGCCCATCGACCCCAAGGCCCAAGGCCCATCTTTTGATTTATTAATATATTATATATAATATATTTGGTAGGCCCACCAAGGGGAGCCCATGGAGAAGAAACCCACCCATCACTAGTAGGCCTCTAATTCTCATCAATAGTAAGTAAGGCCTCCATGCTTATAAAGTGTTATACAAACACTTCCACAATCGATATGGGACTTTGAAAATTTTTGTTTTAAAACTTCTAACAGTTTCAACTTGATCTTCCCTGCATAAGCACAACATATCTCCATCCTGATGAGAACGTGGACCAAAATCAAAACACAAAAGATTTGCTTTAAATGCCAATTGGGTTGATCATAAGAGCAAAGGCAAAAAGCTTCAATAGACATTAAATGAATTTTTGAAAGAGTTTATTTGGATCAACCTAACCTTTAAAAAAAAAACCCAAGTCAAATAAAGAATTTGAAGGAATTAGAGTCAACAATGAAGTTCTAAAGTCCATAAATTTTATCATGATTGTTGATGGAAACAATCCAAAAGACTTTGACAATTAGAAGGACAAAAAAATCAAAGAAAATTCGTGATCAATATTAGCATCATAATTCATGCACAATCAAAGACCTATTTTGGAGAGTTTCAGCTTTGCAAGTTGTATAATCAAACTTGTCAATTATTGTGTAAGTCATTAGTTGTCCATTTAGTCTATTATGATCAAAATATCAAAGATAGGCGACTAATAAGGAAAAAATAAATTATCTTCATGTTGGTTTGGTAGTTTTCCAATTTCAGTTTTGGTAATTTGTGTGTCAAGGTTGAATTTCAACAACTTTTCATTTATTTCTTAGTCAATATGGATATCCTAAGCTTTATATAAGAACCCTTTGATGTATTTGTTCAACAAACATTGATGATTAACAATTCTTTGTGATGTTTTTTTCACTTTATGGTTCTTGTAAGAACTTTCGAGCTTCTCAAGGTAAATTCACAGTGTCTGTTGCACGCTCTTTGATTCCTTTTAGTAATCAAGGGACAAGGTTATTTCTTTGGTTTTTACTGACTTGCCTATAAATCCAAGGACAGACACAACATCTGCTATGACTCTTCATTCAATATGGTCATGAGGACAGGGCAATGAGCTAGATCATGTTTGAAAATCCTTAGAGTAATCTGCAACAATTAGTGGATCTCAAAGCAACAAGCAATGGGGATCACATCATTTTGGTATTAAATCTTCAACTTTCAAACATTGATTCGGTATCTATTTTAATTCTTGTTGTTTGACATTTCATTAAGTGCAAAAAAGAAAAAAGAAAAAGAAACAAAAAAAAATCATCAAAAAAAAAAAAGAATCGTCAAAAAAGGAAAGAAAGCAGAAGATAGAGTATTCTTCATTTTCAGTTTTTTTTTTTTTTTGTCCCCTTTGTATTATTTTGAGTATTGTTTGGATTCCTATTCAGGTTCATACTTGATCTATCTTTGCTAATTCAAATAAGAATAATAAAAAAAAGTGAAGTTCAAGAGTGGAAAAAGTTAAGAGTGATTTTCATTATAAAAAAATACCAAATATTGAGTGGGAAAAAAATAAGTGTGAGTGAAACACGTGAGAGAGTGTTTTGAGGTTACTTTTTGTAACTCTTTCTTTTGATTTGATCATGTCTTCAAGTAATGATCATGCAAATAGGGAGGAGGGGAAGCATCAATCCTTCATATTGCAAGCCATGCAACAACACTTTGCAAGATTGAAGGTTCAGATGAATGACATGCGAGATCAGATTGAACAAAATGATACGAAAACGAGTACTTCCTCAAACTCAAAGACAAGAGAGGCATGTTCCGATAACCTTGAATCATGAAGAGCTCAAGAATGAATTTGATGATGATGAAAAAGATCTAGTTGAGGATGTAGGCATATTTGCACCACAAAGGAGAAGGCAAGGTCAAGGAATATAATGAGATCAAATATCGACATCTTGGAAACATCAAGATGAAGATTTCATCTTTCCAAGGGAGGAATGATCCAGAGGCTTATTTGGAATGGGAAAAGAAGGTAGAGATAATGTTTGATTGTCACCATTATTCTGAAGAGATGAAGGTCAAACTAGCAGCAGTTGAGTTCACTGATTAAGTCATTATATGGTGGGACTAGCTTATGACAACTCGAAGGCATAACCAAGAACGCCCCATCATGACATGGAATGAAATGAAGATTGTGGTGAGGAAAAGATTTATCCTTGACCATTCTTATCGTGATTTGCATAATAAATTGCAAGGTATCATTCAAGGATCAAAGAATGTAGATGAATACTATAAGGAAATGGAGATTGCAATGATTCGGGCGAATGTTGAGGAGGATCGTGAAGCCACCATGGAAAGATTTATGAATGGCTTAAATCATGACATCGCCAACATCGTAGAGTTGCAACATTATGTGGAGATGGAGGACTTATTACACATGGCAATCAAGGTGAAAGGTCAATTGCGAAGGAAGGGCAGGCAATCAAATACCAACTTTGGGCAAAGTTCATCTTCATGGAAGTCAAATTGGAGAAAGGATAATGGGAGCACTTCCAAACCTAAGGTTGAAACAACAAAGAAGAAGGAGGATGTTGTAGTTAACAAAGGTAGACCCGAGACCCAACAACGTAATCGAGATATTAAATGTTTTAAGTGTCATGACATATGTCATATTTCTGCCCACTACCCAAACAAGAGTACCATGGTGATGCATGGAGGAGAAATCAGGATGGTTAGTGAAGAGGAGGAGGAACCAATGCCACCACTTGATGGTACAAGTGACGTTGATTTGTAGTTTCCGATGGAAGGAGAGGCGTTGGTGACAAGGCATGTTTTTAGTACCCAAGTGAATGAGGATGACATTGAGCAACAACATGAGAACATTTTCCATACTCCCTGCCATGTTAATAATAAAGTTTGTAGTTTGGTTATTGATGGTGGGAGTTGTACTAATGTTACTAGTGCCTTGTTAATTGAGAAGCTACAATTAACAACACTTAAACACCCTAGGCAATATAAGTTGTAGTGGTTGAATGATAGTGGGGAAGTGAGGGTGCAAAAGCAAGTGATTGTGTCATTTTCAATAGGGAAGTATAATGATAAGGTTCTTTGTGATGTTGTCCTTATGTATGCTTTTCACATCTTATTAAGCATGCCTTGGCAGTTTGATAGGAGAGACAACCATGAAGGTTTCAAGAATCGTTTCAGTTTCATGAAAGACATTAATGAATAACAATTCTTTTATGAGGTTTTTCTTCACTTTATGGTTCTTGTAAGAACTTTCGAGCCTATCAAGGTTAATTCCTTATGGTGTTCAAACTTCCGGCTCTTGGTTCTTTTATAATCAAGGAGACATGGTTACTTTCCTTTTTCTAATGGCTTTTGGTTCCATATAACCAAAGGGACGGAGACACAATTATATTGCTTATGGCTCTTGATTCAATATTGTAAAACCCGGGAAATTTTGAATTTTTCCGAAAAATGTCAAAACAACAAATTGTCGCTAATGTACTAGTTTCAAAACTGGAATTTTTCTAGATCTCGGATGACGAAACAAACCTCACCGTTGGATTCATCTCGCAAAATTTAGTTATCTAGACGAATTTTGTTAAATTATAAGACGGTTGGATTTTCATAATTTTCGGGGCATCCCGGTATGGTGGACCCCAAAAACGGGAATTTTGAGAAAAATCTCGAAATAAGAAAATAAATTAAGTAAAGTTCATTTAAAATAAATTGAACTTGAACCGGGACAAAATAAATTGTTTCAGGGCAGAAACGGACCTGAATGAGTAATGGACACATGACACGATGTGGGCCATGTCTCCAAACTTAAGAATTAAGTTAGACAAAAGGTTAAAATCATATTTTTGGGGGTAGAAAATAACAGATTTTCTGCTGGGGAAAGAGAAACCGTAGAGAGAAAGAGAGTAGAGAGAGAAGCTCCAACTTCTCTCTACGATCTACGGAACTCGGTTGCTTAGTTTTCGTCGGGCCAAGAACTAAAGTCCATCTACGTGACGAGAGCTACGCATGGGTATCGGAAACAAAGGATTTTGCCGGAGATTCATGCAAAGAGTTTGGGAGATCGTGGGATTCAGGTCTCCGGGACTTCTGAAAGCTTCATCTTCTAAAAGGTAGGGATTCTTCCTACTTTTGTTTATTTTCCATTATAGGGGCTGTTTGGTTGAGTTTTACGCCCTATGGGTCATGGCCGCTTTTTCCTAAGGGGCTGTTTGGTAAAATAATGGGTTATGGGAATAGTGCCCTATTTTGACCCTATATGATGTCCAATTTTTGGGACTGATTTTTGGTTAGAAAAATGGAGAATTTAGACTAGTATTCTTCAAGGAAATTGTAGCTCTATATGAGAAATTGATGTTAGCTTTGAATCAATAAACCCGACTCTATAACCTAAGTTATGGCCTGCTTTCCTGGGATCAAGCATAAATTTTAGGTCAATCGAATGGCTGTATTCAAATTTTTTGGGATCATGGCTAGTTTCTCAACTAAGTTCGAACTATTCTCAAGGGTTCATTATGGCTTGTTGTGTGGAATGTTTTGTGGGGCATCTCTATGTCACAATTGGCCTTTGAGGATGAGGTTGCATTGCTCGAGTTTGAATGACATGCTGGGTAGTGTTCGATTGATGTCAATTTGTGTGGTCCTAATGTATCGACACTGAGAGTAATGTGATGCGGTGTATGAGTATGTTGACATGATTTGTGTGACTTAATTGGAAATTGTATATTGATTGATATAATTGTCCAAGTGATGCATAGGTGTAATGCATGAATGAAATTGTCAATATAGCATATATATATATATATATATGTGTGTGTGTGTGTGTGTGTGTGTGTGTGTGACATGGCATAAGCATGAAATGACATAATTGCATTTCATATGCACGGGGACATCGCATGAAATGGGTGTGTGTGCATGGTTGTTGTCATTCACCATTCTTGGTGAATAGGTGGTGGACATGGTACCTTGGACGATGGTACCTTGCATTGTTGTAAATTAACACTGCATTTGGTGTTGATTGTGCGGGCTTGAAAAATGGGACAACTTTCAAATGGTTGCATTTCCGGGCTTGAAAATGAAATGAACCCATGTGGTCGTGAAAGCTCATATCTTTTTGGTACACATATGGATCCATCAGCTGAAAGCCCGAAAAGTGTGGGAAGGTTTGCGGCTTCACGGGACTCCCTTTGGTACCCACTACCCATAAAAGACTCATGAATTTTTGAAAACAAATGATCATTGAGATGAACATCTAAAAAGCTTTTGGTTTGAAAACAAACGAAATTATTTTGTAAAATGATCATTGGATGTAATCCAAGAATGATGGATTTTATCACACATGGGTTTCGGCAATGTGTGATAGGAGTCGGTTAGGACTCGGGTTTAATGGAGTCGGTGAGGACTCGATACATGGGACATGGTGAGTCACATCTCATTCATGACATGTAGAATTCCATTATAGGTTTTCATAATCTTGATTGGAATGTGTTTTTTTTTTTTTTTTTTTTTTTGTGACATGACCATTGCATGTGCACTTAGGTGGGGAGTAGCCTCTGTAGGAGTTTACTCTATCGGGCATTGCTCCCTATCGGGACCCTTTCGTATAGGAGGTGCAGGAGACAAGAGCCATCAAGACCGCCATTGTGAAGAAAGTCGGGTTGTGGCTTTGGTTCTTACTTTTGTAAAATATATTAGACCAAACTGTTTTGATATATGTTTTTGTGTAAAGAGTATTGTAATTAAACTCTTAATGTGACACCCTAATTTCCGGGGGTCATTTTTTTTTTTTTTTTCCCTAGGTTCCACTAGATCAGAAACCAGATTTGTAAAACCCATGTGAACAATGTCCATGAAGAGTGCACATGAATGCTGGTAAATAAACAAGAGTTTTAACAATGCGATAACACAAAGGCAAGCAGTAAGCATCGGGATGCCTTGTCGAGCACGCACCAGACATTGCCAGCCACTTGAGGCGCATGGTCAGGGCCGTGGCGCCTAGGGCGGCCTCGATCGCAGCCCAAGCCTCGCAGGCGCGATCTAGCACTCCTTTTATCAAGGCGCAGCCCGCCCTGTACGGGTCTCAACAAAAAAACATCCCGTCGCAATACCACCCTTGGAAATCATGTCACGAGAGGAATGTCGAGACCCTTTTCGCGACACAAACCTGAAAAATCTCTGTCACGACCCAAACCACCCAGCTGGCCTGGGAATAGTGTCGCGACAAGGAGATCTTTGTCACACACGCAGCTGGAGGCTCTTTCGCCCGCTGCATCCCAGAAATGCCCGCATGCCCATCGAGCGAGCCCAGCCGGTCGGCGCCTAGCTCCTCGGAACCATGTCACGACATGAAAACCACTCTCAAACCTAAGGTCAAGATTTGATCGCGACAGAGACTCCAAAATGGGCGTGAGCTTCATTCAGTCCTCTCGTGACTCTCCTGAAGCTCCTTTTCTTTCTTTCCAAGCAATCTAAATTCAATATAAATTAGCCTTTTTTTTACAAAGACAACAAGAAACCTGGAAAATTTGCCAAAATGTGTTCATTATTCAAAATGAGTTTAATTACAACTCTTTTCTTCTTACATATACTTAAACCTGGTTTTTCATCCAAAGGTAATCTCAGCAAACAGCAAACAGCTAATATGACCTTTCTTCACAACTAAGGGTCTCAAAGTGGGTTTCATCCCTGAGTACCCTCTAATACTCGAAAAATATTTTTCCCACTACAGGGTGAGCAATGCCTAGTAGATGAATTCTCCTACAAGGCTACTCCCCACCGAAGTGTTCATGCAATGGCAAACACACACACATTCAAGTAAAATTATGCACATTCCTACTCGAATGTCTACATGCCATGACCTACGCCAGTCCTCACCTCAACCTCCTCACACGCGCATCTACTCCACGATGAAAAGGCTGTTTCTGAAACAAAGATTGCTTTTGAAAGCTCATTGGATAAATTCCATCTAAAATTTATTGGTCAAACTTCTGACAGAATTTAGGACACATCTGGAAAGTAAATAGTTTTGTGGACAACCCTCTGATATAATTTATTGGACATACTCCGATAAATAATTGTGGACAACCCTCCAATATAATTTCTCCAAAACCCATGTCATGCACTCACACCTAATACTCTATGATGTCCCCATGCATTTGAAATGTGAAATGTCATTTTCATGTCAATTCATGTTAGTATATCATATACACATATAATAACATAATCTACACACAACCAACATGTTATTCATTTTTTTAGTAACAACATGCAAAACAAGCCACGACCAATAACAAATTCTCGCAACATTCCGGACTGTCCAAAAAACAAATCTAAAATTCTAGTTCGGATCACCAAAACAAATCGGAATTCAAACTCGAACTGGTCCGTCAGCTCCTAAATCTAACATCCATCCCAAAATTTTGGATCGAACCGCATTCGCCACTCCTCGAATCTCTAATAACCTCGTGCCATTTGAATGAGTCTTAGACCGAAAATAAACCGAGTAGGAGAAGAACCCCTACCTCTCGGTGTTTGGCGAAACCCCTTGATTTTGGTACCCACGCATAGCTCTCAATGTGTGGACTAACTTTGCCTCTGTTTCAATTCGTAACCGACTGCTCGATCAATGAAATCAAAGGAGTATGTGGAGCTTCACTCCTTCTTTTTCCTCTCTTTCTTTTCTCCCCCATTCTCTCTCCCTCTCCCACCTGCATTTGGCTAAACCATTCAAGTGGATTGTCTCTGCTACATGTCACTCTCTCGTTGGCTCTCTTTGATTACACCTTATCCACTTATCCACATCTTTGGATTTCCTTCCTCTTAAGTGGTGACAAATGTCCCACATGGGTCCCACTTAGACTTTGTTTGACTTATCTCTCCATTTTACATATGGCTCAATGTGAGCCATCCAACCAAGTGTCATGTGTCACTTGCTACCTTCGGTGTCTCGAAAAACGTGAAATTCGGACTATCTCATAATTCGACGAAATTCGACGGGGTAACTAGATTTCGCGAGACGATTCCAACAATGAAGTTTATTTCATCACCTGAGATTTAGAAAAATTGTAGATTTTCAACTAAAATTACCTTCTTACCATTTTTCAGAAAAATTGAATTTTTTTTCTAAGGTTTTACATTCTTCTCCCCTTAAAATAATTTAGTCTCGAAATTCCACACACATTCACATCGAATCACATGCGTATGCAATTGTACATAGCCTCATGCATATAAACTAGTCATTTAATTACCAAACGACTAAACCACGTACCTTCATAATGTCCTCATCCCTAAACAAGAAGGAGAAGCACTATGATAGCGTCACTGCATTCCATGTTGCTTCCCTCCACCCCACTGCCAAGTTACAAGACTTCACTGTACCGCACAATCCAGATCGCAAGACCCCGATCCCTACTATCCATGGATACACCGTCCCTCCCTCGAAGGTCCCATCTATGTCAACAATAAATAATCTCTCCCCTCAACCACTCATACGGGCCGGATCCGATGGCGCCTCAGACATAGAGACGTGAAATCACCTTGCAGACACCTGCACAAGCCCAACAAAGTAGAGCCAACCAATACGCAATTGAGCCCTTAATCTCGAGTATCTCAAAGGGCTCGATATATCTCGGTGAAAGCTTCCCCCGCTTGCCAAACATGGCCACTCCTCTCTTAGGCATCACCTTCAAGAAGACGTGATCACCCACCTCCTCGAACCCCAGAGGCCTGACGCTCATCCGGCCTACATAGCTTTTGTCACCCCGGGGCCGTGAGAAGACGCTGTATCGACCACCTTCTCCGAGGTGCGTCTCGACCTCCAGTCCTACCAAATGAGCAGCCTCTCCCACCTTAGTCCAGCAAATTGGTGATCGGCATGGCCTCCCATACAAAGCCTCATAGGGTGTCATTTGTATACTCGCTTGATAACTGTTGTTGTAGGCGAATTCCACTAAGGGTAAGTAATTCTCCCAAATTCCTCTTCCTTATGATTCGAGACATGCTCGCAAAGATGTCCTCTAAAACTCAGATTGCCCTCTCCGACCACCATCCGGTCTCATGGATGAACGCAAAGGCTCATCATCAACTATGTCCCCATAGCCTTTTGGAAACTCTTTCAAAAGTGTGTCGTAAACCTGGGATCCATGTCCGATACGATAGAGACTGGCACTCCATGTAGCCGGACAATCTCTCGAATATACAACCGACAGAATTCCTCCAGTGTGAAGGTCATCCGCACTGCTAGAAAATGTGCCGACTTAGTGAGCCGATCCACTATCACCCATACCACATCATGCCTCCGCGATGTTCGTGGCAAGTGGGTCACAAAGTCTATCGGATGAGCCCCACTCCACTCCGCCCCACCTCCAAGGCCGGAGGTCTCAGCCGGGCCTCCGGTGCTTAGAATAGCCTTTGACCCCGTCAAACGTGAGACATCTCTCGAACAAACCTACAATGTGTCATTTCCATCCCGCCTCCAAAGAATATCGCTACAAAGATCACTAGACATCTCGTGCCACCCCTGGATGCACAACAACTCTAGAGCAATGGAACTCCCTAAGGATCTCCTTTCTCATATCTGTCAACTGGGGAACCACAACTCATCCCCTATACCAAAGACTACCATTCGTGGTGGGACGGCCCAAATTCTTCACCCGTGAGAGAGAGATCTAATCACATTCGGTCCCGATGGACACTATCTCTGTGTCCTTGTGACGCCCCAAAACCGGGGTGTCCTTTGACAACCCGTCAACCCACGGAATACTCATGGATGTCGGGTAACCCGACACCATTCACGAAAATCGGGCAGTCTTCTTTGTACGGGGAGCTTTACCCAAATACAAAACCTATCCCAAACAGTTCAATATGGCCACACAGGGTCCACATACAATTAAAATGAGTAAAAATGGCTTCTTGGGCCCATAAACCAATACTCATCAATGTATACATCAACTATATAATTATAGTTCAAGGAGTTACTAATTTACTTATACAACATATATATTAAAATTTAGAATCTCTAATACATGTAATACATTATAAACCATCAAAGTCACAACCCTGGCTTCAATCGGGCCTCTAAGATTTAGCCGTCTCCCTCGAACGCTCCCCGTACTTGAAATAATATAATTCCCCCAATAGGGGTGAGCTTATCTGGGTGAGAGTGGAATCACCCTAAATGGGTTGCTCCCACCTAAGTGCATATGCAATGTCTAATTTAACACACACTCAAGTAAATACGCGATCCTACTCAACGCCTAAATGCCCGTTCCTACGCCTCGAGCCCTCACCGAAATTTCACACTCTGCCTGCCTAAGCCATGTATTATGAGAGAAACATCATTTTCAAACAAAACTTGTTGTTCTTTGAAAATACACCACCGAATGCCTGGGTGAAAATACGGGACTACCCTCCGCGAACGTGTCGAGAACTCTTCCGTAGTCAAATACGTCCTCATCCAAATGATCCTGGCTGGACTGCCTCCCAACCCCATTCTTCTCGGAAAAATCATCCTCGCGGAAATTCCTTTCGCAACTACGTTTCGCTTTTCAGAAAATTCGTGTCATGCACTCACACCTAATTTCTAGTTACCCACGCATAATAAGGAAAATGCATTATGTCATTTCAACCAATATATATCAATATGCAACATTCTCAATTTCAGATCATACAACACATGTCGGTCTACTATTGATCAACCATATCACCCAAATTAGTCACTTTTGAGCACCTACATTATCATTCCAATGGTCACAAACACAATTACAATTTATATAATTACGCTATTTTGTTAACACATTTAAAATTATGTATTAACTTATTCATTTTCCTATACACCAAGTCATTCTTCTTAAACAATTTCTCAATCCATTATATAAAAATTAGCTCGTATTAATTAACGCATAACGAGCACCAATTTGAATCACTCAACCAAACACATTTTCTCACAAAATATATATCATAAACACTATTCATGTGAACAAGAAACCCCTGCCATCGCTCACTCACTACCTAACATCGATTCCACTTAGAACCCAATTCCATGGCCATTCCCGCCTCATACATACAAAACACAATTTATGGAAAGCAATTATACCATTAGGCACCCAAACAATCCGTGGACAGTCACGGACTGTCCAATTGGGTTTCAAAATTTTTCACACTTCCGTCCCAAGTTTTGGGACCGATCAAACGGCCGTTCAAGGCCTCAAACCAACCAAATCATCAACAAAGTACTTAAATCAAGAGTAAAACAAGTAGAATAAATCTCCTACCTCACGGAGTTTGTCGAAACTCCTTAAAACCGGAGTCCACGCGTAGGCCTTGCCGCGTAAAACCACTTTCCTTCTTGCTCCGAAGAAATTCGACGGTCGGATTAGCCAAAAATCTAGAGAGAAGTGGCTTACTCTCTCTCTAAAATCACAAAAACACCACTCATCGTGATCTCAACCAAAGATCGCACGCTTTTGGCTTTTCAAAAGGAAGATGATGACACTATTCATACTTTGTCTTTCTCATTTAAATTTTCTAAAATGACATCTATGTCCTTCTTTCCACTATTTCACTGTACTATCTCGGGCCGTCCATTTCCATCATTTCTCTACTCATGCAACATGTGTCACATGAGTACATGTTATAAGTGACTTTTGTCACATCACATGTCGTTTTACGGCACCCGACACTTGGTGCCTCGAAAAAAGTGCAAATTCCGATTATCTCGGAATTCTACGAAATTCGATGTGGTAGCTAGATTTCGCAAGACGATTCCAACGGTGAAGTTCATTTCGTCATCCAAGATCTAGAAAAATTTTGGATTTTGACCGAAATTACAATTTTGCCATTTTTCCAAAAATTAGATTTTCTCGGGGTTTCATAAATTCCGCCTGGGACTCCAACGCTACTTGTGGAACAGTGAGCTACTCAAATCCTAACATACCCTAAGCCCTGATCACTGTATTGTAGTCCAAACTATCCCACAATCTCGAGCATCTTCCATTCCCTGGAAGCTATACTAGCTACTATTCTCTGTGACTTCCGACTGAGTGCATCAGCCACCACATTTGCCTTACCAGGATGGTAGTGTAGTGTGAAATCATAATCATCTAAGAACTTCATCCATCTGCAATGCCTCATGTTGAGCCCATTGCTATGAAGAAGGATACCGACTTTCATGGTCCGAACACTCAAATTGCTCATCAGATAGGTAGCGGGCGCCTAAATCTTCAAAGCAAAGAGACTACTGCTGCTAACTCCATGTCATGTGTGGGGTAATTCTGCTCATGATTCTTCAACTATCGGGAACCATAAGCTACTACCCTTCTGGACTGCATCAAAACGCATCCCAGTCTGTCCTTTGAGGCATCACAATACACTGTGTACCTCTGCCCCATCTCCGACTATCGCACAGGAACCGGGCGTTTCTCAATCTCCCGGAATGCCTTCTCACACAGGTCATTCCACTTAAACTTGACCTCCTTCCAGGTCAATCTTATCATAGGTGCTGCTAGCCAAGAGAAATCCTCAATGAACCTCCTATAGTGCCCCTCCAATCCCAAGAAACTGCATATCTCGAAGACTGACTTCGGCCTCTCCCAACTCATAACAACCTCAACCTTCGTGGTCCAACGACACACTGCTTCGGCACTACGTGGCTCGAAGAATCTCACCCCGCAGTTTCTCAAACCCCCAGACTTACTCGAATCTCTCACAGATAGTCACGGTCCTCAAGAGCGCCATAGAACGACCCTCAAATAATCCCTACGCTCCTCCCCGGGACCGGGTAGATCAAATGTCGCCAACGAAGACCACCATAAACTAATCCAAATAGGGTCGAATACTTATGCATGAAATCCAAGGAATGTCATTACGTGATTCAATCCAAAAGGCATCACCATGAACTCGAAATGCTTGCGGTCGCGTCCCAATGTTGTCTTGTGGATATTCGCCCCAACCCTCAACCGACTTTCAGAACTCGGGCGATTAAGGTCTACTGCGGAGTAGGCCCGAGCCCCTATCAGCTGGTCAAACAAGTCATCGATCCCTGAATGGGTACCGAGCTCTTGATCGTGAACTCGTTCAACTGTCTGTAGAATCAATGCACAAATGGCTGGTCTTGTCCTTCTTCGTTAGAAACAAAACCGAGCTCTACCGCGGGCGCTCGATCTTCAATGAAACCTTTGTCCAACAATTCCTATATCTGACCTCAGTTCCCGCTAACTTTAACTGTGCCATCCCATGAGTCATAGAAATAGGCGACGTATCAGGGTGTAACTCAATGACAAAGTCCACATCCCTATGCGAAGGTAATCTCAATAGCTCATCCGGAAAAACATCCTCATATTCGCAAACTACCCGAGGCATATCCAAGTCCTATCTCACCTCGTCCTCCAGGGTAAGGCTTGCTAGCTAACCCATCAACCACCTATGCGATCTGGTGTCATACACGGTCTAGGGTAAAGCATCCTACTTGTCCCCTTGAAACGTAACACGAGTACTGTCTTGTGTGTAGGTGGTAACTCTCCTATGCTCATAATCAATGACGACTTTGGCAAAGCCGCTAACTAAATTCATCCCAAGGATGACATCAAACTTTGACATGTCCATGCAGGTCCACAGCGAGTAGATTCCCGGAGATCTTTAACTCGCAACCCGATATATATCATATCCACACTCTCACCCTAGTTCATGGGTAAGGGAGAGCAAAATTCCATAACAACTTTTCTAAGGTCTCAACCTCTGGGCTTCCACCCTCTCACACACATGATGATCAATAAAACGAATGCGATGCACTAGAATCAAACAATATCCTCTACCATGTGAGAGATAGCGTAACATAATCAGATAATCGACTAATCCGCTGGGTCGGGCCGGGTGGTATTAATCGCTGCAGAGAGCTCCCGGGTCCCTGAAGGTCCTAAACTTACAGCCCCGTTTCACCCTCACCCATACTTCGCTTCACTAGCTTATATGTGCACACGGGGAGGCGCTTGCGGGCAATAGGTGGCACTTCAGGCACCTTGGGACCGGGAGTTGGTTCCTCCGCCTGATTAGGGTAAGAAGGAACATACTACGTCTGTGCACGTCCCACCGATGATTAGGATTGAGGTGTCCCGTGGCCTTGGGATCCTTGCCTCTACGGGCAATCTCGTCTCACATGTCCGGGATGTTGGCAATGGAAACATGTCACCTGGGCCCCGACTTCAGCTAGGAGCCCGATATGGCCTTTGGCCCCATAGCCACAAATTCATGTCCTTGAAAATCTGCGGAATCCGGGGTTTCACCTCTTTCCGAACTAGAAGATGTCACCTCCTTCCTTCATTACCAAGACCCAGATCTCGACGTTCGTGCATAATCTATCTCTCTCTCTATACTGGCAGTCAGCCCGACCATAGAATCCATGTCTCAGAAGAGGAATCCTACAATCTTACCCCTGGATGGACAACTTTAGACCATCCCCTCAAACTTCTCCTCACTCTCTGGGCCATGTCCGTGGCCACACATAATCACAAGAAACGAGCTAACTCTATGAACTTAGCCACGTATTCCATCACGGGGCCATACTTCCTGTCAACTCAAGGAACTCCCTGCCTTTGCATGTCTAGCGCCGCGTAAAATATTTGCTCATGAAGAGCTCATGGAACTCTGCCTAAGTCATTACCTCTAAGTCCCTCGAGGTCTTGATCCAATCCCACCATGCTTGGGATTCACCCTCTAGCTAGAAAGTGGCTAGTCTAATCCTCATAGCATCGGAGGTAATCTCCATAGCCTCCAAAACCCTCTCAACCTGTTGGAACCAATGGTCAACCACCATCGGATCCCCTCCTCCTGCTAATATCGGAGAATGATGTGCCTTAAACCTCTGGAGGTTATTTCATCCTCCGACCCCCAAACCGCATCTAGCCTCAATACCGTCAACGTGTAGAGCCCATAGCCTCCATGAAGGTCGCCGTAAAAACGCTGGCGACATTATCGTCCCGTGGACGAGCTTTACGTCCTCGTCCTCGACTTGCCATCTACACATGTCAAATGGAAAATTTAGATTTCTTTCTCTTTATTCAATTAGTAGTGCATATTCCACCACTAATACATTTTATCATCATGAACTATGTTGTTCATCCCTTTTTCCTTAGTGGTGCAAATTGCCAACACACGATCACGCAATCACAAATATGGAACACATATTAATTTATCAAAATGCACAATGGATGCATGATCTAAACCCGTGCCCATCGAGTCCTAGGTATTTGTATAACCTAAGCTCTAACACCAAGTTGTGATGCTCAGACTAACATCGAGTTCCGTGTAATTGTGATACCTTAGCTCGATAATGCTCGTGACTCCTAATTCGGGGGGGCTGGTTTTTTTTTTCCTAGGTTCCACTGGATTAGAAACCAGATTTGTAAACCTATGAATGTTAACGAATGCAGCTCGTGAATAATGCCAAGGAACAAGAGTTCAAATGAAGGCACAACACAAAGGCGCTGTGCTCACCGGATTCTTCGCCATGTCATGGTTGCGCTGGCGCAGGTAGGCTACCTCCGCCATGTGCGCAGTTCGCTCTATGGGTCGCAAATAAAAACAACTCCGTCGCAACACCATCTTGGAAACTCGTCACACGAATGTCCCACCCCTGAAAACTCATCGCCACATGCGGAGACCGTCACGACCAAACCTAGTCTACCAAACCCCGCCGCGACATCGAATTTCGCGCGCATAAGGTCGTGCACTTATCGCTGATAGAAAATCTCTCGTCGCACTCCAAAACCATTCCAAATTCGGCCTCGGGAACAGTTGTCATGACACTAAGATCCCTCAAGGTAACATGTGTTTCTAAGGCCTGTCATGGCTACAAGACGCCAGGCCACGCCGCTGTCCTGTACTGGTCGTGCTCCTTGCTTGAGAACTATGTCGCGACATGAAAAACCACTTTGTGACACAAGGTCAGCATTCTTTATCTCGACAGAGACCCAAAAATGGGCAGTAGCCCATTTAGATCCTCTGCACCTTAAGTTTTCCACTTTTTCTTTTCTCCTACAATCTAAATTCACATAAATTAAATTTTTATTCAAAGACAACAGAAACTCCAAAAAACTTCACAAAATGTGTTCATTATTCAAAATGAGTTTTGGCTATACAACTTTTCTTCATATATACAGAACCTGGTTTTCTACTCCAAACTGATGCAATACAAAACAAAAGCCAATGATGGCCTTTCTTCCTCAACTATGTCCAGTGGCTCAGATCTCCCAGTACTCCAGATCTAAAAATATTTTTCCACTACAAAGTATAATGCTGTCTGGGATGAATTCCTTCTACAAGGCTACTCCACCTATGCTCCAGCGAATGGAAAAACATACACATCCAAGTAAAAATTATGCACATTCCCACTGACATCTACATGTCATGCCCTACGCCGCGAGTCCCCACCGACTCCCTCACGTGCATCCGCCATGCATGAAAGGTTGCTCCCAAAACAAAGAGTTTTGTTTTGAAAGCCCATTGGACAACCTAACTCCCAAAATTCTATTATTCAACCCTCCGATGAGAGACTTATGGGATATACTCCAATAAATAGTTTCATGGATAACCCTCCGATACAACAAAATGAGCTGACATAATTCCGATACAAATATCAGGGACAACCCTGGAGAACATCGACATACCCGGAGAAATAATCGTGACAACCCCTCCGATATAATTTCCTCCAAACTGACAATGGCACCACCTAATACTGACGCAATCCCGGTATATGAAATGAAATGTCATTTTCATGCCACCCATGTTAATATATCATTTACGATAATAAATATAATTTACACATAACCAATATGGTCATTTTTTAAAATAACATGCAAAACAAGACCGGGCCCCCGACAGTCCAAAAACAACTCTAAAATTCAGTTCCGTATCATCTAAAAATGTTCTAAAATCCAACCCCGAACTGGCTCCAAAATAGCCCCTAAAATTTTCAGCGATTCGGCCCCAAAATTTCGGGACTAAACCCCAGCGGCTAAACAATAATGCCGCCTCACAACCTCGTGTGTCATTTAATTGACCTGACCAAAATAAACCACCAAGTAGAGAAGAACCCTACCTATGCGTTTAGCAAAACCCTTTTGATTTGCAAAATCTACACATAGCTTCCTAATGTGTAGACCAATCTCGCTTCATTCGACCCGAACTGATGGTTCGATCACCAGGAAATCTATAGAGAAGGTGGAGCTTCTCTCTACTCCCTCTTCTCTCTTTTTCCCTCTCTTTCTTTTTCTCCCCCCATTCTCTTCCTACCACTAGATTTGGTCAAACCATTCAAGTGGGATTGTCCTCTCTTGCCACATGTCACTCTCTAATTGACTCTCTTTGATTGCACCTTATCCACTTATCCACATCTTTGGATTTCCTTTCTCTTAAGTGGTGACACATGTCCCACATGGGTCCCATTTAGACTTTTGTTTGACTTATCTCTCCATTTAACACATGGCTCAATGTGAGCCATCCAACAAAGTGCCATGTGTCACTACACCCTCCTTCCGTGGTCTCGAAAACGTGAAATTCGACTGCCTCCTTAATGTGACGGAATTCTGACGGTAACTAGGATTTCACAAGATGATTCCAAATGTGGTATCCTATTTCTGCCACTCCTGATAGATCAGAAAACGATTTTCAACTGAAATTACCATCTTACCATTTTTTAGAAAAATTGAATTTTTTTTCTCGGGTTTTACACTTAAGGAGTATGGTATTATAGCCTTGTACATTATGTTTGAGTATGGATAAATGAACTCTATGTGGTCATTTTTACTCGTAGATGGACCCGGAGAGGTCATGATATGATATTTGGCCCCGGATGGGCCATGCTATTATCCGTTGTACAGTTGTATTCTGGGGCAGAGGCCTCAGACAAAGGAGATCATCCGATTATAAATTATGAGTCTCGCAGTGTGGACCCAATACAGGGTATCAAAGCCACTGACATTCACAAGTTTTCGCGGCCGAGGATATCAATGGACCCTGTGTTTTGGGGGCGCCACAAATATAGTCAAGGGGACGGTGACCACTGCTTCTGCAGCGTGATTTGAAGATCCTCGAGTAATCCATAACACGATCAGTTCGCTTCATTTTACACAACAACACAAGAATCCTAAATAAAGATTGTTTGGCATCGCTGAATTGCTTTATGACAAGAATATTACAACAATATTGCTCACTCTGAACAGCTATGGTTTGAACCACAATTTCTTGATTTGTTTCAATGAATGAAAAGTTTTTTATTAAGATCAAAGCAGATCTGAAGAAACTAAGAGATCTGTTTCGCAACTTAATTTGAGAAAGAATGATAATATAAAACAAACAACAGCAATATCGTGTTATCGCCTTCCTGAACCTGAAAAGAGTTATCAAAATTTTGAAAGTTAAGATTTCATCCATATATTCTAAGTTTGCAATCCATGAAGAGATGGTCCATATCAAGTATTGGAGCGCATCAATGACAATGCTTACAAGATAGATCTCACATGTGAATACAATGTTAGTGCAACCTTCAATGTTTCTGATTTCTCTTATTTTGATGTAGATTCATATTCAAGGACGAATCTTTTCAAGGAAGTGGGGAATAATGAGAACGTGGGCTAGAATCAAAACATAAAGGATTTGCTTCAATTTCCAATTGGGCTAATCACATCAATAAGGCCCAAAAAGCTTCAAGAGTCATTAAATGGACTTGTGAAATAGTTTACTTAACCCAACTCAGCCTTTAAAGAAGAGCCTAAGTTAAATCCATCCTTTGAAGGAATTGGAGCCAATAAGAAAGTTCGAAAGTCCATAAATGTTATCATGGCTATTGGTTGAAATAATCCACACGAGTTTGGCAATTATAAGGACCAAAAAGTCAAAGAAAATTCGTGATCAATATTAGCCCCATAATTCGTGCACAATCAAATACCTATTTTTGAGAGTTTTAGCTTTGCAATTTGTATGATCAAACTTGCCAATTCTTGTGTAGGTCATTAGTTATCCATTTAGTCTATTATGGTAAAAATATCAAAGATGGGTGTTCAATAAGAAAAAGAATAAATTATCTTCATGTTGGTTTGGTAGTTTTCTAATTTCGATTTTGGTAATTTGTGTGTCAAGGCTGAATTTCAGCAACTTTTCATTTCTTTCTTAGTCGATAGGGATGCCCTAAGCTCTATATAATAGCCCTTTTATGTATTTGTTCTATAGACATTAATGAATAATAACAATTCTTTGTGAGGTTTTCTTCACTTTATGGTTCTTATGAGAACTTTCGAGTCTGTCAAGGTTAATTCCTTATAGTGTTCAAACTTACGATTCTTAGTTCTTTTATAATCAAGGGACTTGCTATTTCCCTTTGTACTTACGCACTTTTGGTTCACATAACTACAAGGGATTATATAATATCTTTCTTCTACAAATCTTGATTCAATATAGTCAAGGAGATGATACCGCTGTTCTAGATCGTGTTTGAAGATCCTTAGAGTAATCCGCAAGAATTAGTGGATCTTGAAGCAACAAGCAGCGGGGTTGCATCACATCCCCAAGAGTTCTTTTCTTACCCTTCCTCTTCCCAATGCATTTTTCTAGGCTATCACTCAGGATTCAAGGACAACAAGCTCTTTGATCTCCATTCCCATATTGTTTTTCACTTCAAAAATGTGATTTTTCATGAGGATTTCTTTCCTTTTTCTTCTCCTCCTCTTCCTCTGCCCTCCCCTAACTCTTCTTCTTTCCATCCTCTAACTGAGGACCCTTATCATTCTTCTTCTTCATAGACTCTCCCTTCTTTCTCTTCACCCCCATCTCTTCTCCTATTCCCTGTTCCCCTTTTTCCGTTCCTCCTACTCATAGTCATTGGCCCCCTGTCTAACTCCAAGATTTTGTCACCAACCTCTCTCTTACTTATTCCTTCCCTTCTTAGTTGGTTTCCTCCTCTTCGTAGCTTACTTTTCCGGGACAAGTTTCCTATCTTCATGATCCCATCTTAATGCTCATGCCTCATTATATCCTAAGTGGTGTGCTGTCATGCTCAGGCCTCTCTTCTTTTTCTTCAAGTCCTTGAAGCTAATCATACTTGGGATTTTGTCACCAACCTCTCTCTTACTTATTCCTTCCCTTCTTAGTTGGTTTCCTCTTCTTCGTAGCTTACTTTTTCGGGACAAGTTTCCTATCTTCATGATCCCATCCTAATGCTCATGCCTCATTATATCCTAAGTGGTGTGCTACCATGCTCAAGCCTCTCTTCTCCTTCTTCAGGTCCTTGAAGCTAATCATGCCCAGGATTTCACAACCCCTCCCCTCTCTCCTTCGACCGATAAGAAAACCATTGGTTGTCGATGGGTCTTGAAGACTAAGCTTAATGTCGATAGAGTGCCTTAAGGCATGTTTAGTCGCCAAGGGCTATGATCAAATTGCTGGAATTGATTACCTCGACAACTTCTTCCCTGTGGAAAGTTAGGGATTGTTCACATGTTTCTTGTCATTGCTATTGCCCACACCTGGTCTATTCATCAATTAGACATCAACAACGCTTTTCTTCATGGCTTATTGGATGAGGATGTTTATATGCAACCACTAGAGGGTACACTACTGCTAAACCTAGTGAGGTATGTTTTCTCCGTTGTTCTCTAGATGGCCTAAAGCAGGCTTCTCGACAATGGAATGTTGAGCTTTCCTCGAAGCTTACCACTTCTGATTTTCAACAATCTACCTTTGATCATTGTCTTTTATTCAACATTCTTCTACTTCTTTCTTGGCTCTCCAGGTGTATGTGGATGTTGTCCTCATTACAAGCACTCATGACGATCAAATTATTCGGGTCAAGCAACTCCTTGATTATGCTTCCTCCATCAAAGACTTGAGTTATGCCAAGTACTTTCTTAGTGTTGATATTCCCCATCACCCTCATGGCAGGTATCTCAACCAACGCAAATATCTCCTGGACATCATCTTTGATGACAGTCTCTCAGGCGCTAACCCTATGGCCACTCCTCTTCCCAAAGGCCACAAATTCACGGTTAACAATGATCCTCTGTTCTTTGATCCAATTCGCTCCCGAATGCTTATGGGCAGACTGTTTTATCTCAACTTTACCTGCCTTGATAATACCTATAATGTAAAATAGTTGAGCCAATTTGTTAACTCTCCCTGCCAATCTTACTAGGATGATATGATACATCTACTTTAGTATCTCAAGGGCTCTCTTTCTAAGGACCTTTTCTTATGTTCTACTAATTCTATTTATTTGGAGGCCTTCTTCGATGCTAATTGAGCTTCATGCCCTGATTTTTATCGATCTCTTACTGGCTATTACATCTACCTTGGTTTAGCCATCATTTCATGGAAAACAAAGAAGCAACACATGGTTTCATGCTCCTCTGCTGAAGCCAAATATCGTAGTATGGCCACAACTCGGTGTGAGCTTCAATGGTGTGCCAATCTCCTTCGTGATTTTGTTGTTCATCTTTAGATTCCCTTTCCTCTATGGTGTGACAGTTAGGCGGCATTACACATTGCTCATAATCTAGTCTTTTATGAGTCCACTAAGCACCTGGAAATTGACTATCATCTTATGCGGGAGAAACTCAAAGCTTGTCTCATTTTACCTTAGCACAGCTCCTCAACTTCACCTCAACTCAAAGCTAGAAGTATTTGAGTAGTCTATATATAGACTTCATCTTCTTCAATTAACCTGTAACAATTTCTAATATGAATGAATGCTTTTAGATATTTTTTGTCTACTTTAAATAAGAATAATACTTTCATCTTTCAACAAATACTTTCCTCTTTAGCTTCTAATGTGAAAAAAAATGAAGGTTTAGCAAGGATTTCTAACTATCTATGGTTTCGAATTGAGTTAATTATACCACCCTTTAATTGTTGAGAAAACCAAGAGAAAATGGAAAATAAAGAGCTAGTTTAGACCAAAACCATTGATCATGAACCATACCCGACTCAAGAGGATGAAAGAATAATGAAATTCTACCTTTTAGTCAGCTCTTTTTACATGCGAACAATCATTTAATTTTTATTTTTACACAGGTGCACTATCACCAATGAATTTGAGAGGACATGTCACAAAGTATTTAGATCTTAAATAGGAAGCAAGATATGGGTAAGTCACCTATAAACAAGGAGATAAAATGAGACATAAATATAGGATGTATAAACTAAGATGAGAATATATATATATATAAATGGTACAAATGAAATGTTGTTACATAATGAAAACGAATTTATTAAACAAATGTTGATGTTCCTTCGTCGCAAATACAAACATGCTTCAGAGAGCTACAAGGGATATAACTATAGATTCCTTTCTGTTAAAAAATTTAAAAATCAAATCGAAGTGCACGTAATCTTAGCATTTGAATATCTTACTGGTAACCTAAAATCAAAATTTCTAATCAACAAAACAATATAAAGTCAAATCACAAAAAAACCAAACATTAAGTCAAACCAAAATCAAAACCTCATAAAAACTCAAAATACCCAGGTGACAAGTATTCTATGGCATTGTATCTAAATCCCTATGCTTGGTATAAAAAAATAGGTTAGTAAAAAGCATTAATGGAACTTTTACTTCAACGCTTGAATCGAGATGACCCATGTGATGCCTATCTCCCCGATCGCTACACCAAATAAGAATAAAAACACACACACACATAAAACTCATGAGAGGAATAAGTGTTTCTTATTGTTGACATATTTACATAAATTTTCTTTTTATCGGTATAATTTACATATATTCTCAAGGCTTGCATAAATTTGAGTACTTTTTATGTTATTTTTTAAGTAATCTTGATGAATGGTGCTGCTATTGTTAAATATGAGAAAGTCATTGAAATAATATTTGTACACACCTAGGTATGCAACTTTGATAGACAAAATCATGTCATTTCTGACTATTTGTTGAGTGTTTGTTTCAACTCATTATCTCCATTACGATGTATTAACAACCACTACTAGTTTTTTGAAGGTTCAGTAAATCTCAAACAATGTAGTTACCTTTTGTGGTTTTTTGGTTATAGGTTTTCATTTTTGTTACAATGTTTGATAAAATTTTCAATTGTAAAATTACATTCATTTTCAATGTTTGATAGTAATGTTGAGTTTCCTAAAAAAAAAAATGATGTTCCTGATCTCTAAAATGAGAAAAACTTTTAACTAATGATCAATGTGTTTATGTCATTAGGAAAATAATATAAATTTATAGATTATAAAATTAGGTCTATGCCTATGTCTTTTTTTATTTACAATTCTATTATCGACCAACTAATTTTTATCCATTCAAATGTAAGATTGGATGTCAAAGGAATTTGAAAGCACAAATTTCCCACTCTAAATGCACAAATTTGGCACGCTAAAAGCACAAAAGTTGTACATTTAAGGCATTATGGCAATTTAGAGATCATGTTTTTTTTCAAAAATTCCATTAACATGGTTAATTCTCTATATCCAATAAAATTGAACGTTGTGGAATTAACTCATGTGGTAAATAAATATGTTTTGAAAATGAGTCAACATACATTTTGTCATTTTTAATAAATAACCAAATATACAAAATACTTTGACTGCTATGCGATCATTTCATATTTATTAGTGTACTAATATTGTTTAAAATTGATAGCATTTTTCATTCGCCGCCAAAGTATACATGCTCTCCATTAACGTCTAAATAATTTATTGTGTTCAATTTTTCATAACATAATATATAGGTTGAAATAGTAACTGTAAACCCCAAATTAATGTTTCTTTTATTTACTTTATTTTATTTGTATGATAATTTTTGAGAACTTTTGACCTATTGACAGGATGACACATGGAAGCATTTTGAGGCTTTGATTTTAGGGTTAGGATGTCTCTTATGAGGAGATTGTATAAAAAGAAAAAGAAAATTTTGAGACAAAATGGGAAGGGGATAATCTTGGAGAAGGGGTCAGAGAAAGGGAAAAGTCCGAGAGTGGGGAGGGGAGCTGGAAGAGGGAAGGGGAAATAGGGAAGAGCAGCAGAGGAGTCACGACAACAACTTAATCTCCTTTTTTTTTTGTTTGGCTCAACTCAATAGGTATTGAAATTGGCATTATTCTCTCATATCACATTGGTTTTTAGATTTGGGTTAGCATTTTGCTATTGCCTTAAGCAATCTAAACATAGTTCAAACATTGTTTGTTTGTTTTACATTTTAACTTATTTTCTTGGTAATTTAAACATTGTTTGTGAACACTTAATGTTGAATATGATGGGTTCTTAGCATGATATTGGATTTTATAGTTATTGTGAAACCCGGGAAAAGCGTATATTTTTTTTAAATGAGCGAATCGGTAATTCTTACCCGAAACGGTACAGACAAAACCCTAGATCTTTCTCTAGACCTCGGATGATGAAACGGATCACGCCGTTAGAATCATCTCGCGAGAATCTGGATTGAACCAAGCATTGCGTCGAATTACGGTATCGGTTTGCGCATTCCCGAGGCGGAGCAGACGACCATAGGGTGCCATGTGGCACTTGCATGGGAGACACTTGTACGTGGGTGGGCCCGAGTCATCATGCCCTTAGGATTGCATGAGTTGGGTGGGAGCCAAATCAAGCCACCCTCATGCATAATGAGCATGAAAGTGGGTTAAATTGTGGCGTAAGGAGAACACTTGGTCTTGAGTTGACCAAGTATCAAACAAAAATTGTGGGGTGTATACCTGGTCGAACCAACTTTGGAGTTGGAGGAGATTCAAACAATTCGTAGAGAAGAGGAGAAGAAAGAAAGAGAGAAAGAAAGAAAGAAAGAAAGAAAGAAAGGAAGAAAGAGGAGGAGGCTTTTCCCCCATTGTTTTCATATTTGGGTGGATCGAAGCCCCAGTCTACACACTTCAGAGTGAGGATCTTTCCTCTTTGGTTATTTCCTTGTTTGGGGCCATGGAAATGGCATTTGATTGAGAGTTTGCTATCATGATTGTTTGAATGACTAACATAGAATGTTTTGGGTTTTAGGCCGAAGAAATTCGAGTTTGGTGTACCATTGTATGCATGAAAAACATCTGCAGGAATTTTATGGGCTTTCATGCATGACTAACATGCAGAATTTTACGAGTTCTTGAAACGAAAAAATCAGTTTGGTGTATCATTGCTTGCATGGTTAACATGCAAATTTTCTGGGTTCTTAGACCGAAGAAAATCGGTTTGGTGTATCATTGCTTGCATGGTTAGTAAAGGGATTTTCTGGTTTTAGCCACAGTTTGTTTAGGCCATCTTTTAAGATCGAACTCCGATTTGGTGTTCTTGGATATGGAAAGTTCATGGAGTTTAGAATCTAGCCATAAGCCATTCAGTTGAAATAGGTGCTCACATCTATGCCGAAAAACTGAGTAATTGTTATCAATATGGGTGTTTCAAAAACATTGGGTTGTAATGTGTTGTGCTTGAACATGGCCACTTCTTGGCATGTAGCAGGCTATATGATTGACATACTATGTCTCAACTTGGGAATATGAGTTATGGCATTACTTGCCTAAGTAATGGTGGGAATTTTGTTAATACATGCTTGAAGATGTGTTGATATGAATGAACTAAATGATAGAAAAGATGTAGTGCATGCTTATGTGATCTACTGATTTGAATGTGTGGGATATTAACATAACTGCATGTTTGTTGATGTTGAGCCCAGATATATGAAATATTTGTATGCGATGAACATAGTGTTCCTACTTCCCATAGTGTCACGGTGTAGAATGTCCATGTAAGAGGTCTTCATACATTGGTCATGGGTTTGGTGCGATGACACAAGTGCATTGCATTGGTGTGCGGTAACATTACATGAGAGTGCATACATGAGATGCCCGATTTGCTTAGCTGCGTTTGGTGTTGAATCGTGTGGGCTTGGGAATGGGGCGGGGGCCCAGGTGAAGTTCCACGGCGTTAACGAATGAAAAAATGAAATGTCGGGGGCGTGGCAAGTAGGGATAGAATACCCCCTCGGGTGAAAGCACGGCTTGGGACAGACGGCGTATCCAGGTGAAAGCCCGAAAAAATGTCGGAGGGGTGTAAGAGACCGCGGTGAGACCAAAATTACATTGCCCAAAAGACAGAAAGCGATTAAATAAATATCCATGGAAGCTACGGGTTGTGTGAGATGGGAGTAAGCGACTCGATCTTGATTTCCCATTGGCACTTGCATTGGGTGGTGGGTCGGAGGTTGACCCGGTACTTGGGGCATGTAAAGTGTCTCATACATGCATGTAGATTTTAGGTAATCAGGATATCTTAATGCCGCAGGATTGGTTGGTTTTGACTATGAAATGATCCATTTGCATGCGCTAGGTGGGGGAAATAGCCCTTATGGGATTTATCCCTCTTTTGGGCGTTAGCTCACCGATCGTGGGACCCCCTTTCGAGTACCCGGGGCCAGTACGGGCAGACGACGCTCCTTAGAGGTCGGGATTATGAAGCGGGCGAGCTATGTATGGCGCTTGATTCTTGTTTTGTGTATATATTAGAGCGACCTAGTTTTAATATATGTTTTTGTATTAGGAGTGATGTAACTCTTAGATCTATAGAAATGTATGGTCTTGTAACCGTATGGACGAGTATGATGATGGGCCCTATTGGGTCATTTTACTCATGTATGGGTCTCATGATATGAGACACACAGGTTTCCGCAGGTTGACGATAGTTAATGGGACCCTCGGGTTTTGGGGTGTCACAGTTATTTCCAACAATCGATGCATAATATGGGTATTGTTCTAGAGGTTTAACATTTAAATTATTTTCTATGGGATCAAAGGAAATGTAGACATTGTTTTGGCTGTACATTTGAACTTTTTTTCAATGACACCCTAAAATCCGAGGGTCCCTTTGATCACTCATCAACCCGCGGAATGCTTGTGGATATCATGTAACTCGATACCACACCGTTGTGTCCCATTACCGGGATCCATAATTTAACAAAAAATCGGACATAGTCTCCTTTGTACGGGGAGCTCTACCCAAAACTCAACCTATACAATATACAATAACATGACCCATCCGAGGCCTAATATAACATAATGACGCAGGGGGTCCATTTATGAGTAAAAATTGACCACACTGAGTCCATTTATCCATATTCATACAAAACATGCAAGGCCATTTTAAAAACCGTCCACATGAGTTCAATTACAACTCTTTTACATAAAAGTACATACCAAAACTAGTTTGCTCCAAAAATTTTACAAAATGAGTTATAAAAGCCATAAGTCAGCTTTCTTTACCCTTGCAAACACGAATGAGAGCCGTCCACCGGTGTATATCCCGCACCTTAAATGTTTTCTCGTATAGGGTGAGCCACGCCCAGTAGAGTAATTCCTACAAAGGCTACTCCCCACCTAAGTGCACATGTAATGTTCACTTTCGACAATTCATATTCACATCAACATTCCAAGTAAGACTATGTAAATTCTAGGTTGGAATTCTACATATCATGCTATGAAATGAGATGAAACTCACTCGTGTACCATACCCCGAGTCTTCACAACTCCCACCACACAATGCAACGTCAATGTGTAATAAAATCCGTCATTAATGAGTTACATCCAATGATCCCTTTGAAATAAAAGTCATGTGTTTATAAATCAAAACTCGTTGGATGTTACACCTCGAATGATCACTTCATAGACAAAACCATATGTCGTTATGGGTAGCGGATTTTGGAATCACGGAAAGCCAAACTCCATGAAACTCATTACACTTTTTGGACTTTCACCCGGAAGTCGGATGTATGTACCCGTCTTGAGGTCTCTTACCCAATGGAGTGTCTAGCCCTTCTTGTTATACCTGAAAAAAGTTTTCCATGTCATGCGACCGTGTGACTCTGTTAAACTTAGTCCAACGGTACCGAGCCACTTACCAATTACCAAATGTGGTGTTTAATTCCAACCATGTACTCACACCTATGGAATGCGATGTCCTCGTGCATATTCAATTTAATGTACCATTGCATGTTAATGTCATGTCACATATGCAATGAATGTCACATAGACAACTTAAATCACACATTTCATCATGTATCATGGACAATCATATCATATGCATATAACTCCAAATGAACACTTATCCCAATGTCAATATATTAATACACATATATCAACATTTGATCTAACAACAACAACCAAACATGTCATTACATAATCAAGCAATAACACCCTTAACCCTCTAGGCCAAATGTAACATATAATATGCCTACAAAACAACCCACATTATAGCCCCTAAACGAGCAATAAAACCATCCTAAACAACCCCTTAAACATGCCATAAAACCGTCCCAAACAGCCCCTTAAACAGGCCATAAAACCAACCCCAAACAGCCCCTTAAACAGGCCATAAACAACCATAAAGCAACCCCAAACAACCCCTTAAATAGCTCTTAAATAGCCCCTTAAACAAACCTTAAAACTGGCCCCAAACAGCCCCTCAAACAGGCCATGAATAGCCCCTTAAACAGGCCATGAATAGCCCCAAATAGCCATAAAACATCCCCTTAAACATCTCCTAAACAGCCCTTTAAACGAACCTTAAAACTAGCCTTAAACAACCTCTTAAACATGCCATAAACAACCCCTTAAACAAACCTTAAAACTAACCTTAAATAGCTCGTTAAATAGGCCATAAACAACCATAAACAACCATAAAACAGCCCCTTAAACAACTCCTAAACAACCATAAAACATCCCCAAACAAAATTTCCTTAAACAAAACCTTAAAACCTACCCAACAAACTTCTTAAATGTGTCATAAATGTACTCTTAAGCAACCATAAAACAAATTAAAAGGTAGAAGTAAAACCAAAATAGGAAGAAACCCTACCTCTTAGAGTGTAGTATAAATGGTAAGAAGCCTCAAGAACATCTCCTAAGCCCAAAACCTTTGATTTCCCCAAATCTCCTCATTTGGATCTTCTATGAAATCCCTCGTTCTTGGTATGTACACGTAGCCCTCGTCTAGGAGATGAATTTTAATTCTTAGCTCGATGAATTCCGATCGACGAAACTCCGAGGATCGCCGAAAGAAGACTTGGATTCCTCTCATTCTCTCCCTCTTTCTCTCCCACAGTCAAACTAGAAAAATGGAGATCTTTTGTCCTAAAACTGATTTTTAACCCTATCTTTAATCTTAAAGACTTGGCCCACGTCGCGCTACGTGTCCACCAACAATCTGTTCGATCCTTTGTTCCAAACATTAATTTCGTTTCGATTTAAGTTCAAATTATTTTATATGAATTTTACTTAAATTATTTTCTAACTTTCAAAATTTTCCTAAAAATTCGTTTTTGGGTCAATGGCGCATCTGGTCGCTCGAAAAATGCAAAAATGCATACTATCTCAACCGACGAAATTGCGACCATTTCTCATGTAGACGAAACCAACTGCGGAGGTCCGTTTCGTCATCTGAGGTTTATAAAATTTTATGTTTGCAACCCGTAACGTAGTAGTAATTTACCGTTTTGCTATTTTTCAAAAAAAAATTCAAATTTACCCGGGTATTACATTTTCTGGGTATCTAAATACCGCTATTGATTTTTTTATTTTAGTTTTATTTTTTCCTTTTCTTTTCCTTCTAGCAATCTGAATATCTGAATATTTGATGTAGAATATGTGGATTTATTTATTTATTTATTATTTCTAGCAATATGAATATGCAACCTGAACACAAGTTGAACACTTGGAAATATGAAATATCTGATGTTGAATATTTTGGAGTTGTTTTATTTATGGCAATGTGAATATTGGATGCATTGAATATCTAGATTTATCTTTGGCAATATGAATATTGGATGTTGAATCTAGGTAGTGCACTGTATGTTTGTGTGTCGTGGTTGCTTTGTTTGTCTAGAGTTTGCATTAGAAGCTCCAGGTTCCTATGTAAGTCCGGCATTGAGGCTATCGGATTCATTCAATATGTTGCTCTGTTTTGTGTGGGGAACATCCTATATGCTCTGCTCTATGCTATGTGGATGAAGTAATTCCCATATGTTGTGTTGGTAAGGGAATTAATTGATCCAATTGAGGGGGGAATAAGGAGATTTGTTGCTTGGTTATTGTTCATGATGATAGAGCTATGAATGTAGCTTTTGCTTGATCAAGACCCAATGATTTTGGCATGGGTCAAAGTTTGTATTTGTTGATGGCCACCTGCCTCTTTGGGATGAAGTCCATGTTAGGGAGCAATTCAAGGGGAAGGGATAGTTTGAATGAATTGTGCTTACATAGGTTATGTCGACTGTTGAGAGAAAGAATATTGGTTTCAATTGGTTTCACTACCCATAAGGATGTTGTTACCTGCATGAACTCATCAACAAAAAGTGAAAACCAATTAAGCTTTCAAATCCTTTGCCCAAAACTAAGGTTATGAAAAATATCTTATGATGGGAATTTTGAATAAGTTATGGTAGTGTTGGATCATTGGGGTTTCTACTTAGGGATGACAATTTGTGTTGATGGGTCGTGTTTGAGTCATGTCAATATACAATCATGCTTTGAGATAGCAGTCATCTCCATGCCTCCATGCTTTGGGAATCACTTTTTACCTTCCAATCATGGCTTGAATGCATGGCTAGGTGGCAGCAATTTAAGAACATTTTGCTAGGTGGCAATATTCAAGGCAACTCTCATCTTTTTTTTTTTTTCTTTCTTATTATTTGTCCTTGCTCTAGTGAGAGATTTCGCCCATCATTTGTGGACACCATATGGCCATTATTAGTCTTCTCTTCCTTCTTATTTTATTTTGTTTATGGTTATTATGCATTCTTGTTTAATGCACATTTTATTATCTTTTTACCATTGTTATTATGTTTTTCACCATATTTTATTATTTGATTTACTTTCTTTTCCTTTTCTTATTTTTCATCTATATAAAAAAATAATAATTTTTTTTTTTTTTTACCATATTGAGCCCTTAATCTCCAGTTTAGCCTTTTGTGTAAAACTCATGCATTCTTTAAATAATATTCTCTTCCATTCTCTTGCCCCTGAATTTGACATTTCTATTTTTTTTAACTCTAAAATAACTCTTAGTCTATTTTATTATCATATTTGTGATGATTACTTTCTTCAAATCCTTCCTTTAAAATAATTCTCACCTTTTTTTCCTTGAAATTTAATTAAAACTAAATTTTCATACTTTTTCCTATATTCATTTTCTTGTTTTCAAAGCTTATTTTATCCATTTAAGAAAATTATATCCCTTTTTTTAATAATAATAATCCCGATTAGTTCCATAATTCCAAATAAAATGAAATTTTATGGAAATCATTCATAAATAAAGAATGGGCCTTGGTAGGGCCAACATACTGGATTCTCTTTATTGATCATTAACCTTGATTACTTGTTGGTTAATTCCTTATTGCTGAAATATGAACAGGCTTCTTGTATATATACTTGTCATATTTATTTCATAAGATCACTTCGATATATCCACTTAGGTACATTTTCTCTATTCTATTTTCCACGTTGCTTCTATGTGTTTATTTCCTCTGCTCAGTACCTAGTGGATTAACCAATCAAAAGTCATGTTTGTCTCAACTTGATTATTAAAGACTCAACATTTTCTCTCAGGTACGTTTGTCTCAACTTGATTATTTATTTCATAAGATCACTTCAATTTATCTGCTCAGTTACATTTTCTCTATTCTATTTTCCACCTCGCTTCTATGTGTTTATTTCCTTTGCTCAATACCCAATGGATTAATGATGTAGCTCGGCTACGAAAAATAATAAAATTTAAAATAAAGCGAATAAAAGAAACGGAATGAAATTCTCAATTTTTCAATATTAATCAAGTCTACCAAAAACAATAACATAAGGTGCTATTTATAAGCACAAACAAAATCCTAATGGATAATCCCAAAAATCATAACGGATAAATCCAAAAATCATAATAGATAAATCCAAAAATACTAATAGATAAATCCAAAAATACCATCGAATAAATCCAAAAATTAAATTAAATAAATAATTAATAGTAATAAAATTCATCATTGGACTTGGGCTTCTTTATCTCGCTTAGTTTCTCATATATGGGCCTACTCCATGCCCCATCATTCTCCGGCTGGTAAGAACTCGACCTAAAAGCGAAATAAATGTAGCAACTAACAACAAGAACTAAATGATCTAAGATCATCCTCCCTGTATCCAAGTAGCATCGACCGTGACGACTACGATTTGGATGCTTAGAACGACGAAACCCACTATCTCTAGAAGTCATGAACTCATCATCAAGGATAGTATCCACCGTCTTCTTAGAAAATTGTAATGAAGGCATAGTGGGTGCACCTTTGCTAGCTTCACCTGCAGACACACTAGAAGGCAAAGTAGAAGGCTTAAATTTAGCAGAATATTCAGCCACACTAAGAGTCATTTGTTTTAGATTAATCATGGTGGAGAACAATTGACTCTTATATGATGGAGGAATGTACTTGTCTTGCAACTTTGCTTTCATAACAGCCCATTGGGTGATAGGTGGTTCACACAGATTTAAGCATGTCTTGCAACACATTCTCACAAGATATCTACTCGAATTACATTTCATTTAGCAAACCGAACCCGTTTCACTATCAATCATTTCATACCAATCAAAATATTCCTCAATAGCAACTAACCAATCAGAGAAAACATTTGGATCCATTCTACCATAAAATTCAGGAGCACTAACCTTAACTTTTTTTGCGGATGTCCCTTCGAGGTCGGCTCTAATCCTGCCTATCCTCGACATCTCTCTACCCCAAACACCACTAACCCTAGTTGGTATCACTTTGGTTTCACATCTTCTCTCACCGGATTCGTGGGTAGCTCTGCCCTCGTGGTTGATAATCTAATGGAAGTTGACATTAGCAGGTTGAAATCGATCACCTAAGTTAAACTGAGGGTCTCCTATTGTAGGTAACCTTGTGTGAGGTTGAGCAATTGAATGACTACCCAAGTTCATTTTACCCAAATTGTCATGCAAACCATTTACGAATTCATCATATTGATGTGAACCTCTAGAAGGACTTAAACCCCCAATGTGTGGTGACCCGACGTGTTTCCTAACAGTTTCATCGACATAGTCACCTATCTCATGTTTACCTACATGTTTTAAAGCAAGTCCATTTTTTTATTTATCGCATGAGTTTGTTGTTCGAGGGCGCATTGACGCTGAGTCAATTGACCACACATTGAATTTAAATTACTTACCGATGTAGTGACGAAATCAAATTGTGCGTTGTTGGCATTATGATGACGGGTAATACAAACTAGACTATCATTTAGATCTTGAGATAAGGCTTGTAGTCTTAAGTCAAAATTATTGAGTCTCTCAATTTGATCATTTGGGTTAAGTGAAGAAGAAGATGCAACAATATCACTTTTGGTGGCTGATATGCTGAGATAGAATCTAGAATTCCAATGAGTAAAGAAATTTATAAACTATATGTTAATGCAACAAACACAAATCTAAAAAAAAATGTAATGTGATTATATATCACAGAGTGCACGAGTCATGAAAGAATAACTAAAAAAACACAAAATTTTTTTTTTTTTAAATACTCTTTATGCTCTATCAAAGACACTGAAACCTAAAACAATCAAACAAAATATGCTTAAATATCACGAATATTAACTGAGTTTTCAAAGTAAAATAAAATGTACCCGTTGAAGAACCTTTAGGACGTCTACAATTCCTTAGCGTGGTTGCAAGGAAATCAAATCAAGTGTGCAATTCTTTGATATGGCCTGAAAAAGAGCCTCTCATGCACTATTCTGATTTCTCTCTTATTCCCGCCTGCTACTCATACCGAGCCGCTCGATGTTCCACAAGCTTCACAGGATGCCGTGAATCCAACTTGGGATGTAATTTTGGCTTGAGATAGACCTAGTGGCTCGAGGGTTTGAGTTCGGGAGGCTATCATTATTATATATATTAGGTCCCTAATAGTGTAAAAGCCTTTATTACAATGCTCGGATTGGCAAACAAGCAATGGAGTTCAACAAATAAGTACCATAGAGTTAGGAGTTTGGATTTGATTTCCAGGAGAAATTTTGTTGTTCTTTTGTTATGGCTGGGCGTGATTCGCGATGGAGGTGGGTCGATTTGGTTCTTTCCGAGAAAAACGAAGGAAAATTTCGATGAAAGAAAACTAGAGCGCCGCACGTACTCCCAAGCAAACCGGGCGTGTTGTACCGCGCACCGTGAGGTTTGTGGCGAGCTGGGCGATCGGCATACGTTGTCAAAATAAACAGTGTCGACTAATCTGCTTTCAGAAATATTAGTTGCCTGCAATTAGAAATCTGGTGAAAAGAAATTTGGAAGGCAACCAATGATTTGAAAGACACCGAACAAGAACTTAAAACAAACAGAAATAACTCGATCTCGGATCGAAGTTAGGCTCTGATACCAAATTGATGTAACTCGGCTACGAAGAATAATAAAATTTAAAAGAAGTTTAATGTGCAACCAACTAAATTCTCAATTTTTCAATATTAATCAAGTTCACTAAAACAATAACATAAGATGCTATTTATAAGCACAAACAAAATCCTAATGGATAATCCTAAAAATCATAACGTATAACCAAAATACTAATAGATAAATCCAAAATACTATCGGATAAATCCAAAAATAAAATTAAATAAATAATTAATAGTAATAAAATTTATCATTGGACTTAGGCTTCCTATCTCGTTTAGGCCTATATAAGGGCCTACTCCATGCCCCATCAATTAACCATTCAAAAGTCGTGTTTGCCTCAACTTGATTATTAAAAACCCAACATTTAGGGGCTTAGAGGGTTGCTACAGATTGCCACCGTACGTTCCTGATAAGTAACCCGACTCTTGGATCTAGACTCAATTTTCTCAAACCCGTCTTTTCTTGTATAGGGTCACATTTAGGGTTTTTATTTCTTATTTTGTTTTTCCCTTTAAAATAAAACTAAAATAAATGACGACTTCAAACTGTTTTCTAAAAATAGTTTTCAAAATCAAAACGAGTCTCATCTTTTTAGTGGAAAACGCATAATAGTCAAAATTGCAAGGTCCATAGTAACACAAATAGCAAACTTGTTTGTACATTTTAATATTTATAGTGATAGTTTAGTTATTAAAGGTGTTATTTTTAAGCATAAACAATGTTACTATATTCGACCATACTTTTAATTACTAATATTATTATTTTTATTAATAATAATAAAAATATTTATTATTATATTAGATAGAACATTTTTTTATTTTTTTTAAAATTTGAAATATAATTGATTTTAGTGTTTTTATAAATTATATTATTATGTTTAATGATGTTACTGATTATTATTGTTTATAATATATATATATATATAAATTAAACAAAAAAAGGTTTTATAAATTTTAAAGAATTAACTATTTTTGTATAGTTATTAATTCTTTAGCCTTAGAAGTTTTTTTATTACATATATAGCATAGTATGAAAATGTTAATTAGAACATATTTTTATTTTTTAAAATTTAAAATATAATTGATTTTAATTAAAATCATTTTTTTTTATGAAAACTGTTAGACTTTAGGTCGGGCTTCGCCCAATCCATATCCTACTGAGGCTAAGAGGGTTACCTCATTTGAATTGACGGATGAATGCATAACTCTTATTCAAATAGGACTATAATTCTTTATCAGTTATGTTATGATGGGATGAATTCCACTTATATTAAAAAGTCCCTTATCATATAGGGTATTATCCAACACAACATAACGTACGGTTCCTCCTCCGATCACTCTCTCTCACTAGAACTCTCTCTTGGGAAATCATCATTGTTGCCCCTTGGACGTGGGTTTGTAGATTGATTAGGGATAGCACGCTATGACTATTCTCTACACTACAAGAACTAAGGAACGCGCATGAGGCTCAGAATAAATACAACGCTGGCATCCGTCTGGGTTTATTCCGCATTGGCACAAGTGGACCTTTTGACTCATATATATACTGAATGCATGTCTTATATGTTATACTGAATACTTGCACACATCATACAATGGTATCAGAGCCGTGTGAGTCCTGTTTGTTCGCCTATTAATTGATGGTTCACGTTTTCTCTATCTAGGGTCCAATTTTTTGTCCGAAGAAAAAAAAATGTGTATTTTTTTTTCAAAAATAATGACATTGATGTGTTCTTATATCTATGAGGATCTTCTACGTCAAATTTGAACCAATTTGGACATATAAATTGAGAGAAAACGCAAACCCTAGTTGAGTTCCAAGGCATTTTTCGCCTTCTTTATGCCATTTGTTAGATGCATAAACCAAGATAATTGTAACGCCCCAAAATATACCCTAGTCGTTTTCGACATGTTTAGGGTATTTTGTAAGCATAATTTGATTGTTTCGTGAGTTAAATGCGAAACACTAAACGAGACCCTAAAGTTACAAACTAAGGACAATTTTTGTAATTGGTCCAAAAGGGGCTTAAAAGTCATAAACGATGAGTTTGAGGGCCAAATTAATAAAGGAAACTTGGAATACAAAATGGCCAAGAGTTGAGGGTTTAAAAGCAACAGCAAACTTAACCCAAAAAATGGGTTTTTGGAGGGCCAAACAAGGCCTTAACAAAAGCTGGATTTAAAAGACCAAATTGGTCTCATTTGGGGAGAAGAAAAAAACGTGAAGGAGAAGGAGAAGAGAAGAGGAAGAGGAAGAAGAAGAAGAGAAGAAGAGAAAGAGGATCAAGCCAAAAAGGTATGGAAACTACTGGTATGGATTTTATGATCACATGGAATTTAAGGCTTGATATGGTTAATATCTTGTCTCTAAATCTAGGGTTTTGATAGAATTGCATCTAACCTTAGATTTTTGAAATATGGTTGGTAAACCCACAAGGAACAAGATAAGTAAGGAACTCTGTTGGGGATGAATTCATGGTTAAATTGTGTGTAAATTTGAAGTTGGGTTTAGGAACAAACCATAACAACTCTCTATGTTCGATCATGTATGATGTGACCCGCTATTAGAATTGTTTTGGAAGGATTTCATGATATGTTTTTGAAATAAGACAAAGTATTGCTATTTAATTGAGTAGAAAAGAGGTTACAAGAGACTGTATGAAATGTTTCCAGATGTGTGTTCAAGTATAGCATTGATTCGTATCAAAATATGGAAAAATGGGGGAAAACACACATTTTAGGGCATTTTCGGTGACTTGTGTACTGAGACACTTTGAAAGTGTACTGGTACACTTTCGTTCTGGTCGTTTTGGCCAAAGTGTAACTAAGACACTTTAGAGGTGTACCGGGTACACCCCCTGCTTCCGGTTTTCCTACTCACCGCTTTTCGCATTTTGGCCATAACTTGCTCATTTCTTATCCGATTTGAGTGATTCAAGTGGCTACGTAAAATAGACTTCAAGGAGAACAAAACTTCTAAAGAATAGTCATTGCCACCCTGGATCCTAAGTGGTCAAAATTCACTCAAAGTGGGGCCATGTGCAAGCCAAATTCTGATTCAGCCTTTGAACATAGAGAGTCCGGGTTGCTTTCGACGTAACTTGAGTTTCTAAGGTTCGAATTGGGTGATTCCAGTTGGAATAGAACCCTTAGCACTCCTAGCTTTAAAAGAGTTCAAAGAGATAGTGCCAACATAGTTAAGACCCCGGAAAAGGGAGTATCTCAAACTATCCCCGGGTAAAATCGTAATGACTAGTTGGCATGAAATGCCATAACTTCATTATGATCCGATTGGATTGATTCCAATTCTTGCAAAGTGATTCATAGAAGAATAAGAATACATGAATAAGGTGTGATTACATATGCATCATACTCCACCAGATATGAAATACGATCTGCATGAACACATGCGGCTAAGAATAATTCCTATTATAAGATAGTAAGTTAATGAACTTACATAATTGTAACCACCTAAGACCGCTTATTAAATGACACAAGACTACTGGTCCCGAATAGTACTTGCACTCCCGTTGCTTCTACACCTGCCCCGACTAGTACTTCTAGATTCGATTAGTGCTACTAAGACTCCCGATTAGTACTTTGCACTCCCGGCGAAGTGTCTCTGCACTCCCGACACTGATACTCCCGTTAAGTGCTCCCATGACTCCCCATTAGTACTCTAAGATTCCCGATTAGTGCTACCAAGACTCCTGCCCCGTCATGCTACCAAGACTGCCTCGACAAGGCTTCCGCCACTCGTCTCGTTGCTGCCACAAGACCCGTCCTAATCCAGTGCTATCAAGACTTCCGCATTGTATAGCATCTTCCTAAGACTAATTGTGCCGTGGTCCTACTCATTCCTGACATCGGTCTAGGTAGTCAAAACGCTTATATGATAGGACCCCCGACAAAGAATAAGAGTAAAGATCCGACCGCACTCAGACTGCTTCAGAGTACCCACGTGTACTCCCAGATTCGACACTTCAGAGTACGACGGCAATTCCCGCATCTCAAAAATAAGTCCCTGTAGTGCCTACGGTACCTCAGACCGAATAAGTCTCGTAGGTACCTACGGTACTTCGTATCTCGATAACTCCCGATTCTATAAGTCCCGTGATTCCGAAAATGTTCTCGTGGAGTACCTACGTACTCCCAGATGCACTAAGTTCTGCTCGTCTTCGATGAAGTTCGTAGTACCCATGGGTACTCCCGTCTCGATTAACTCCCGTCGACAGAGTCCCGTGAGCACCTACTGCAATTCTCGATCCGATAGTCTCAGAGTACCTCCTGGCACCCGCATTTGATTAAGTCTCCGTAGTACCCACTCGTACCCCGCATCTAAAAAGTTCCCGTCCCCATCTCAATACATGTTCCTGGTCATGTATCCGAATAAGTTCCGTCCCGAACTGGATTAGTTCACAGAAGACCTCTCGAAAGTACTCATTTTGATTAAGATCCGTAGCACTCACGGCACTCCCAGATTCGAATAAGTACAAACTCGTAGTACCCACGAGCAATTCCGTATCAAGAATATAAGTACAAGTTTAGTACCTATGAGTACTCCTCGTATCCCGCACGATAAGTATAAACTGGGGCTGGTACCCGACTGCACCTTCAGATAATGAATCAGCACCTACTGGTACTTTTGTACCGTAAGTCTCAGATATAAGATTCGTAAGACAAGTACATGTCTGGTGAATACCAAGATAAGATCCAAGACAAGTACATGTTCCGTAATACCAAGATCCGTAAGACAAGAATAAGCTCGCGAATACCAAGACACGCCCGTATCTCTCGTGATACCTACGTATCTCTCGAACAAGTATAAACCCGTAGTTTAAGAATAAGTTGTAACTCCTTACTGAGTCCCGACAACATAAGTCTCTAAGTATAAGTTCCAGAACTCCCATCGAGTCCTCGACAAACATAAGTCCGTTAAGTATAAGTTCGAATAAGGATAAGTTCAGAATCCTACTGAGTCCCGAATAAACATAAGTTTGTTAAGCATAAGTTCTTCGAATATGATTAAGTTCCGTAACTCCTATGGGAGTCCCGAATAAACATGTCCGTTAAGTATAAGTTCGAATATGATAAGTTCGTAACTCCTACTTCGGAGTCCCGAATAAAACATAAGTCCTGTTATATAAGTTCTCAGAATCCCTACTGAGTCCCGAATAAACATAAGTCCTGTTAAGTATAAGTTCAGAACTCCCTACTTGAGTCCCGATCAAACATAGTTTGTTATAAGCATAAGTTTTACATAAGAATAAGATTGTAACTCCTACTGAAATCCGAATAAGCGTAGTTCGTTATAATAGAAGTACCAGATAAGTTCATAATATAAATGCATAAAATTTATATTATCCTCGTTATTGTTTTATGCATTAAAATGTGTATATGCATAAGACACATGTTTCCCACTGTTGCAGTTTTTCTAGCACTGGGTTTTAATCCGTGTAGGTACAGAGAAGACACCGAAGACTTCCGCATGCGCTGGGGCCAACACACCAGAAGGGTTCACTACATGTAGCACCTGCTCGATTTGTAAAATGTAAAAGTATATTTTGCATTCAGAACTGACCGCTTATGTATGTCTAGATTTTGATGGACACCACTCCCAAGTGGTAGTCTTTGATATGTATATGATATTTGATTATGTTATATGATGTGGGCCATACCTACGTGTACCAAGATGGCTTTAAAAAAAAAAAAAAAAAATCGTAAAGAGTCCTACCAGTCTCGCCCTTAAACCTGTCGGATCCATCAATCGCCTCACTGATTCAGGCGTGACAATAATAAAATGTGTAATTTATATATTATGAAACTATGTCGCACAAGCTTCGCAATGGTACCTCAAAGGCGTCAAATGGACGTCTATAGCTCCGGATATAGCCTTGCAAAGTTCACCTCGCGTACTGGGTGGGGCGTGTTTAAACGATCGCTCGTGGGAAACGGCGAACCGGGACGATGTCATGATGACGCGGCAACGCTGGACCAGTCACATTCGGTCAGGTCAACGGGTTGACTCAATGATGTCCTCATGGCGTCATTCTATGACGTGACATGATGACGTGGAACTTTACTAACGTGACACTTACGTAGCGCCGACTACCAAAGTTTGACCAGACGCCCACTCGACTCGTGTGGGGATGATGGCTTATCCACTCCAATTTGGTCCCCGTTTCCAAAGATGTCAAAATTTAATTTCCTATTTTTTGGGTATTTTTTTAAAAAAAAATTACAAAATTATTTATTTTACCTTTGATTAAAATAACCCAGAAAAGGCTACTTGAGCAAGCTGACCTTATAATATCCAAAAAATTTTAAAATTTTTTATGGATGTTTTGGGATTATTTGGAACTGTTCTAAGCTAGAGGTGTCGAAACATGGTTTGTCTGGGTATTTTTCATAATTAATACCTTTTAATATGAGCTTTAAAATGTAAAATGAAAATTCTGTTTTATTTATTTTAATTCTGAAAAATTCCAGAACCCTTTTATTGCATTTTTATGTATTCTTCGGAGTATGTGTGACCATTGGGAGGCTTGTGCAATGTAATTTCTATAGAAAATGTCTCTAAAATCAACTTAATTAAATATTTGGTTTTATTTATGTTGAAATATTGGGCAATTATGTTACCACCACACCACCCATCCCGCCATATCAGAGACTCCTTGCACTCCTACATGAGTTGAGTGTATATTCTATCCATCAAAGATCATCTTGTATGTTTATAAAGTTAATATTAGTTTAGGAGGTGGATAGAATTTTGTATTGGATTACTCCTTTTATGAGCTTATGTTTATTTGATTTCGTTTGATAAAACAAGTTCTCTTACATAGTTCGTGGAGCGACATCCTTATTGATTTATGATTTATGTAGATCATTTGTAATAGGTTTTCTTATGGGATGTAGTTTTATGAATTTGTAATTTATATTATGGATAGTCTTGTAAAAGGATTTGTTTGCGTGCCGCCTACTATGTTCGTAAACTTGTTTTAGCATAGGCTCAGTGAGATATCCATATGGTACCATTAGTGGGTCCCTGTGTTTAATTTCTATATCTTGTGGATGTGGATGTGATTAATTTCATGAAAAATTATGTTCATAATATAATTTGTAAGTATATTCCCAACCTACTCAATTGGGAGATGATTAGGAGCTATGCGATTTTTTGATCTTGATAAGTAGGAAGGGATAATAATTATAAATTAAATTTCGAACAAGATAAAAGAATATGCGATTAATATTAATGTCATCTCTGAGCATTATCAATGTAGCTATGACAACTAGAATCATGTCAGCCAAACTTAACCAAGCTGATAAGCTAATTGGCACAAACTACGACATGTGGCGTAGAAAGATGGAATTCCTTTTGACTGAACATGACATTTCCACTTATTTGACCACTGTGATGATGACACCTATTGAGGGTGTGGGCACTGAAGCCCAATACCATTGTGACCTTGAGACTTTTGAAGCTTGGAATAAGAAGGATCGTCGTATGCGCTATATTATGCTAAATAGCATGCACGATGACCTCATAGGGGAGTTTGAGAACTTTTCTACTGCTATTGTAATACCCCAAATTATACTCTGACAGTTTTATAACATGTTTAGGGTATAATAAAAGTAAATGTATATTTTTCTGGAATAAAATAATGCAAAAAATAAAATAAGCAAAACCCGGAATTTTTCTAAGGGTCAAGGGTAAATTAGTAATTTATCAATTCAGGACTTAAAGGTCATAGGATGAAAAGATTATATGCTAAGTAGGAATATGAAATAAGTTGATTGCAAATAATAGAAAGAGGAAGGACTAATTAGCAAAAAAAATGGAAAATTTGACTCAAAAATGATAAGACTAAACATGGTCTTAGAAGAAAAGAAAGAGAGAAGAGAAGAAGAGAAGAAGAGAAGAAGAAGAAGGAAGAAAGGAAGGAAAGAAGAAGAAGCTTTTAAGGTATGGATACCAGTTAAGGAATTGTATGGAATATGTGTATGGATTTGTATGGAATTCATGTGGGTTAGGGAATTTTTCCAACCTTTTCTTTTGTCTATATGTAGGTTATGAAACACTAATCCATAAATGTGTTTGGTTTGCTGTGGTCCTCAAATGGAGGAAAAATTTGTATGTAGTAAAATAGTTTCTGGGCTCTGAGGAGATGTCAGTCTGCTTTTTTTTTAAACCCATGTTTTTGTTTTACATAACTTGGTCATCACCATCCAAATTGAGTGGATTCAAAATTAAGGGTAAACTAGGACTTCTAAGAGAATAAATCTCCTTTGAAATAGTTGTATGCAATTGACCCCAAAGGCACCCGTAAATTCACAAATGGGGAGCTAGGTTGCATGACACAGCTAGTTCTGTTTTGACATTATAGTGGTCCTGGTTGTTTAGGTCATAAGTTGAGTTTCACTCATCCAATTTGAGTGATTCAAGATTTTGGGTAAACTAGACTTCTAGGAGAACAAATCTACTTGAAATAGGTGTCTTCAAATTTGGAACCCATTGGACCCATAAAATTTGTCTATAAGGGAGCTCTGTTTGTAAGAAATAGTTGATAGTATACGGAAATACATGAAAATGTAAAGATAAGAGTAAATGACGTAAATATCGCATATGATTACCATATAACAATAGTTATTCTGGGATATGAGATATGCACTAAAAATGAAGTAAAAATGGATTGTCTACTTAGAACTTGGTAGAGGGATAGATGAGCATGCCTATTAGATAAAAAGTCTGCAAAGATACCGATCAATCGCTCTGGTCAGTCATTACACGCCTTCGAGCCCTTATAGAGGTCATCATTCAGACAATGATAACTCACTTCGAGCCCTTATAGAGGTCATTGTCTCATACAATGATAACAGTGTCTTCAGGCCCTTATAGAGATCATTGTCTCGTACAATGATAACAGGGCCTTCGAGCCCTTATAGTTTCCCGTATCCACTTCTAAGGTATATGTAGGCATGAAACATAAAAACAAATGACAAGAATATGATAAATGATATGACATGAGAAGCATAGCACTGTTATGTGATGATAAGTATATTGTGACAAGAACAAGAAGCAAAGTGTAAAATGATGCGAAATGTATATGAACAATGATAAGAAATGAAACATGATATGATAAGTAAGTATGAGATATGTATAAGCATGTGTAAATGATATGTATGAAATATGTATATGCATGTGTGTAGACCCTCAATTTTGTCACTTAACACTTTCATTTATCCTATGGGTGTCACATTCACCCATCGTTCTCATATAGCAATCATTGTGGCCTCTTTAGGCTTAGTCATTCTCGAGCCTGCGGGCTTATGTGGTCCATTGAGTGCGTATGTAGTTCACTTTGGAGTATCATCGTGGCTTTCTTTTTTTTTAGTTATCGGGCAACGTACATAGGAAGCAAGTAGGGCCTCGAGGTTTTAACTCAATCAGAGTTTATTGGAGTATGTCGAATTCGAGCACTTCGGGCTTGTTTCACGCATTCCTCATCCCGAACTTGAAATCATGCACCGTTTTGTTTGTTGGATTCCCTAATCATTGAGGAATTCTCTGACAAAATTTGAGAATTTTTTATCAACCGGATCGACTGGTTGGGAACCAGCTTAGCCAGTTCAACGGATTTCTATTGAAGTTCATTATTTGAGCAGGTTCAAATTCGGAGCACCCAAGCTTGTTTTGGTTATATCTCCCTCATCCGAACTCGAAATCATGCACTGTTTCTTTTGTTGGATTCCTTACTCTTCAAGGAACATTCTATCAAATTTCAAATTTTTTCTCAGCCGGCTCGACCAGTTGGGAACCGGTTCAGCCAAATCATTGTGCCAGCTTGTATGGAGCACTAATTTTGGTGATTTTGGAGCCCAAATCCTACTTGGTTCGGGCCCATAAGCTCCAGATCAGTCCTAGGCATGGTTTGGGCCCAGTTTTGGACCATTTTGTGAGTTTCTTGCAACCCACCTTGAGTCCATTTAGATTCTTGGTGGTTAAGCAAAGGGATAAATGTGGCCAACTTTTGACCTCGTGAATAAAGGAGTGTTTATGGAGTCAGTAGTTGGAGACTGATTTGGGAGTTCCCTGACCTGAAGGTGTGTGCAGAGTAAGCTCATATGTTTATGAAGAAAAAAAGAAGAACAAAAAACATGAAGGAGAATAAAAAAAAATGAAGGAAAATAAGAGAGGAGAAAGAAAGAAAAAAGGACGAGGGATTCTCCAAATCCAGGTGGGCGTGGTCTCTCTCATTTTGAAGGGGGATTTCCTAAAGTTTTGAGGGAGTGGATACCAGGTTTTGGAGGCAAAAAAGAAGGAAGACAAAGGGGGAGTAGCCGTGAATCCTACAGGTATGAACGTTGTGTGCTTCTCTCGTTTCTTTTGTGTTTGTCTTTGCCTTTGATGTTTGTAGCCTAGTTTTAGGGCACTAGGCATTGTTTGGGTCAATTCTCACTCATTCGGAGTCAGAATTGTACACCGTTTGTTTTTTTGGATTCCTTACTTCGTAAGGAATGTTTTGAAAAATTTTGAGAATTTTTCTCAACCAGCTCTACCGGTTGGGAAACCAAATCATCCGGTTTATTAGGTTATGTTTTCAAGAAGAGCAGTTAGGGCATTAGGCATTGTTTGGATCGATTCTCATTCATTTGGAGTCAGAATTGTACACTGTTTGTTTTGTTAGATTTCTTACTCTACAAGAAATTTTTTGAAAAATTTTGAGAACTGTTCTCAACCGGCTCAACTGGTTGGGAAACCAGATCAACCGGTTCATTAGGTTCTGTTTTCAAGAACAATAGTCAGGGCATTAGGCATTGTTTGGATCGATTCTCACTCATATGGAGTTAGAATTGTACACCGTTTATTTTTTTGGATTCCTTAATCTATAAGGAATGCTATGAAAATTTTGAAAACTGTTCTCAACCGGCTCAGCCGGTTGGGAAACCGGATTATCTGGTTCATTAGGTTCTATTTTCAGGAACAGCAGTTAGGACACTTTGCCTTGTTTGGATCGGTTCTCACTCATCCGAAGTCGAAATTGTACACCGTTTCTTTCTTTCTTTTTTTTGGTTCATTACTCTATGAGGAATGTTATGAAAAAATTTGAGATTTTTTCTCAACCGGATTAGCCAGTTGGGGAACTATATCATCCAGTCATTAGGTTTTTTTTTAAGGGATAGCAGTTAGGGCATCTTGGCTTGTTTCAGTTGGTTCTCACTCATCCTGGCTCAGAATCATGCATCGTTTATTTTGTTAGATTCCTTATTCATTAAAGAATATTTTGGTGAAATTTGAGAATTGTTCTCAATCAGTTGGACCAGTTGAGAATCGGTTCAACTGGTTGTGCAGGACAGCTTATGAGCATCCCCCCTATTTTAGCACTTTTCAAGCGTGAATCCCGCCAGGAAAAGAAGCCCATTGCTAATGAATTTGTGGGCCATAATTGGGGTCTAAAGCTAAGCCTAACTTGAATTATACGGGACCCGCTCTAGAGTTAGGACACTTGGGGTTAGGTGAGTTTGATTGTGAATTGGTGATTGTGGTTAGTGAATTGTCATTTGAAGAGTGTGGAAAGAAACAAACATCTGAATCCCCTCATTTTCCATTCACTTCCATTTTGAACACGAACTTTGGTTACTTGATCATGGATGCATGCTATGTGTTTTTGTTTATTAACTAACCATATCTGCTGTTGCGAAAGCTGAGACCATAATGCGATGCCAGGCTTTGGTATTTGCATTTATATGCGTACATGGTGTTTGGACTTTGATATTTGTGGTGCATTTGAGCTTGTTGACTAACCTCTTATGCAGCTCTTGGGTTGGGACCACAAGTATGCACCCTTTGTTTTGTTTGGTCGTGTTTATGCATGTTAAATACTGAGTAGGTTGGTGTGATTCGGGTCATCTGTTTAGCCCGAGTTATCGATTGATCTTTGACCTATATGCTCCCATGTACCCAATTCATTTAGTAGGGGCGAGTTAGGGCCTGGGGTGCTACCTCGCATGTGATGCAGCTGATAGGTAACTTTTTGATCCTCGAACCCGGATATCTAGTTTTTCGTGGACCTTTTTAGGACGGGAGTCGATGAGGGTTTTTTGTTCTTACTTGATTTTCCACATATTAAATAAAAATAAAAGTAAGTAGCGACTATAAACAAAATTGTTCCTCGCTGGGGACAGATTTTCCAAGCTTCGAAAAATCAGCTCCACTTTTTCTATTAATAGCGATTAGGCGCCGGCTGTGGATCGGGTAGAGATTACAGAATTAGGCATTCTGGCCAGAGCAGACCCCGAGAATCTCTGGTTTCATAAGAGGGTCGAGCTTGAACTTGAGTTGGGTATTTTGGAGCACATGGTTCATTGACGTTAGACTCTTAGGCTACCTGAATATTGGTCCCATCACTTGTTTTTTTTTTTTTTTTTTTTTTTTCCCACCCAGTTGGTATTTGGCATACACTTGTGGTTTGTTTGTGCTTGTGTGTTCACCTGTTGGATTCTACCATGCTTGCTCATGGTTGATTGGTACCTAGCTATATGTTTTTGATTGGCATAGATGGTTAGATTGTGTGTAAATCCCGTGGTAGGCTTGCTCTTTGCACATGAATGTTTGCTGCATGGCTACCCTCTTTCTTGCATGAATGCTTGATTTGTTTGTGTTTGTGGGGCGCGCTTGTATCCCCTTGTTTCCGAATCACTAGTCTTGGTCAACTATTCCTCATAGATTGCTCCAGTTGCTTGGGAGTCATTCCCAATTTTTTGCCTTCGACCAAGTTAGGAGTTTGGAGTAGGGTCTAGCGTAAGGGCTATATCGATGTTTGGAAGCACTATGGAGATGACGGATATCCAAGCAATGAACACTTGTATAGCCCTGAGCTAGATTTCATGGATATATCGCGTGGCGATTAATATTTTGATTGTTTGGTTGGGATCTTAAGATTCGTATCGGGTTTAGATGCGGAGTGTCTAGCTTTTTAGGACTTCTTTGTCACACCGGATCCGGTCAGGCCGATTAGGCGGATCCAGAGCAGAAGTCTGGGGCCGCCACTAACTGCTATCTATATCACTTTGGGACTCTCATTGACCTGTTCTTTCGGGGCCCGGGCATTGCACCTGTGGGTATACAAACAATTTCTATAATAACAAAAATCATTTACATAAATAAAAGAACTACCACCGGAGTGGTGTCTATCAAAATCTATACACATATATTGAGTCCCATTTACTTATACATGTACATTTGCTATTGAATATATTTTGCAGCAGCGGAATACAAAATATAATCATGCTCACTCCATTGGAGTTACATCTCAGCCACAAACACTTATCTGAGATGCACATCTGTCTGAGAACATCGGAGATTGCGGGCGATGCGGTGAGCACCATCTACGAGGCGCTGCTCACATTGATATGGGATGTCACGTCACTCTTGCCTCCTCTTCAGTACCTACACAGATTGAACACCTGTGCTAAGCTTTACGCTTAGTGGGAACATAAGCATGGACAACCACTAATGGTGAACGTCACAAGCTTATACATATGCATTTCATATATCTATACATATTCATATAACTTTCATTACTTATCATCTTTACTTTCCTATTGCATGTTAATCTTTTCTGTTACATGTTCTATGTCTTTGGCATATCTCCTATCTATACTTTTACTGTATTCATGTTTCTATGCTTTGCATATTCCATATTCATTCTATAACTTACTATTCTATTTTCATGTACTGTTATCATGTACTGTTCATGTACTGTGTTCATGTACTGTTCATGTACTATTTTCATATACTGTTTTCCTATGATACTTTTCATATAGCTTTCTCTTTCATGTCCTGTACTTGTTCATATACTTTTTGTGTACTGTACTTTGTACCTTCCATATATTTTCATCTTGTAATTTTTATACACTTATCCTTTCACATGATTTTTCATTATCTTGTCTTTTTCGTATGCTTTTCGTGTTCTGTCACGTATTCTTTCATATACTTTTGTACTTTTATATACTTTCTATACTTTTCATGTGTTCATCTTTCGTGCTATAGCTTATTGCTTTTCATGTCCTCTTATACTGTATTTCTTGTTCTTGTAATGGTATACTATCATCGCATAGCAGTGCTATGCTTCTCATATCATATCATATCATATACTTTGCATATACAGTTCCTTTGTGTATACTTTTCATTTTCTTTTATATTCATGCCTTCGAATACGCCCGAGCGGATGCGGAAATAAGCGTGGCGTGCGGTACTATCCCATGCGAGGCCGGTGATCTACATGCGTATGTACGAAGGTACTATCCTTTATCACGAGGCGGTGATCTCTTTACGTATATACCCAAGGCGCCATCCTTTGTATGAGACATGGTATGCCGTGTAATATGTGACCCCGAATGGGCCGTATATACCAGCGAGTATCATCAGCGTGCGAGAGCCGGTGACCTATGCCATGTAATGATCAAAGCGGGATCATCGACAACGGGGCCTCGATATACGTATCACGTATGTTTGCGGCCCGATTGTATCTTCCCGCATGGCGTCTTTTTATCTGTCAAATCTACGGTCGAACCGGTGATCGGTTTATTACATTTTTTGTACATATCTCATAGCATGAACCTTGTTATCATGATTGCTTATGCAATATATACTATCATTACTTTTTAATAGCATTGGATTCTCATATGCGCTAGCTTCATGTTATTGCGGTTCTCATATTTTGCTATAATACATATATTCTATATTTTTCTCATGCATACATTTACTCGTTTATATTCCTTATATACCTATCATTCGTGTACGGTACTCATTCACATCTTTGTCATCTTTACTTGCTCCTCTATAGTTCTTACTTGTTATGCATTTCTATCATGTGTTCTTTGCATGTTCCATCTATTCATTTAGGTATGTCTATCATATATTCTTATCATCTAATCTTATATCCATATCATGTCATCTACTTGTAACATTTTATATCTTGTTAACTTATATCTTCATGTACTTTATCAGACTATCATATTTTATGACATATACCTATCATATCTTATGACATATATCTATCATATATTATAACATATCCCTATACATTTCTATGCTTATGTTTCGTATACTTTATCGAGCTGTCCTATCTCAGTAGGAAATAAAACAGAGAGCTCTTCCCCTTTGATACGTAGGTACTTTTCTTATCTATGCTCCTTTACATATCAAATCTACACATATATATTGTTATTTCTTGTTCATATACATCGCTACCATGTATTCCCAATTAACTTTAGCAACGATTGGTACACTTGGTACAATAATTCAATTTTCAGCCTTGAACAAGATGCTTGGGCACCAAATGCCATTAAATGGCATATGGTTAGATTCTAGACTCAATGAGCTTTCCACTTGAGTCGAATACCCCCGAAAATGGAATCCTAACGAAGGAGTTATGCAAGTTGCGAGCCGTGAAGAAAATCAACCCAACAGCACCCTGCGGCAGCCGCGATAGCCCTTGTCTTTTTGTGTCATTTTGGGGGTCTTAACTTCATATTTGACACTGGAGTCTTTGTACTCATTTGAAGCTAGGTGCTAGGGTTCTTCTCAAGCTGGAATCACCCAAATCGGGATCACGAAACTTGAGTTATGTCTAAACAACGGGACTACTCTATGTTAATGAGAACCGAGAAATTGGCTTGAAGCATGGCCTTTTGAGTGAATTTCTTGGCCAAATAGAGGCAGAATTTGGAGGTACCTATTTCAGGGTGTTTTGTTCTCCTTGAAGTCTAGTTTAACCAAAAACTTAAATCACTCAAATCGAATAAGAAATGAGCAAGTTATGGCCAAAACACTCAAGCTGGTCTGAAATAGAACATTGGTACATGCAGAGTACAGGTGTGGAGACGATGTGATGCAGAGTACCACTCGGCCCCAGTCTTAGATACCCCTCGAGAATTTCCAGGAAAAGGTGGTTTTTCTCCCATTTTCCATATTTTGTTGCAGAATCAACTCAGCCAATCTATATACACATCAAAACCTCCGTATTCATCTTGTAACCTCTATTATACTCAAATCATCTTTCAATACTTATCTTACACCAAAAACCTATCATGAATTCCTCCCAAGAACAACTCTAAAAATGGGTCACAACCTATACATAAAAACCAAATATAAAGATTAGTTAGGGTTTGTTCTAAGCCCTAACTCCATTACATCTGATTAAACCCTTGAATCCAACCTCGAAGGGAGGATTCCACATTCTTCTTATACCATTTAGAAGTTTTACGACCTTACTTTTAATAATTTTAGGGTTATGATGAAATGGAACAAAACCCTAGAAAGAATCGGAATGAAGAATCCTTGTATCCAGAGTTTGTTCCATCTGACCCCGAAAACATGTATCCATGCTAATATTCATAGTTCCATACCTTTTTGCTCTTCCTTTCTTCTTACTCTTCTCTTCTTTACTCTTCCTCTTCCTTTCTTCTTCTTCTCCCCCCTTCCATAACTTCTCTTTCTACCACAGTTTTGGTCTCTCAAAAATGAGACTAATTGCTCTTATCCAATTTTTGAGTTAAGGCCATGTTTGGCCTTTGCATTTTTAAGTTCTTTTCTCATTTTTGCATTTAGGTCCTTTCTCTATTTATTATTCTCAATCTAACTTATAAATATTATACTTTGGCATCCCATCTTTTCACCTTATGACACTTAAGTCTTAAGTGGCAATTTACCACTTTACCCTTGACTTTTATATTGATTCCGGGTTTTTGCTATTTTATTTTTAGCATTATTTTATTCCAAAAAAATATACATTTTCTTTTCTTATACCCAAAACATGTTATAAAACTGTTAGGGTATAATTTGGGGTGTTACACTTGCCTTTTCCCATTGTCAGCTTTTGAGTCACATTACCCCTAAGGTATCACCATGTCAGAATCCCGTTCCTCCCTGTGAAGCCATATATCAGTTTAGTTGTTAACATCACATGTCAGTTCATTCTCTTGGAGGATTTTAGTCATACATTACTGGTTTGATTTCAGGATTGATAGTCATGGGGACTGACATATCCTTTTCCTTTTGAAGGATTGTTAATTGAGACCAACCTGGGTTCCCAAGCTTGGATTCGAATCGCATGTAGACTTGTTAAAGGATCAGATTCACACAGTTAGTTAGAGCATATATCGGATGGCCAGAGATATATATATGGCTTGGACCCTCGATCTGTGTGTTGACTTCAAATTTGTTGGCTGAATGCCATGGCATCTAAGGATGCATGTGGGACTAGGACGAGGAGGATTGATGGGCATCGGGGTGACCATTACCAATTTCGGGGAGCACCCCGCATGACTCTACTGCACCTCCACCACTACCACCACCATCTGGACCCGGCTATGGGTTCCACCTCACCGCACCACTTGTTATTCGGCCGCAGTACAGACATTTAATACCCGCGATCAAACTAAGACCGCACCGTGCAGTAGTAGCCACCTGATTATTGATGACACGAACCGTGATAGGATTGAAGCGAGATCAGTCTGCATGTTTCTAATGGAGTTATGGGTTGGGCCGGATATGATGACCTTCGGTGGCGGCCTTGCGGTTGGTTTGCATTATGCCGAACATTGAGAGATACACGGGTATAGGGTGCCCCCGTATTCACTTGCAATTATCTGATGCGTATGCGAGCATAGGCCCCGGATGAGGCCGCAAAAATGATTATGCTATTCCTATCCAGCAGTGGTGCCTTTCGTGATTGGTTTACCTCGTTGGGCCTTCGAGACGTAAGACATGGGCTAATTTGGGACAGGAGTTTATCAGACGGTATTCTTTTAATACTGTAGTGGACGTATCCCAAAGGGAGTTGGAAGCCCTCAAGTAGAGGCCGGATGAGTCAGTCCCTTCATTTATCTCCTAATGGAGGGAGAAGATAGCACAGATTATAGATAGACCCTCAGAGCGCCGATGATCGGCCTTGATTATGCGAGCCTTTATACACGATTTGTTGAAATACGTGGCTTTCCGCAGGACGAGACTTTGGATCATTGGTTTGAGGCCACCACATGGCATTGAGGAAGGCATAGCTAGAGGATTATGGGCAGACTCTTCCCCTCCAGATTCAAAGGGGAAGAAGCCGGGGTCAGGCCCCAGATCATCAGATATTGGTGTTATTGGTACATCGAGCCCGCGGGTTTGCTTTCACGTCGGCCCACGGGATTTCGTAGACGGGTTCACAGGATATTCCTTGCCGGATGGTACATGACATCGGTCTGAGCCCGGTTGCTCCCTATAGATCGATGGGGCTACTTATCTACATCCACCGCATCGGTATATGCTACCACGGGTACCTGCAAGGCCACATGCAGTACGTGGCTGATAGAGCAAGCCTCCACCCAGTAGGCTAGACGATTTACACATCTCGAGATGCCATTAAGTCGAGCATTTGATTAGTTGAAGGGTTGTTGCTCCACTACCACCAGGGCCACCACCACATCCTACCGCTAAGATTCAGAGACAAATCTTCATTGTGCACCTTATAAAGAGGCGGGGTGTATTACGAGCTTGAGTTGTCGCGATGTTGAGGCCCAGCCGGCGGGACTTGATTGATCAGGGTTTGGTTGATTTGGGACGCCTTGGAGTGACTACAAACCCGCTCCCTACTCATGACGCTAGAGTTGTACACTCACCTGAGTGGTGTACATTCGATTGAGTTTTAGGCTAGATATTCATGATAGGATGGGATCTGATGATGGCTCCGCGGCCGTCGGTTGCGCCCGCAGAGGCTTCAGTTTTAGTGGATACACCTCACGGCCGGCGAGATCTGTGGCTATTCAGACTTATCCCATATGAGGTTCCCAGACAGACTTCAATTTCACCCATATACTTGCAACATGTTCCGCCCATGACACCCTTCATTCTGTTCCTGGAGGAGTATGGGTCTATTCACAAGGATGTTCATATTGTTACACGAAGTGGGAGGGTAGCTCAACCTCCACCCGTTGACAGACCATTTGTTGGCACATCAGCTAGAGAGGATGTTCAGAGATAGGATGATGAGATTCTACGCCAGCAGCGCACTACACAGGCTCATATATCCATCTGGAGCCTATTAGCCTCATCCATTGCTCTTAGAGATGCATTGATCATAGCACTTAGTCAAATCAGAGTTGACACTGCCACTACCCCTGAGGGGCTTATTCACTTTCTGACAGCCGACATAGCTACATGCATTGCATTTTTTGATGATGATTTATCGCCCGAGGGGTCAGATCATGTTCGACCCTTATTCATTGATGTTGCTTGTTCAAGCCGTTGGGTGCCGCCTATCCTACTGGACAACGGCTCCACCATAAACGTCTATCCATTAGTTACTGCCATTGCACTTGGATTTTCGCCGACTAATTTTGGGCCTTCTTCATAGGCGTAGACTTATGGCGGGACTTCGAGAGAGCATTTATGGGCACCTCGGTACATGTCATGATTAGGCGTGGAATCGCCATACTATTTGGGTTTTGAAGTTGATCCTCCTTTAACACCTTCTTAGCCGCCCTTGGATTCATGGTAGATTGCTATATATCTACTTCGCCGGAGAGTTGAAGTTCATACACAAGGGGCGCATTATCACGATACAGTCTGACATAGATGTTGTTACTTCTTTTAAGCCCGTGTTACATATCAGCCATAGTGAGGATGACCTACATTTTACCTGGTTTACTTTCGATGAGGTTCAAGTTGTCAATTTAGAGGATGACAGTAGAGACCTGGTGCCTATGTCTTTCGATCATCACAACAACACTTTGGTACTTAGTATGATGAGAGGCATATCTATATGCACGGCAGGGTTGGGTCATCGCCGGCGGGGCACGCGAGTTTACTTTTACAGTTGATCATGACATACCCTATAGGTTAGGTTACACACTCTGAAAGGAACGATGCGCGTCCTTGGCGCGGCTGCGTCGGGGCGGAATGAGGGCTTCGCTGTCACAGGGTTCCATTAGATTATCCTCGTATACCTTTCCAATTGGTTGGCCCACTTTATTGAGAGATCGGGCCTGCACCCCGCATGAAGTCTTTAGTCCACTTTAGAAACGAGATAGGATCAAAGGCATTGAGAACCCTAAGACATATGTGTTTTAGTTAGACTCTGAGACTGGTGTGCATTAGTTGCACCAAGTAACTCAGAGCGACTAGTGTGTTTTCTATGTTTCCACAGAGGAGGTCTTGACTATGACCTATCTATGGATTTAGTGGATGATACGTGGGTGTCTTCACGATACTTACAAAGGCGAGATGGACATGATCGGCATAGGCGTATCCTCGATCTGACCCAGCGCGATCCCGTTATGCTTTTGACATGTTTGGAGTTTCTGCTATTGATTTTGAGGATGTGACACTTTATGATGCCTACGCTGATGCGATGGACATGATCGGCACTGGCTGCATTCTGGATGTAGCCCCCCTAAACCCAGCTCTGTTTTTTATATGTTTAGGATTTCTATGCTAGAGATAAATTATGATGATAAACTTGTTGCTATTGATATTATTCATAATACTGTTTCTGTTGAGGAAGTGTCAGACTCTGTGGACCCACCTCTTTCTTTTGACTCTATGTCTGGGTTTGTTACCCGCTTTGATGATGTTTTTAATGGTAATAATGACATAAGTATTTTCGAGTATTTGCTAGTGTCATAACATTTTCCTTTGATTACACAGCAAGCACCCACTTTATATATATGATCTGATGATGTGGGAGCTTGAAATGAAGCCCACTTGGTGGCCTAGTCGAGTGTGATTCGATCTGTGAGAGGATAGGAGGGTTACACCCGGTATCTTTTGGTAGCCGCAGAGTTAATAGATTTTGGGACACCAAAATTAACTCGGGAGATTAAGTTAGCTCTTGCCATCTGATGAAGAGAAGTAGATTGATTGACCTGCTCAGGTCATACTTGGATGTATTTACATGGTCATATGAGGACATGTCAGGCCTTGACTCCTCTATAGTGCAGAATCACCGGCCCATTCTACTACATGCTAGGCCAGTTAAGCAAAAATTGAGGAGACTACACCCTCGATGGAGTTTGTAAGTTAAGGAAGAAATTCAGAAGCAACTTGGTGTTGGCTGCCTTCGGTCTTGGTATCACGAGTAGGCGGCTAATGTCGTCCATGTTCCCAAAAAGAATGGCAAGGTTAGAGTTTGTGTAGACTTTCGTGATCTGAACAAAGCCAGCCCCATGGATGATTTTCCCCTCTCACACATTGATATTTTGGTTGAGGGAAACGTACTACAGGGACATTCGATGTTTGTCCTTGTGGATGATTTTCTAGGTATAATGGGTGTAGTGAATCCAGGGATACGGAAGGCTTCTCATAATGTGAGTGGGGTACTTCACTCTTAGGGTTATACCATTTGTGTTAAAAGTGAGAGGAGACACTTATCGAAGTAGCTACCTGTTCATGACATGATGCACGAGGTGTCGAGTATGTGGACATATTAGTGAGATAAAGACACGAAGTGAGATCACTTGCTGACCTTCTGAGTTCTTTAGAGGATCGAAGTTTCAAATGAGTTAAACTGAAATTGCACCTTTGGGGTAACTTCTAGGAAATTGCTAGGACACATGTGTGGTAAGATATCAGAGGTTGATCTGAAAATTCGAGCCATACCGCCGGCATGCTGCTCGAGAATGAAGAGAGATATCATAGGCTTTCTAGGCGAGATTACGGGATATCTGACCCGTTTCATTATGGCCCGGCAAACATATCATGAGCCTATCTTCCGTCTTCGAGAATAACCAGCTATAGTTTGGAATGATGATTGCCATGGTAGCTTTTAAGAGATTAAGAGTGTCTGTTTCTGCTCCAATTTAGCCTCCTATACCGGGCGCCCTTTGTACATATTTGTCCAGTTCCCAGTGTAGCCTTCGATTATGCTTTCAGCCTAAATGATTCGAGGGGAATGGCGAGCCATCTATTATCTGGTAAGAGGATCTTTGAAATTATGAATGCGGATACATTGCGATTGAGCGCCTCTATTTGGCATTAGTTTGGACCACTTTGGGAGGCGAGACATTATGTGTGAGTATTCCATACTTTGGTCTACGATTGGATCAGTTGAAATTATCGTTTGATGAGCTTGTTGACCGGTGACTCATGAGATGGTTAGTACTGTTGACAGAGTTTGATCTTCAGTATGTCACACAGAAATCAGCAAAGGGAAGGTTGTTGCAGATCATTTGGCTTAACATGTCCAGGTAGAAGACCTGGCTGGCGTTGATTTCCACGATGAAGCGATTTGTTCCCAGGTGACCCGATGTAGTAAAGATGTGGTTTGTACTTTGATGGTCTTAATCGGTCAGGTTTGGCATTGGTATCCTATTGATATCACCTCAAGGTGATCATATTCCCAGAATAGTCCGGTTGACATTCTTTTATCATCATCGGTTGACGAATAATATAGTTAAGTATGAGGCTTGCACTACAGGCCTAGAGACTGCACTTGATCTTAGGTTAAGACGGGTTGAAGTCACGGGGGTTCTAACTTGGTTATTCGGACTCGGGGGTATTTGGAGGACTCGAGATGAAAATGAAGCCACCATGCTTACTTGGATTTGTTAGTTGATAGGTTAGATGAGTTGAGATATATATATCTACCTAGAGCGAGAGAATGGGTTTCTTGATCGTTAGCCACTGACTGCAGCCAATTGAGATTCTGGGAGTGACTATGCGACTATTGTTGATCGAGACTAGGTATGCACCAGCTTACCGTTGTTTGATTGGAGATATTGAGGATCAAGATGAGCTACCCTGGTACCATAATATTTATCAGTTTCTGTCATGCGACGCTTACCCAGAGTCAGCCTTGGTTAAGGATAAGAGATCATTGAGACATTTGGTCGCCATATTTGTTGTTTGTGGGGATGCGCTGTATAGGAGATCACCCGATGACATGTTGTTATTATGTCTAGACCGTGCCTTTGCAGATCGAGTGATGAGAGAGGTTCATACAGGAGTCTGTGGCCCACACATGGGAGGTCATATGCTAACGCATAAGATCATGAGGACTGGCTACTTTTGGTTGACCATGGAGACAAATTGTTTCCAGTTTGTACAGAGATGTCCAAAGTGTCAGATGCACGGAGACTTGATACACGTGCCACCTTCTGAGTTACATGCACTCACATCCCCCTGGCCATTTTCAGTATAGGGTATTGATATTATTGGGAAGATCTCACCCAAGTATTCTGATAAGACCAAATGATATATAAAAATTTATGACACTACTACCAAAGGACTATTTCCTTATCCCCGGCAACGGCGCCAAAAACTTGATAAGACCAAATGATATATACAAATTTATGACACTACTACCAAAGGACTATTTCCTTATCCGTAGCCAGCAGCTTGATGGAATATGTTGTGTATTCAAATTTATGAAACCATTACTAGAAGACTGCAAATTAGTCCACGACAACAACGCCAAGAAGCTTGGCAAAACCAAATATAACTTGTATGCTCATAAGAAGAAGAATAATTGTGTCTAAACTTAATTAAGATTTAATTTGGTCTTGCAGTGCCTGGTCGTACAAGTAATAAGAGTGGACCTAAGTGGGATATCGTTCCCATAAGAGATGAAAATTCAGCTTCAACTACCCCTAACTTTCCAAGTTCTACATATTTGAATGTCGGTTTAGAAAATTTAGTAACTTTAATAAGAATTTTAATAAGCGGAATCCCACATTTTAAAATAAAGGGAAAAATGTAAAATCTAAATATAAAGCTTGAAATGAACGGATTATTATTAGGAGTAACACTAGGATTTGCTATTTGTGAAATTATCAATTCTGCATCATAATCCTATAATTCATTACTATACGAGTTGAAATCCCCCGAATTTAATCGAGGCAAGGTAAATATAGTTTAGATTCACTCCTCACAACATACTTTTCCACTCAGTAGAGATTCATGTTCATTGAAACATGATTCTAATCAATTACTTGTAATTAAATTTCTCTGTAAGATTTGAGGTATTTTCTTTCCAATATTTCATACCCATTCTTATGAGCTACTTTGATTTCTTAGCTATCAGGCAGTGAGTTGCTGCGTTCTACAAAATGAATGATGTCTAATCTTAAAGATCGAAAGAGTTTTCTCTTTCCTTAATTAGATCTCTATGCTAACTTACTTGGATCAAGATCATTCTTACCAGAGGCTTGAGAATCTCTAATTGATTAGGGTGATATATCCTCCAACCATTCTCAAAAGCCATGAACAAATTGAAGTTTATCAAGTAACCTTTAGAGCTTATTAGTTCTTCCAATATTAGTCTGCTTATACCCCAATGCTTGGTACAGCTCTGAGTTACCATCTGTGTCACTCGAGGCCTCTGAAATCAGGCAAATAATAGTCCTTTCATGGGTATAAGTTACTAAAATTGGGAACAATTAATTTCATAACCTCATCACCATCCCGAATAGAATTCAAACCATCGACTCGAAATTTTCTTCTCGTGTCGAGAAAAAGACCATAACTAACAGCTGAATCTTTCCGGCAAAGTTGTGTTCTCGGCTGGTTCGTTATACATTGAAATATCAATCGAGAAGAATTTCAGCGTACATGCAATCAGCGAAGAAATTAGTTCGACTTTGTCAGTTGATGAATTCCAAGCGGTAATGCATTAAATGGATTTGAGATTTAAATTTAACTAAAACTTAGAACAATGGTAATTTGAGGATCAGATAAACTAATCAAGTATCCTCATGATCTAATCTATGAAGAGAAAGAAATAAGAAAAATAAAGAAAATATAAATACAAAGAGGTCCTTAGCTCCTCGGTACTCTGGGTTTTGTAGTCTTTGTTGACTACCTCGCTTTCTGATCGTTTGTACTGAGACCCTAAAGTTTGAGCCCTAAAATTGAGGCTATGTATGGGTCTAGAAATTATGGCCCGATTTACACTTCTGTCATTGACCTGAAATTGAGTCTGACGGAGTTTTAATGTCTTCATGAGTGTTGTTCTGGTGGAGTGATACATGTGACTTGAATCTTGTATTCCTTCTTGTCAATTATGACATGTTTTGTGCAATGATCTTCTTTCTTTTAGCATGATAACTGCAGTCTAGTGACAAAATTTCGCTGTACGCCTTAATAACACATGAACCTCATAAACGATTATGTACTTTAACCACGATTTCGGTCACGACACCTGAAGTTGGTGTCGCATTTCAACGGGGTTTTTCATGTCGCGTGGCGCATCTCTGTTAGGGTTATGTTCGGCCAACTGTCTTGAATTGCTTGCATTTCCATCGTGACCCAAAATTATTGCGACAAGGCTTTGTTCCGCCATTAAACACTTCAACATTCTGTTTTATTGATGTTGACATGGGTTCTTAAGATGTTGTCAAATATTCATTTATCGCGGCGGCCCGGTACCTGTGTGGTGACTGGCTTGCTTCTTTAGTGCTCTCTTGTCTCAATAGCTCCTCCATGCTGCAAGAGTCGGGAGTTTACTGACATAGTAGATTCTATCTAAACATAGATTAACATATGATCCTTTCATTATGTATAACCTGTGATCTTTGTCTTATGTTGTTTCTTCTGTTTCTCAGCGACATCTTATCTTTTCATTTGTAGGCATATCATATCAATTTATAGATCTTGTGTTGCGACTGATGATTTATGACCATAGTTCTCTAAGCCACATTGCTTGACGTTTGTCAGCGACCGAGTGTCACAGCGGAGATTCAACACAAGTGTTGTTTTTCTCTTCTTTCTTGTGAAATCTGTTTTGCGTACTCTATTGCAAAACATAGGTTATATTATTCCATATTTGACATTAAAAGCAAGGCCTCTCTGAAAATATAAAAACAAGCTAGAAAATTGTTAAATATATGAGTTCAAACTCATCATCTACCTAAATGGGCGCTGGAAGTACATTTAGTATCATTGACTATTTCCACCAAGTGGGTTGGAAGTATTCTATGCTAGTTGACCCGGGGTGTTAGGTCATCAAATCGCAAATTGGTAGATGGAGTCCCTCATGAGCTAATTTCGATGGGGGTGCATTTCAAGAGCGAGATGGACATGATTGATTCAAGAGTATGGCTCGACATCACGGATCGTCTCTTGTCTGATCCAGCCAGACTAATCGACGATTGGGGCCACGAATAAGAATATCAAGAGGATTTTGAGAAAAGATGATTAGGGCTTTATAAAGGTTAATTAGGAACTCCCACATTATGGGCGTATTAAATCCATACTGTGCCTCATGGGATTTTTGTATTCTCTAGGTGTATGGTATGGGCGTGCTACCGGTTGGATGAGATGGGATCTTTGAGTGGCACTAAATGTGGATATCGAGGCCGAGTGGACGGTTCATTATGATCGAAACAGCCTTTTAGATGAGAGAAGAGATTGAAGACCCCTGAGATCATGTTCCCGAACTATCAGGAGGAAGATGACCGGTGGACAAAAAAGTCAGGCTGGAAAGGTTTCAAAAGGCAACCCTAGTCTTGAAAGTCGCAGGGTTTATTGAGCAGCCACAAATTGAAATTTAGACCCTGACTTAGGTGGGTCGTATGTTGTCGAATTTGACAGGAAACTGGCTGATTTGAGACTAGGCTAATCGGTTCATGGAGCCGATCAAGCGATGGATCGGTGAAGAGTTTTATATAAGTGAGATCATGGTTAGAGGATGGGTGGCCATCCGCCCGGTAGCTATAGTCCTGTGCACACCCATATTGATATATCCTATTGCTAGCCTTTGAGGCCTCCACGCGTTATCTCAGCCTTTTTTTCATTACGACCGCCACATGCTAATCGACATAGGTTGGGGGGGTTGCCTCTTATGCACTTTGTATTTATTAATTGGATGTGAGCATTGTGTCATTCTTTGTTTATTCTTTCTTGCATCATTACTGTTTCTTTTCTTCTCCATTTTGCATCTTCACTTGCTTTACTTTGAGTTTTTGTTTCTATCATCTTGTTTCTTTTCACTTTTAATTTTCCCTTTGGTAATGATGATGACATACCTCATGCCCTGAACTACAGTTTGACTAGTGCTCTTTGTTCTGTAAGGTTTTGATCAAGTCTTAGTTTGAGGACCATTTGGGTTTTGGGTTAGAGTTCATTGGTTGGGTGTGCTAGTATGGCATTCATCTTACTTTGTTGGTTGTTCGGTGCAAAAAAATAAAATAAAATAAAAAATGAAGAAAAATACAAAATAAATAAAAAGAAAAGAAAAGAGATATGCTCATTTGATGTCGCTTCACATTGGTATATGCAGGATTAACGTGGTTTGTCTAAAGCGACATAATGGCTTGATCATCGAAGTCATTTTTAGTTGAGGACTTATTTTTTTCTTACGAAGGCGGTGAGAGCATTGTATGATCCTTTTCTCCATGGATCAGGAGACACTTTGGGAGTGAGGTTTATTCAGCACAGAACTAGGTCAACTGGATCATTATCCATATCACCATTCCCATCTTATTATTGACTTGCCTCGATTTGGCATCCTCGGGATGACTGGTTCGTCATCATCACTCATTGCTACACTTGTATCCCACCTTGTTTCCCTACTTTGTTCTACATCCCTTTTCATTTTCTTCTATCCTCATCGATCATCGTCTCACTTCATGAACGACGTGTCTTTTGGTGTACATCACACATTTGTAGCATTGTTCACTTATGTGTTGGTCGATCACTTTGCTCCGCATGATTCTCAGGCATTTGGCATTGCTCACACGGGGTTTGGCATTATCTGTGGAGTATTTGGGCCTTTGTTTCCATCATTTCATTCCACCTTTCACCTTGGCCTACATTCTGATCCTAAGTCATAATACCACCTGAGGACATGAGATCTACGTGTTTGTGAGCTCATTTTAATATGGATAGGTTCCATCTTAGTTAGTGAGAATGTCGACAGGTCTCTGTTCTTGGGAATATCGGATTACTGTTGCCTTTCCGTTCGATCGATTATTTCCGAGGTCGACGTCAGTTATAGATGATACGAAGTGGGACCCGTTAGTGGTGCCTTAGCTGATGCTTTGACATTCTGCCCAGGGCATACCCCGTCGCGCTTTCATCTTTGGCTTTGTCTGTATACCGCAGCGGTCTGTTTCGCCTAAAGACGTTTTGGGCATCAGAGTTTGAGTAAGCCCTGTATTCAGCTTGGTTTCTTCATACAATAGAGTGCTTTTGAGAGCTGACTGGGGATTAGATTCATGATATTCATTGACCCAATAGGGATGTGCATATTGGGGTATTCCCCCATTCATTGTCCTATTCGCTCGTGCAGACGATTGGGTTTTCAGTGATATATTTCAGGGTTTTCATCGAGATATTTGAGCTTCAGAAGTACATACAGGGGCATACCCCCTATCAGTTGTTGGTGGATATTGGATGTTATGGATTAGTGAGGAGGTTTTTCCTCAAGAATGAATGTGTGTAATATTTCAAGCTTTGAGACTTTGACTTTATGTGCAGTGGTGGGTTTCTCACATGGTATTGATGCCTTAGACTGGGGCATAGCCCTTTCTTTGTGCCTTTGGACACGATTCGATCCCTTCCTTTTGTTTCGAGTTCTCTGGCATTGCGCCCAGATTCGATCCCTTCCTTTTGTTTTAGGTTCTCCGACATCACACCTGGATTCGATCCCTTCGTTTTGTTCTTCGACATCGAGCCCGGATTCGATCCCTTCGTTTGTTTCGGGTTCTCCGGCATCGCGTCCGAATTCGATCCCTTTTGTGGCGCCCCAACCCGGCACCCGATGGGGTGTCAATGAGTGTCACGCCGGGGCGGGACTCTTCAGCCTTTTCTTTCGGAAATTTTCTCATTCCTTATGCACAATTTACGTAATAATAAAAAAATTCTTTTACATATACATTATACATACCACCATAGTGGTATTCATGTTCTATACACCGAGTCCATTACTTCTCAATAAACAAAGCTTATACCTATTCAAAAATACAGAGATTACGGAAGCAGTGCGGTGAGCACCTATCTCTGAGTTGGCTGCTCTGCGTGTGGATGTCTGTCATATCCTTGTCTTACCTTACGTACTACGGTTAAAAACTGATCTTTAGCTTTGCGGCTTAGTGGGAAACATATAGGGACGACCCGATAACTATGATCGTCTCGGCAAATCATAACTTATCTTATCATTTTCATATAGCGTGATACACTTCTATCGCTGCGGCGTTTAACATATAACCTTTCATATCATTTATTTCTTATTCTAGTACTTATCATTTGATCTATTCTCTTTCTAATGGTTCATGGCCATATCCTATTCGATTATATGTCATATTCGTATACATATATTACTTTCATGGTTATATACTATACCCAGGTTGTTATGTTACATTTTCGTATCTTTGTTATCATGTCTTGCATTTATCATATCTTTGTATTCATATGCTTGTTTCATGTGCATTCATGTACTATTTTCATATATTGTTTTCTGTTATACTTTTCATATTACTTTCCATTCATGTCTTGTACTTGTTCCTTATGCACTAGGTGTCTTGTACTTTGTGCTCCATATACTATATTCATATTAAATTTTTAGATCATTTTACATTCTTACATTTTTATATATCATGTTAGATCATTATAATCTCATATTCTGAAACTGTCAATCATACAAGTGATGCTTCTCGGATCCATATGTATATCTTTTCACATGTCATATGCAAATCATTTGTTTTATGTTTAAATGTCTGCATGCGCCTTAGAAGTGGATAAAGGAAGCTATAAGGGCCAGAAGCATTTGTACTCTTGTCTGGCTCGTGGTTTTATAAGGACCGAGTCTTTGTTATCATTGATAGAGAATGACCATCTATAAGGGCAGAAAGTATTTGTTATTATTATGCGAGACAATGACCATCTATAAGGGCCCGAAGGCCTTTGTAATGACCCAGCAAGGGGCCGATCGGTATCTTTGCGGAACTTATTTTTCCTAATAGGCATGCGATCTATCCCTCTACCGGGTTTTAAACGGACAATCCATTTTGGCCATTTTACTGTACATATCTCATCTCTGCATGAATATTATTGTTATCATGTATCTTGTCGAGATATAAAGCTAATGTTATTTCGTTTGTAATACCTTCACATATTTCTTAACCCATTATTGTTGTTATAAATATTTCTTTTCTGATACGATATATTCATATTTCTATCATTTAGTTTGTCTTCGTATCATATATATGTAATCTATCATATATCATGAATGCATCTATGCACTCTTATATTCATATATTCATATATATATCTTTATCTATTCATATCCTTTATATCATTTATCACATTCATATCCTTTATGCGTTTCTATCATGATTTAGCTATTCATGTACTTTCTATATTTCTATCATGTATGCTTTTTTACTCATTCATGTGTTCCTATCATGTTCCATCTATTCGTTTATGTATGACAATCATATATTCATATCATATACTCCTTATATGCATATCATGTCCTCTGTAACATCTTATATCTTGTTAACTTATATCTTCGTATAACATGGATATCATACCTTATGACCTATACCTATACATTCCTATCACTTGTATGTTTTCTTGTTCTTTATGAGACTATCCTATCTCACCAGCAGGAGTACGACAGAGACTCTTCCTTTGATACACAATAGGTACTTACTGCTTATCTATACTCCTTTACATATCAAATCTGCCTGTTGCTATTTCTTGTTCATATCTACATCATTTCTTACCATGTATTCCAATTAACTTTAACTTGACGATTAATTTTTCGATACAAAAATTCAATTTTAGACAAGATGTGGGCACCAAATGCCATTAAATAGCATATGGTTAGATTCTAGACTCGATGAGCTTTCCATCGAATCAAGAATACCCATAACGAGTCCCTAGCAGATGAGTTATGCAAATTTTAAGCCATGAAGAAAATCAGCAGCTTGCAGCACCTGCGATACTTAGCAGCTACTGTCTTTTGTCATTTTCAGGTATATTATAAGATCAATATTGTATCAAGCTATATATGGATGGATTCTAGACTCAAAGGGCTTTCCATAGAGTCTAAGAACACCCAAAACGGAGTCCTAACGAAGGAGTTATGCAAATTGTAAGCCATGAAGAAAATCAACAACTTGCAGCACCTGCAGTAGCAACAGCAGCTACTGTTTTTTGTCATTTTCAGGTGTATTATAAGCTCAATATTGTATCAAACTATATATGGATGGATTCTAGACTCAAAGGGCTTTCCATAGAGTCCAAGAACATTCAAAACGGAGTCCTAACGAAGGAGTTGTATGCAGGATTGCAAACGTGAAGAAAATCCAGCAACTTACAGCACACACCAATAGCAGCAGCAACTACTGTATTTGTCATTTCGGACTTATTATAAGCTCAATATCAATCTATATATGGATGGATTCTAGACTCAAAAAGCCCATAGAGTTTAGAACACTGAGTCCTAACGAAGAGGAGTTATGCAAGTTGCAAGCCGTGAAAATCAACAACTTGCAGCACCTGCAATAGCAGCAGAAGCTACTGTATTTGTCATTTCGGACTTATTATAAGCTCAAAGTTGTATCCAAGCTATATATGGATGGATTCTATGAACTCAAAGGCTTTCCATAGAGTCCTAGAACACCCAAAACGAGAGTCACGAAGGAGTTATGCGAAGTTACGGCCGTAAAAGAAAAATCAGCGACTTACGCTTTCCAGCTACATCTTTTGTCATTTTCGGACTTATTATAAGCTCAATATGGTATCAAACATGCCAAACACACGGCATAAAACCATCCTACAATCAATCCCCAAATCACCCCAAAAGTAGGAATAAACCAAACTTCCATATCCATATAAATTCTACAATCCATCCGCGCAAGGGGAAGATTTCATACTCCTAACAGTAATCACACTCTCCTAACACCTCGACCTAGCTCAAGGAGAATTTCATATAAAAGTCCACAAATTCCTCTTGGTCACTGGTAGTCATCTTATCAATATGTCTTTCAGAACTCATAACCTATCTTTATCACATTCCGTGTTCATGACATTTTACCTTTCATCTTCATGTTCATATTTTCGTTCGTTTTCATTTTTCATAACATATTAGTGTTTCATGAACAAATCTTACATATTTCATTTCCCATACTTTTCTTGTCTCATGCCTATTACATATGACATTTCATATACTTGTACAGTATGATGCTTATGTATTCACACATCATTCATGTATTCTTGTCCCTATATGAACCTTTTTTACTTAGAAATTGGAATCATTTCAATTAGATCATCAAAACTAAAGTTATGGCATTTTCATGCCAAACTAGTCAATTTACCGATTACACTAGGGACAGTTTGTAATACTCATTTTTGGGGTCTTAACTTCATATTTGACACTGTCTCTTTGTACTCTTTTAAATCTAAGGTGCTAAGGGTTCTCCTCAATTGGAATCACCCAATCAGACACTTAGGAACTCAAGTTACGTCGAAACAACGGGACTACACTATGTTCAAAGCGGAACATAATTTGGCAGACATAGCCACTTTGAGTGAATTTTAGGGACACATAGAATCAGAATTTGAAGGTATCTATTTCAGGATGTTTGGTTCTCCTTGAAGTCTATTTTAACCAACAACTTGAATCACTCAAATCGGATCAGAAATGAGCAAGTTATGGCCAAAATACGAACATTGGTCAAAACAAAAATTAACACTACCTCGCATGTGTCTTCAAATTTGCCTTTAATGTGGGTTTTTCTTCACTTTTTCCATATTTTGCTACCCAAATCAACTCAATACTTTATATACACTTCAAAACCACTCCAAATTCATCTTGAAATCTCAATTTTACTCAATTCATCTTTCATTACACATCTTTCCTTTAAAATCTTCCATGAATTTCTCCTAAACAAATCTAATATGGGTCATAACCCATATTAGGATTTCATTCAATTTCAAACATAGAGGACTACTTCCTTAACTAAACCCTAGGTTTGGAACTCATAAAATTTCCTAGAATTCCATACAAACCATACATCCTATTTTCCTTGTCATATCCATGTTCAAAATCATAGAATCCATACCAAACTTTGTGAATTTCCATACCTTTCTTCTTAGCTTCTCCTTCTTCTTCCTCTTTCTCTCTTTCTCTTTTCCCTTGGCCTTCACTTGCTTGTTTTCTTGGAGACCCAAAATATGAGATATTTTGTTGTCTCACAAGCTCTTTTTATACTTAATCTTATAGTTATTACACATGTCCTCCAACTTAATATTGCACTATACTTTATGTTATTTCCACTTCTGGGCCTCTCATCTTATCAACTTATGACTTTGTGCTCCTTGGACAAATTACAATTTTGTCCTTATGTCTTGTACAATTTCCGGGTTTCTCAATCTCCATGTTTCACATTTAAATTACGAAAAATTCAATTTATGCCTACAAAATACCCTAAACATGTCGAAAACAACTAGGGTATATTTCGGGGCGTTACACCTTCGTTTTGTTTCGAGTTCTCCGGCATCGTGCCTGGATTCAATCCTTTTTTATTTCGGATTCTCCAGCATTGCGCCAGGATTCGATCCCTTCGTTTTGTTTCGGGTTCTCCGACATCGTGCCCGGATTTGATCCCTTCCTTTTGTTTCGAGTTCTCCATCATCGTGCCCGGATTTTATTATCTTTTCCGGCATCCTGTCCGGATTTTCCTCATCTTCCTCAGCATCGTGTCTGAGCATCGCTTATCTTTTTCAACATCGCGTCCAGCTTTCATTTTCTTTCAAAGACGCTCAGATTCCCTTCATCTCTCTCCTCGACATGGTGTCCTGTTGACGCTTTATCTAGCATTGGCAACGCTTTCGCTTATCTTTTCCTAAGATTCGTCTGATTTGCTCTCATCTTCCAAGATTCGCCCTAGTCCGGCATCGAGCCCGACTTTCATTGTCTTTTTTGGCATCGTGTTCGGATTTTCCTCATCTTGCTCGAAGACTTAGTCCAAGCATCGGCTGATTCTTTTCAAGATCGTGTCCCGCTTTCTTCTATCTTCATCTAGTATCAGGTTCGGATCACACATCTTCCTAGCATCATGTCATTGGTTTCTTCTTTAGTTCTTCACTGTATACCAAGCTCCAAGAATTTTCCAGATCGGGTAAAGGAAAATTGTTGGTCATTCGAGTCTCTCTTCACTAGAGTTCATTTCACTCTTGCATCGCTTTTGCAATTTCGCACCCACAATTCACTTGTTCATTCACTCTATCAAGAGTGGTATACTAGTGAGACCTCAATTTTTTCCTCAACACTCGCATTTATCCTATGGGTGTCACACTCACCCATCGTTCTCATATAGCACCATTAGGGCCCTTTTAGGCTTAGTCGGTCTCCGACCCTCAGGTGGGCTTGTATGTGATCCATTGAGTGCGTATGTAGTACACTTCAGAGTGTCGTGGCTTTTTGTTTTTTAGATATTGGCATTGTGCCATAGGAAGCAAGTGGGGGCCCCCGAGGTTTTAACTAAATCGGAGTTTATTGGAGTATGTCGACCGTGAGCACTTTGGGCTTGTTTCATCATCTCTCATCCAAATCACGGAAATCATGCACCATTTCTTTGTTGATTCCCTACCATCGAGGAATTCCCCGACAAAATTTCGAGAATTTTTTTATCAATCTGACGACCGGGTCGGGAACCAGCTCAACCAGTTCAATGGATTTCAGTTGAAGTTCATTATTTGAGCAGGTTCAAATTCGGAGCACCCGAGCTTGTTTTGGTCATATCTCCCTCATCCGAACTCAAAATCATGCACTATTTCTTTTTTGGATTCCTTACTCTTTAAGGAACATTCTTTCAAATTTTTAAAAATTTTCTCAAATTTCTACTTGACCAATTGGAACCGGGTTCACTCGACCATTGTGCGCCTAGGGCGGGAGCACTTATTTTAGTGATTTTGGAGCCCAAATCCTACTTGGTTCGGGCCCAGAAGCTCCATATCAGCCCTAGGCATGGTTTAGGCCCAGTTGTGGGCCATTTTGTGGGTTTCTTGCAACCCACCTTGAGTCCATTTGGATTCGTGGTTAAGCAAAGGGATAAATGTGGCAAGCTTTTGACCTCGTGAATTGAGGAGTGTTTATGGAGCTGGGGAAGTCCGAGACTGATTGGGGGAGTTCCCAGGACTGAAGGTGTACAAAATGGAGTAAGTTCGGATTTTTATGAAGAAAAAAAGAAGAACAAAAAACGTGAAGGAGAAGAAAAAAAAAAAAGGAAAAGTAGAAAGGAGAAAGAAAGAAAAAATGAGGAGGGATTCTCCAGATCAGGGTGGGAGTGGTCTCTCTCATTTTGAAAGGGGATTTCCTAAAGTTTTGAGGGAGTGGATACCAGGTTTTGGAGGCAAAAAAGAAGGAAGACAAAGGGGGAGTAGCCATGAACTTACGTGTACGAACGTTGTGTGTGCTTTTCCGCTTCTTTTGTGCTTGTCTCGCTTTGATGTTTAAGCATATCACTCATTCGGAGTTGGAATTATACACCGTTTGTTTTGTTGGATTCCTTACTCTATAAGGAATGTTTTGATAAATTTTGAGAACCGTTCTCAACCGGCTCAACCGGTTGGGAAACTGAATCAACCGATTCATTAGGTTCTGTTTTCAAGAACAACAGCTAGGGCATTAGGCATTGTTTGGATTGGTTCTCACACATTTGGAGTTGGAATTATACACCATTTATTTTTTTTGGATTCCTTACTCTATAAGGAATGTTATGAAAAAATTTGAGAACTGTTCTCAACCGGTTCAGCCGGTTGGGGAACCGGATTAACCGGTTCATTAGGATTTGTTTTCAGGAACATCAGTTAGGGTACTTTGCCTTGTTTGGATAGGTTCTCACTCATCCGGAGTCGGAATCGTACACTATTGATTTTTTTTGGGTTCCTTACTTTGTGAGGAATGTTCTGAAAAAATTTGAGATTTGTTCTCAACCGGCTCAACCGGTTGGGGAACTAGATCATCCAGTTCATTAGGGTTTTTTTTTCAGGGATAGCAGTTAGGGCATCTTGGCTTGCTTCAGTCGGTTCTCACTCATCCTGGCTCAGAATCGTGCATCATTTGTTTTTTTTAAATTCCTTATTCATTAAAGAATATTTTGGTAAAATTTGAGAATTTTTCTCAACTGATTGGATTGGTTGAGAACCAGTTTAACTGGTTGTGCAAGACATCTTATGGGCATCCCCCCTATTTTAGCACTTTTCAAGCTCGAATCCCTTGAGGCTCAAGCTCATTTTCACTACTGCATTTGTGGGCCATATTACCAAAGTTGCTCAACTTGAATTTGAGGGGACCTACTCAGGAGTTAGGACATTTGGGGTTAGGTGACTTTGATTGTGAATTGGTGATTGCGGGTTAGCAACGTCATTTGAGAGTGTGGAAAGAAACAAACATCTCGACCCTCATTTTCCATTCATCACTTAGAATGACACTTCTTTGGTTACTTGATCATGGATGCATGATGTGTGTTTGTGTTTATTAACTAACCATATCTACAGCGCATGGCTAAGGACCATAGGTACGTGCTTGGGCTTTGGTATTTGCATTTATATGCATACATGGTGTTTGGACTTTGATATTTGTGGTGCATTTGAGCTTGTTAACTAACCTCTTATGCAAGGCTTGGCTTGGGACCATAGGTACGCACCCATTGTTTTGTTTGGTCGAGTGTTTATGCATGTTAAATATGGAGTAGGTTTGTGTGATTCGGGCCGGCAGCAGAACAATCGATTTTGACCCATATGATCCCATGTACCCAATTCATTTGTAGAGACCGAGTTCCAGGCCTAGAGGGGTTCTACCTTGCATGAGGTACCTTCCCAATAGGTAACCTGATCCCCAAACCCAGAAATCTAGTTTTCGTGGACCGTTTTTTCCTGACAAGAGTCAATGAGGGTTTTTTTGTTCTTACTTGATTTTCCCCGTAATAAATAAAAATAAAAAGTAAGTGGTGACTCCAAACAAAACTGTTTCTTACTGGGGACAGATTTTCAAAAGCTCGAAAATCAACTCACTTTTTCTATTAATAGCGAAGTTGCTACCGTGATCTGGTAAATCCACAATGTGTCTAACGCGGTGATGATCCTTATTAGAGGTCATCCACAAGTATTATTCCCATAATTGCTATATGTTTAGCACCGTGTTTCATCCGTAGGTACGTAATAGCGAAACTAGAAGCCTGCATAACCGCACGCCAACTAAGGTCAACACAATACTAGGTGCCCACTGAAAACCTCTATGATCTATTTTATATATGCATTTGTTTTTTTGTAAGCAATGTAAAGTTTGTATATGTTGAACACTCTCATTTATGGAGTTTGAATATATTTTGTAATCCGCTGCCACAGAATTGATTTCAAGTTAAATGTTTAACAATATATAAATGAAAAAGTTTATAGTAAAAAAAAAAAATGTTATTTGAGTGTTACAGTTTAAGTAGTAACTGAGCATTATAGCTATGGCCATGTGGGAACAATTGAAGTCCACTTGCGGCACTCAATCACTGTGCTTAAAGCTTGGTTTCACCCTTGAGACGACCGTAAGGACCCCAAGGCTTCGGCGATTGAGCATCTTAGGGGATGTCCAAAGATGATTCGAGATCTAAATGTCGGGCAGGCATATCCCACCGATGAACACGGTCCAGGGCGTCAGTTATCGTCAATTCCTGCATTCATGGTCGCATTACGAAGCAGATCCTCACCCACAATGAGAACATAAAATTTTTGTGTATTATATTCCCGCCATGTGGAACTTGAGGCTAATCGCATTGTGGCGAATCAGACTACTCAAAGCTTCTCAATGGGGCTAATTCACAAAAGACCATGGTTTAAGCGCAAGAAGTGGGAGATAACGGTACACCTAAACAGGAAAGAAATAGTTAGAGGGAGGCAACAAGAGGCGCTTAAAAGAATGCCGCTATCGAGGCAAAAGCGTGAACAAACAAAGTCAAATGCTTTAACTCGCCAGAAGATAAAGTACTTCGCCGTGATTGCACTGAAATAAGAAGGTAAATAAACTCACTCACCTTTAGTAAAATACGTGTATGTTCACATGTTTTAGTTGCTCATTCTCTCCTTGATTGGATTGTAGAAACAGGAGCAACTAAACATGTAGCCCGAGATCGAGTGGGGTGCGTAGATTATCGTCGTGTTTCTAGAGGCACCCACAAAGTGTTCGTGGGAAATGGTACTAATGAAGATGCTATTGGAGTTGGTTCGTACCAACTTCACTTGCGCTCTGGTCGCACTCTACTTCTTCATGATGATCTTCAGATGTCCGAAATCCAAAGATAATCGTTATCCTGCTATCGCTGATTAGTTTTGGTTTTTCTTTTGAATTTTAGAATAATGGTTTGGTTATATTTGCATATGGAATTTTATATGGACATGGATCATTTATGGATGGTTTTATTAAATTAGATTTAAATGTTTCTTCTCACTCATATGTTAATTATGCTTCATCATATGTGATTGGTAGTGATAACATTGATTCTGCAACTTGGCATACTAGACTGGGTCACATAGGAAATGATAGGATGACTCGGTTGGCTAGAGAAGGCCTTTTAGGCTCACTCACCAACGTCAACCTACAATTATGTGAACCATGCCTAGTAGGCAAAGCTTGTAGAAAACCTTTTGGAACGATAAAAAAAGTTGCTCAACTTATTGAGCTTGTCCATTCAGACATTTGCAAACCAATGAATACAAAGGCATGTCATGAGGCCTCTTATTTTCTCACACTGATCGATGACTATTCGCCATACGGTTATGTCTATTTGCTATCTCATTGCCATGAAGCATTGAATTGCTTCAAGTGCTTTGTGGCAGAGGTTGAGAACAAGCATGAAAAAGGCTTAAAAACCTTTAGGACTGATCGCGGATTCTAGTATTTGTCTGATCAATTTAAGGAATTCTATGAGGAAAAAAAGATCCTAAGACATCTCACCATCCCTCGCACCCCGCAACAAAATGATGTTGTAGAGATGAGGAATAGGACTCTTCTAGATATGACTAGATCGATGATGGCACAGGCCAACCTCCCTATATCTTTTTGGGGGGATGCTCTTCTGACTACTGCCTACATCTTGAATAGAGTGCCATCACAAATGCTTTCCTCAAACTCCAGGAGCTATGGTAACAAAAGCCACCTGGGAGCATTTGCGCCCATGGGGATCAGCAGGGTATGTTCACAACGCTAACCATAAGTATGGAAAGCTGGGCCCTAGAGCTAGAAAACATACTTTCATAAGGTATCCTGAAGGCTCGAAAGGCTATGTGATGTTTAGTGAACACCCTGATGGGGGAAAGATTGAAGTGGATTCACGCGATGTTGATTTCATTGTGAATGATTTCCCTAGCAAAGGCGATGTCAATGAGAGTTTAGACCTCTATGAGTTGGAGGAACTGAGTGGCGTACCACTATCTTCAAGCGAGGGTGGGGAATTAGTTCTTGAGATCGCTAGAGATAGTTGGAGTCATTCTCAACCTAGTGGGAGTGTTCCATTAGAGCTATCTGAACCTCTTGAGTTGCGCCGTAGCAATAATGGTAACATTCCTCGTCGTCACTTTGAGATTGAGGGGGATGCTTTACTTTGTACTACTAATGAGCTTTCTTATAGAGAGGCGCTCTCTTCACCTGCTAAGGGAGAATGGATGGATGCAATGAAGGATGAATTGATCTCCATGGACAAGAACTCTGTGTGGGAGTTGGTGGATCTTCTACCTGGTCGCAAAGCTATCGGAAAAAAATGGGTTTTGAAAGTTAAGTGCAAGGCAGATGGGTCAATTGACAAGTACAAAGCAAGTCTTGTGGAGAAGGGGTTTACCCAACAAGAGGGTATAGATTATGATGAGACATTTTCCCCTGTTGTTAAGGTTGGCTCTATTCGCTTTATCCTTGCTATTGTCGCTCAACTGGATTTAGAGCTATATTAGATGGATGTTAAGAATGCATTCCTCAATGGAGAGCTAGATGAAGAGATCTACATGACTCAACCTATGGGTTTTGAAGTCAAGGGACAAAAGCGCAAAGTGTGTAAGCTCAAACGTTCCATTTATGGACTCAAACAATATCTAGACAATGGTACTTCGTGATTTCATGACTAATTATCTCTCACGCTTTGAGATGATTGAAGAGGACCATCGTGTGTATCCGGCGCTTCCAAAGAAGAGTGTGCTCATCCTTTTGTATGTTGATGACATCCTTATATCGTGAAAATGATATGGACTCTATTGTCGCCACTAAGAAGTGGTCGCCCTCACTTTCAGATGAAGGACATGGGTGAAGCGCATTTTCAGGTTCTGATCGAGATTGTTGTAGAGACCGCTCTAAGAAGCTTCGTTTGTTTCAAGAGACTTAACAAAAAGTTAAGATTCGAATCCATTTCCTCGCATGGAGAATTCCAAACCCATTAACACCCATGTTGAGAACTGAGTGCCAGGTTTGACCAAAGGTCTTAAAACATATGAGGAAAGAACGTGATGTCCACAAATGCCATATGCCGAGGCCATTAGAATCTTACGTGATGCTTAAGTGTTATGCACAAGTGCCGATAAATAAGCCATAGTTTGCGGTGAGTCGCTACTGCAGTAACCCAGACTCCGCACGTCATAAAGAAATGGGGAAGAGGATCTTTCGATACCTCCGAGGGACAACAGACTTTGCCTTATGTTTCCATAGGGGTGACTCGTATCTAAGGGATACAAAGGATGCCGACACAATGATAGAGATGAGCGTAAATCCACATCGGGTTATGCGTTCATTCTTGGAGGAGGCGTTGTATCTTGGTGCAGCAAGAAGCATACTTGTGTTGCCTTATCTACAATGGAGTCTGAGTATGTGGCATGTGGCATGTGCAACAGTTGTGTAAGAAGCTGTCTGGTTGAAGAGATTCTTGCAACGCCTAGGCATTACAACCCATTCTGAGGAAGCTGTAAAATTATATTCTAATAGTACTACAGCCCTAGCGTATGCAAAGGATCCTAAGTATCACGGGAAGTCTAAGCACATTGAAATCAAGTACCATTTCATTAGAGATATGGTCGCCAAGAGAAGTGGTCATGAAACACATTTCTACCTGAAGCACGGGTGGTCGACCTGTCGACCAAGCCTATCAAGCAGAGATGTGTTTCAATCTCATGTCAGTAGTGATGGGATCATAGACGTGACACCTCTATGAGTTGTATTTGACATTATTATTAATAATAATTTATTATTGAGTTCTATTGTGTTTTACTCTCAAAATAATTATTCTTATGCGCATATTCTTAGTACATGTCAACGAGCAAGAATCTACCTACTCACATAGGTAATTCGCCTTAGTGCTTGCTTTAGTAGCAAACAAGATGAGACTAAAGAATCTATGGCGCTCTGGAAGCGATCTAAGATTTTACTTGATAGTCGCCTTAGTTCTGACTAAGATGAGATTCTTTGAGAATCGTTCATAGAATTCTTTCCAAAATTCGTGAGCCCGAGAAAGCCACGTGTGAAGTCAAGCACTTTCAGAGCGATTGAACATTCATCCTGTACGGGGTATAAATTGGAGCAGTGACATGCTCATTTATATGAGTCAACACCATACCATACATATCATACTATATGTGCTTAATGCTAACTAATAGTGGGAGTGATGGATAATTCCTTATCCACCACTGTGTGAGCCACTAAGATCTTAAGGGATCTAATGTGAAGACTCCCATTCCCTACCACCGATCAGGGATCTTAAACCGAGTCCCAAGTCAAGTAGTCTAGTTCATTTAATAAAACATATACAAAAACAAAATAACCGCTTTGGGCTTCGACATTCCATTTCTTGCAAACTCTTTAAATATGTTTTTTTTTCAAAATCGCAAGCGTTCAATCGTTTCGATAGGCCCATAAACATTTACATTTAACAAAAATGCATTTATGAAGGCATTCCATGCCCATTCAAAATAATATACAAAATTGTTTCGTAGTTTAACTCTTTGAATACAAACATCAATTGCTCAAAAGCAGGGATTGACGCATACGATGCGAGTATATACTTTTACTCGTAGCCTTTACGACTCTACGCTCCGATCTTGTCCTTCGTTCTATGTTCACTCTGGCACTGTGCATAGATAAAACTCTACGCCTTAAGCATTTTCATTTAGTGGTTCTATACGATTCTTTTCGCTTAAATCAAATCATGCAATTTCATAAGACAATGCTTTCAGACTAGAATGACCAATGCAAGCATAATACATACATACAGATATATTTCCATTTAATAAATTACAATTCATCGGGTCATCTTAAACTATGCATTTTCTTATGCATCAAATCATTCGGGATCATAAATCATGCACTTTTTCATTATCATTATCATTTTGCATTTTAGCCCTTATCGAATTTAACCTATACTTTCGTGCACAGATAACGAATCACTCGGCACAAATTCCGTCGGGTCGCAGTCTGCGGTAAACACTCCGCTTTATAAAAATATGTACTCCTATGGTGTACACTACCCATACCGGTCTCCAATGGGCTACTGGACGCAGATGCCACAATAGTACTGGCTTGTTCAACTCTCTTATTGGTATACCAATTTATCCTTAACTCGAATTTAACTAACATTCTATTGCTGGCATTTAAATCATTTAGGAAATACAATATAGTATGTATTTTTATACAAACAAAACATTTCAATACTCATGCAATTTTCATATCATTCATTTCGTAATCAATCAATTTCTCAAATTTCTTAACTTAAATCAACTTGCAATTCATTTCACAATTTATTTGCATCAAATCAATTTAAAACAATTCAATATGCAATTCAAACATTTTGGAGATAGACACTACAAGAAAACATGCCTTTCCCAACGAAAATTTAGGGACGAATTACAAATTCATCCCTAAAAATCCTTTTTCCTGACAAAATTCCAAATTTTGTTATTTAAAATAGTTTATTGAAAAACTTTTTCCAGTGAAATTGATAATTTTGTCAACGAAATCGATACTGGCCACCAAAAGTCATGCCAGAAATTTTAGCGCCTTTTTCTCGCGCCCAAAACTTTTGCGACAAAATAAACCCTTTTTTCAACAAAACATGCATCTATGAATATAATTTTCCCCAACGAAATTTATTTCCTCACTAAAATAATAATTTTTTATTTATATTTCCAGATCGATATTATTCACAATGATTGTATTATTTCATGATGAATCAGTAAATATTGTCCCATTTACTTAAGCAAAAATGATTTTGTAAGGAATATTTTATTTGATAAAATGTCAAATTTTTCATGAATTAAATACTTACAAATTATTATAATATATAATAAATAATAATGAAAATATTCAATGGTTAATAATATAATATATGTGTTTTATACATAAAATAAGTAAGTATACAGGTAATATTTATTTGAATGAATACATACAAACTTATTGTGTAAATTATCCTATCAAAATCTTGATTAACGAATGATAACATTTGTATTTATCATCTTTAACTAATATTAATTATTTTCTGTAAGAAAACTAACCCTCATTTAATACTTGGACCTATGTTTAATAAATATTTCATTAATGTTTAAAGTTCCATAATTTTAGTGTAATTAAATTTATTATATCGTATAAGTAAAAAGTTTTTACCTAAAATATAGAACACAGATGGAATCAACAAAATTTTATTTAATTAAAAATAAAATATTATTTTAATTTTTAGATAACCTCATTATGCATCAATTGGGGCTGCTTATAAACTGCCCGCATCGGGGGTGGTGACCCACCGACTGCACGAGAGGAACTCGATCCGATCTTTGGATTCCAAAATAAAAATTCAGTTCTTGTCCGCCAGTCCTGGAAAACCCTAATCCGGAACGAACCCGGTTTTTTTTAAAACTTTTTCTTTAGAATTAGGGTAAAAAATTTATGTTATACTTATATTTTTATATAATATAAACAAATTTAATAGTCATTTATCATTTATTATTATTTTTTACAATTAGATAATTCTTTATCTTTATTGATAAATAGATAATTTATTATCATTTATTTGCAAATAGGAGCAATTCATTATTTATTTATAAATAAATAATTCTATAATTATTTGTTTACTTATCAATGGATAATAATTATTTGTTTCATTTATCAATGGATAATAAATTATTATTTATTTACAAAGAGATAATCCATATTATTTATTTAAAGAAATGATGTAATTGACCTATATTGTTTTATTCCATAACAAATATATTTTAAGTAATTCCAGCATGCATTATAATTGAAAATTAATTATTTTGGATGGACAAGGATTTTGTCATGACTATTTATAATTGAAACATATGAAGTTCAAGACCTTTAATTTGTCATTTTCTATAATCCTTTTCGAAAATACTTGAGTTCATTGTGTTTGCCATTATTTTGTTTTTGCAACTATACCCCTAATATAAGACTCATTTGTTTTTATGACTTACAAGTTAGTTGTATAATGTATTAGACTTACTTTCTTTATATGCTATTTGGGAATTTGATTATTTTGTGTTAAGTCAACTATTTTATTGACAACAAGTTTGCTCCTATAATATAAGTGGTGCAATAACATTTTACATGCTCAGAGTTCATATTACATATATACCGAAATAAGACAACTTAGATAATGGCACAAGTAACAGATATAACTCATATATATTTTGTACGCTTATTACCTAATCAAGCGACGAATCATATGAATAAAGAAAACATAATTTAGAAGAAAAACTAGTACACAAATTCCGCACCGGTCCAAATTCTATTTTGTCCTTTTCTGGCCCCGGGTCCGAACTCGATTGGTCCTCGGTGTCCAAGTCTTAGATTATGTGTTTCGTGTTTCGACGATATATCCAATCCTATTGGATTAGTGAATAGTCGTATGCATCATTATATTTAAGTTGTTTTAATTAATAAAATAGAAATTATAAGTGATGTCATAAAACTAGTAATTTTTAATAATTATCTATCCATTTAAATTTTTTTGAAAAATACTTAGCATAGATTTTGTGATAAATATGTAATTTGTTTAAATATATATATATATATACATATATATATATAGTATATATATATATATATATATATATATATATATATATATTGTAGTAATTATCTATCCATTTGGGTTTTGTGAAAAATACTTATAAATAATATTGTCTAATTTAAAAATGTTTAATTAGGAATAATTAATTTCACCACAAAAATAGTTGTTGCAGTTATCTAATAGTTTGTAGATATTGTTTTAAAATAAATGTTGCATTTTCATTAGAAATATTATTTTATTTTATAAAATAAACTCACACAATACAAATCATCTCTTACATATTAATTAATAGTTTATTATTTTATTTTTATATATATTTGTTTTGTTTAATTATTAGTTATTGATCTAGTAAAAGAGATTAAGCAAGAAGAATAAATAATAAATTATATCATAATAACAATAAAAATTGTACTATTAATTTGATAAGAATCGTTTAAGTAATTTATATATTTTTGTCATAAGTATAATTTATAGATTCTTTACAACATATTTATATAATGGTTTTTATTCCTTTATTTTAAATTTTCAAATTTTATTTTTGTTATTTGGTCATTAAAGATAAATATGTAACTAATTAGTAAGAACATTTGATTATCAAGGGGGTAATTAAAATTTTTGTAAATTACCCTACAAAAAGTAATAACTTCGCTAACTATATATTTGTTATTTGATTGATTTTCGTTAAATTAATGTTATGTTTATATTTTAAAATATTGTTAGTATATAACATAAAAAATATGACATAACATTCAATTACATTTTAATAAATAATTTATAATTTGATTGTTAATTATTAATTCATAATTCTATAGAAATTACTAAAATTACCTTGTCGTAATAACAAAATAATAAAGTCTATCATAAAAAATATAATAAAAGTATATCATAAAAAAAATATAATAAAGTATATCTGCTTTTAATAAAGTATATCATAAAAAAATATCATAAATAATAAATTTTAAATTTTAATTACATATTTTTTTAAATATTAAATTATGATTGGTATTTCTTATAAATTTAAATTTTATTTATGGTTTAATATATTAAATATCATTTTAAAATTGGATTAAAAATATCATTTATAAAAAATGCATTTCAAAACGATTATATTGGATAATATAAATAATAAAGTCGAAAAAAAAATATTTAATGCGCATTATACGTATAATGCGAGGAAATGTAGAACATGCTAACAAACATTTGACATGATGTATTTTAGTTTGTTTCCAATAAAATAAAAATATATGAAAAATTCCTTCCTTAGCCTGTACTTAATTTTATCACCATATCTAACAAACACCATAACTTCTCCTCTGAATCATTTTTTTTTTCACGACCTCTCTCAATCAACTTATTTCTTGCAAGTTATATGCTTCAAGGGTTATTCTTTGAAAGCATCGGTCTCCACCTAAGTTCACCAAATCGGAAAAGATTATTCTTTGAAAGTTCAAAATCTAAAGGTATTCTTCCTTTCCAAATCCTATTTTACTATATGTTTTTGTTAGAGTGAAAGATAACTTATTTGTTTTTTGTATTATCATGTTATGTTTATGAATGATAGATAGTTCTATAGATAGATGATGACATGATCCTAAAGTAAATGTACGATAATGTGATGAGAATTGAACCTATTTTTGATTTCACAATATAATTTGAGGGAGAAGTATATATATTGTTGATATGAATAAACCTGAAGAAAAATAAATTTTCATCAGGAACAATATGGATGCAAATGCGTTTATTTGTTTGTTTTATTTATTATTATTATTATTATTATCCTTATCGGTATATAAATAATAATAATAGTTATTATTATTATTTTTATAAAATTATTATTGTTATCTCCTATTATTGTTATTATTAACATTATTAATATTTATATTATTATTAGGATTATTTTTTAAAAATCTTATTATATTTTAAGAATTATTATTAATAATATTTATATTGATATTAGGATTATTTTTACAAAATTATTATCTTTATTATTATGATGCTATGATAATATTATCATTATTAATATTATAATAATAATACTTGATAATAATAATAATATTATTATTGTTATTATTATTATTAATATCATTATAAAATATTATTATAATCTCATTATTATTATTTTATTTATTGTCTTGAACTAATATTATTATTCTTATCGGTGGTATTATGCCATAACTAATATTGATATTAATATTAATATTATTTTCCAAAATTCTTATTATTATAATAATAATCAATACAATCATCATTATTATTATTTTAATTATATAATTAATATTATTCTTATCAATATAATCAATATTATCATGTATTGAAATAATATTGATATTAATATTGATATTAATATTAATATTAGTTTTACTTTTTAAAAATTCTTATAATCATAAAATTATTATTATAATCAGTACACTCATAATTATTATTATTATTATTATTATTATTATTATTATTATTATTTTAATTATAAAAATAATATTATAACCAGTACAATCATTATTAATATTATGTTTTGCTGTCAATATTCATATTAATATTAGCATTGTTATTATTTTGAAGTAATGTACGTTATTATCAATATATTGCTATTACTATTTTTATATTATTATTATTATTATTAATGTTTCAGCCCATCAATATTGTCATGTCTCGAATAGTATTGTTCTTATGTCGATTATTATAGTATAATCCAGTATTATTATGTCTTGAACTAATATTAATAATATTAATATTATTAATATCATCTTAATGGCCTCTACGAATCATTCTTTTAACGCGAGTTATCTGCATCAATCTCCACCTAAGTTCACCGTCAGTTGTATTTGAAATTTCAAAATCTAAGGTATGTTTCCTTACCTATCATATATTATTGCTATGTTTTGTAAAAATGAATGATAGCTTATATGTTTTTGTGAAGTGTTAGATTAAGTAACTGGATGATAGGGTGTTATACCTATATTATAATAATAATAATTATAATTATCCATATAAATAATAATATTGTCCTTATTATTATCTCTTATTATTGTTATTATTATCATCATGAATATTTAAATTAATATTAGGATTTTTTTAAAAATTTTTATCCATACAAAATTATTATTATAATGTGTTATTATTGTTATAATTATTATCATCATTATTATTAATATTATTATTGTTATTATGATGATTATCAATATTATTAACATTATCACTATACTAATAATAATGATATTAATAATAATAATCATCATCATCATAATTATTATTATTAATATTATAAAATTATTATTATAATCTCATTATTAATGCTATTCTTATTATTATTATCACTATTATCAGTATGAACTAATATTATTATTCTTATCGGTATGTCTTGAACTAATATTGATAATAATATTAATATTAGTATTATTTATATTAATATTAGTATTATTTTTACAAAAATTATTATTATTATTATTATCGAGTATAATTGCAAATTACCAGTATGCTAATAATAATAATAATAAATGTATATTATTATAATTACTAGTATACTAATAATAATAATATTATTAATTATTACTATTATTATCATTTCATCAAATATTATTATAGTTTACTAATAATGACAATAATGTAATAATAATAATCTTTAAGTTAATATCAGATTATCTGTATTATTGTTATAGTTTCTTGTTGTTCGTATTGTCTCTATTATTAGTATTATTGTCTTTAACTAAATACCTTATTAATATTATTATCAATATTATTATATTATTATACATATTATAATCATTACCAGTACACTAATAATAAGAACAATATTATTATCATTACTATTATATTAATAATAAGAATAATAATAACAAATATTATTATTATTTTTTATACTGATATTATTATTATTACTATGATTATCAAGATATTATCATTACTAAGATACTAATAATAATATTATCATTATTATTATTATTAATTATTATCATTGCCATTATATCACACAAGAATAATAACAAATATTATTATAATTATAATTACTTACATACGCTAAACATATACTAATAGTATTTCATTATTATTATTATTAATCAAGATATTATATTATTATATTTACTAGTATACAAATAATAATAATAATAATATTATATTATTACTAATATCATTACAAGTATACTAATAATAAGAATAATAATAACAATTATTATTATTACTATTATTATGTAATACTAATAATAAGATTAAAGCCACCTGCTACTTCATGACTCGAATGTATCGGGCCTCGACTTATCCAACCTGCTTTTGCCCATGGATCTAATGGCTGGGTCTGAATGCCAACTAATAGTCTACACACAATATTGATAATATCATAGCGATAATAATAATAACAGATTATATTATTTATTTTGTAATAATAATAATAATTTTTATTACTATTATAAATATTATGATTATTAGTATACTAGTAATTATTAATTATAATCAATAATAATAATAATAATATTAATAATAATAATAATAATACTATTATTAATATTATTAGTATATCGTAATGATGATAATTAATAATAATATTATTGTGAGTAGTAGTATATTGGTAATTTATAATAATATTTAGATGCATTCTACAAGGAAAATAATGTAGATCATTTATGGAATGGAATTAAGATAAGGTCTTATTAATAAGATGTAAGCTCATTATGATTTATTATCATTTTAAGTTTTTTACAGGCTAATAAAAATGGACAGGAGTTGGATGTGGTTACCGGATAGGTTGTCTAAAGATTATGTTAAAGGGGTTAAATCATTTATTGAAGTTGCAAAAGAACACTTGCGATGGGATAACAAGACAATGCTTGTCCATGCCGAGATTGTCAAAATGCACGATTCAATGATTTGTTAACCGTTGAATGTCATTTGATTAGATTTGGGTTTTCGAGAAGTTATCAAAGATGGATTTTTCATGGGGAAGAACTAAACTCAATCAAAAGAGGGCAAACGGATGTAATTAAGTAATTTAACAAGTGATTAAATAATCATTATGACATAGCCTTAATGAAGTGGATTGATGTATTAAATGATGTATGTGGACCTACGCATGAAGATATTAACTTAGGAGGAATCTACTACTCGTGGAAATTTGATAACTTATTCAATGAAGCTTACTGTGAATTGTACCCGGATGCAAAGTTTTCGCTTTGATTTTTGTGAAGTTGATGCATGCTGGGGAAGTCTCAATCATCGAGTGACAAGTCTTTACATGTTATCAAAAAATCTTTGTTATGCTTTCTTCCCGTGGAAAAGTCAAATAGATTCAAGACATATTAAGTGATGCTAAGAAGATGTTAGAACTTTGGGTTTAGGGATATGATTCAATCCATGCATGCAAAAGGATTGTTCACTATTTTGAAGGGAGAAATGAAAATCTTGATAAATGTATAGTGTGTAATGAACCACGATATAAGTTCAATAATGGACAAGGGAAAAAAATTCCTCAAAAAGTATTGCGCTATTTTCCACTTAAATCAAGGCTACAAAGATTATTCATGTCAAGACATACATCAATGGACATGAGGTGGCATAAAGAAAAACGAATTAATGATGAGGGGGTCCTAAGGCATCCAACGGATTCTGAAGTTTGGAAAAACATGGACACCACCTCTTTGTTTTCACAGATCCTAAATGTTCGACAGGGTTGCAAACTGATGGCTTCAATCCATTCTCAAACATGAGTAATAGCTACAAGATGTGGGCCAGCCGCTCTCAGGCTATGCCAATACGCCACTGAGATGTGCGAAGAAATGTTTTATGTTATCACACTAATTCCAGTCCACATGCCCTGTGGAGAGATATTGATGTATACCTACGTCCCGGTAGAAGAGTTAAAAGATTTATGGCATGAAGGTGTCAAACATTCACGTGTCAACTGGAGAAAATTTCCGCTTGCATGCATGTGTTTTATGGACAATCAATGACTTCCCTGCTTATGGGAACTTGTCTGGGTGGAGCACAAAAGGCTATAAGGCATGCCCAGTTTGTAATGAAGACATATCATCAATGGGTATTAGAAGTAAAATATGTTATATGGGTCATCGACGATTTTGCCTTGATCATACCACAAGGAGTAGACAATATGATGGTAAACCCGAGTTTCGACCACCTCCAAGGGTGTTATCTAGTAATGATATAATGCAATGGCCAGTCGTTCGAAACATATGATGCCCGTAAGCATCCAAACAATGTTGGATGTAAAGAGAAAACGAGAGGCCCTCTGAGATTTAATCGACAAAAAAAGTATTTTCGGTTGAGTATCGGGTCAAAGTTGAAGCAGACATAATCTTCGGCGTTATGTTAAAGAACGTATGTGATAGCGTCAGTGGGACCTCATAAATATTGTAGGCAAACGCATACTATGCAAAGCCCGCCAGACTTAAATTATATGAATATAAGAAAGAATGCATCTACGCATAAAAAGGAACAAATTAGTAAAACCTATTGCATGTTACATATTAACAACAAAGGAAAGGATAGAGTTCTCAGAATTTCAAGTCCGTTAAATCTCCGCATTTGGCATGCCAAACTATCTAGAAATGTGAACATCAATGATGGGAAGATATCGTGGTTAAAGACTCTCATGATTGGCTTTCATGTTTTGTTTCAAAACTACTCCCCTCGCTGCACTCAACATATTCAATAAAGATGTTCGGGTGACAACAATAATCGAGTTGTGTAGTTTTTCCAACAATTATGTGCAAAGACCTCAGCTGGAAAAAGACTTTAAGCTTGTAAGAATGAATTGTTCGACATTGTGAAAAGCTTGAGAGGATATTTCCACCACTCTTCTTTGATATTATGGTCCAATTTGATGGTACATTTACTACATGAGGCCAAACTGGCTGGACCGCTAGGAATGTATGGATGTATCCATTTGAAAGGCACATTTTAATCATTCACTTATTTATCATTATCATTTTTACCATGTAAATATAATGTGTGCTTTAAGGTCTATTTGAAATTTTATACGTAGGCACTTATGCACATTGAAAAGAGATATGTGAGAAATAAAGTCCGTAAGGTTCAATTATGTACATACACCGTGAATGAAGCTTAACATTTTGTCTGTTTTATTCATCGAATTGAAACACGATGACCGAGATGAAAGGAATGAAGACGGCTTTGAACGCCAGTACAAGGATGTCTTTCTATATTTTCACAACAAGCTCGACTATTAGGTAGTCAACAACATCTTCAATGTTCAAAGGAAGATCTAGCTAAGGCACATTGGTATATCATGAATAATTGTCCAGAGTTAAGACCATACTTAGAGTAAGTTATCACCTTAACTTTAAGAATATTCATTTAATACCTCATTACTTAATATCTATTTTTGATGTAGTGAGCATGCAAAAGAACTGGAAATGACAAGTTCTTATAACTTAGAGAAAAGACAAGAACAAGAGTTTCAAGTGGATCAAGCAGATCATGTAAGTTTAATTTGTGCACTTTGTTGTTACAATATAGTAATAATGAAACTACTCTTTAATTTTAAGAATATTTATTATACTACTATAAATGATGACTGGTATATATTGTAGATGAAAGCTTATGGTTAAATAACTTCATCAAAAGCAACCGATGAAGAGTACCCTTAGCATATGACTGGGAGATAACTGAGTCCACACATACATGGGGGTGTATTGTTAATGAGTTCGATTCATACAAAAGATCGCATGATCGATCGTATTACCCAAAAATACTGGGATATGTTGTTGGAGAGCATGATGGCGAGGAGGCTGATTTCTAGCGGTGTTTGTCAAATGTGGTTGTTTTGAATCATGTTTTGGGATATAAAGTTATTCTTTTCAAAATGTACCGGGGTTTGACACAAAACCAAGAAGAAAAGAATAAACACCACTTATAATTTGCACTGTCAATTCAAGAAAATAATATTATATGACAATGATCCTTTTATACTTGCTACTAATAAGCACAACAAGTATTCTACTTAGATGACTATAAAATGTATCACAATTGAAAGTGGTACAGTAAGTTAAATCATGCATTATTTGGGGGATGTAATTTAAAGGATACTAGTGTAGCATGTGTTAGAGAAGCTGAGCATGGAAGTGATGAAGAAGCTTACCAAGACGACAGTCTCATAATCTTAATTGGCTCGCCGTATCAAGACGATGATATGAATTTCAACCATATGATCGCTTAGTCAATCTTGGTTGTTAATGACAATGTTACAATCTTAGAGAACATGAATGATGATGACTCCATATGTGATGACATTGAGGAAGATGATGAAACAGTAGATGACTATTGTAATGAGGGTGAAAATTGGTCTGTTAGTGATAAAGAAAGCGAAAGTGATTAAAGAGATATGTGTTATATTTCATTTACTTTATTATATTTTGAATAATGTAATACAATGCGCGAGTGTTTCTTTAATTCCATATTATGTATTTTAATGTTCCTTTTGTGATATTATTTGTTTTTATTACTTTTTGATTGGCGATGACTCCTGTGACGTAAGAGGTCACCTCATGTAACTCAACCACCTATATTTATCAAGGGCAATACATCTAATGAGGCCATTAACAACTGTAAGACACTTCCTCCATATAATTCATTATTTTAATTACTTTCTATTATATTTTATTACTTTCTTAAATATTAAGTTTTTATGGTTACTTCATTCATGTTTTTTTAGATAAATGATGAAAAACTGTATATTTTAGGCTGAATTTAGATTCTAATTCAATAATCTATTTGTTAGCCCTGCTTATTAACTCTTGTTAACTATTTATGTGTAATTAATAATTTAATGGCGTATCTAACAAAAAAAACGTTAGAGGCAAAACTAGAGGAATCAATCTTGATCGACTTTAATTTGAAGCTAATGGGAAGCCTCTTCCTATCGTTCTAATCTATCATGGAAGCAAACAGGAAAATATTGTGAGAAATTGTCAAATGAGATCGGGTTAACAAGAAGACAACATGCCCTGCTAGAGTTGAAACATGGAAGCAAAATGCTCAACATGAGATTACGGGTGCTGATCGATTAAAGGTAAAACTACTTAAAAATATTCTTTAACCTTATAATCACAATTTAGTAGTTGAAGCCACTTTAAATTGAATTCGTTGATATTTGTTTTTCTCTTGTTCAACAATAAAGGAAAGTTTGTTTCAGATTGACACAAGACCATGTGAGAAAAAAGTTTAGAAAAAACAATTATCTCGATCGATTCAAACAGAAGTGACTTGGCTAAACACTTCAAAAAAGTTCCAAATCAGGAGGAGGCTAAACTTAATCCACAAGGTAAACTCCGTGTCAAATAAAGAGGATCGGAATATTCTCAGACGATTTCGCTTTGAAGAGTTTAAGGTAAAGTTTGTTATGAATAATCACTCAAATATATTACTTCATTGAATATTCTTACCAATTATATGTATATTATTTTTCCATAATGACAATTATTACAAATGCTCAAGAATTAATTCAATGAATAACATCAAAGATACCTTTTCATCATCGAGGCGCCTCGCTCATTTATCCAGATACTCAAAAGTGGTAAAATATAAAACTAATGTTCTCTCGTTATTTATTAATTAACTTATGTGTCTTCGAATTAATGCATTATATTTGATACCAACAAGATAACTAGAGGATGGTTGGCCAATCTGAACTATTTAAACTAGCTATCGGAAAAGCCGAAGACGGATGCATAAATCAAGAGGCTAAAGATTGTTATAAAGATCGTTTCTAATAGTTTTTTTTTAATTCTTGGAGATGCGAGTCATTATGAAAACTTTTTTTTTTTTTTGCTTGTTTCAATTTTAAATTGATTTTAATAGTAGATATAATACAAAAGATGTTTATAAAATATAGGAGCTCATGTGAAAATTTGAAGAAAATTTTAATTTACTAACTTATTAGTTATGGTTTTGTTCTATTTTTATATATATATTTTTCTCTTGCATACATAGGAAAAGATGTTGCAGCTTCAACAACAACCAATGTTAGACATGGAGCTATCCCCATGATCAGGTAATAAATTCTCAGAGAAAGCTTAAAAGACTGATATGTTATGGTCCTGGTTTTGGCCCTAAACCAGTTTCATTTTCTAAATCTAGATGTTTATCTTCCGAGTATGAGGTAGAGTTAGAGAATAAACTTATTGAGACTCAACTACTTGTGGAGACTCAACAACAACAACTTAAGACCCAACAAGATCGAATTGATGAATTAGAGGCTTCAATTAGAAACCAAATCGTTAAAGAACAACAATTTAGCAAACTATGCGTCATCTACAATCAAGTCAAAGATCCTCAAGGATGCTTACTTTATGATGTGTTTATGATTAATGTTTATCGTTTTTTTGTTTGTTTGATGATAGCTAGTTTGTTAAACAAATATTTAATTTATGTATTTATTGTTATAGATTCCAAGCATTTTGGATGTAAGATGTTATATTACACATGACTTTGCAAGCAAGTTTTATAAATCAAAATTTCAATATAATTAATGTTATAAGGGATATAATTCAATACATTTTGACAAAAATCTTTATCACTAAAAATGTTTCCCAAATGAATTATTTTGGTCATCAAATTGTTTCTTTTAGCAAAAATAATAATTTATTTAAATCTTATTTTTATGGATTAAATCATTTTGTTACCAAAAATATTTAGCAACAAAACTGAATTTGTCACCATTGATAATAAATATTATTATTTTTATAATTAAAAATATTTTAGAAAATTCATTAGTGATGCAAAATATTTATTTTATCACAAAAACTCTTTGATTGATAAAATATAACTTTCGTCAGAATATATTTTTATATGTACAAACAAATTAATTTCATCACAAAAATAATTAGAACAAAAAAGAATTCATCATCGTTAAAACATTGATGATAAATCTTTATGTTTTGCACAAAATTTTTACTTTTTAGTAATGAACATGTCATTGAGAAAACCTTTGTGATAGCATTTTCATTTTATCAAGAAAATTTATAGCGACGAAATATAAATTTTGTCACTATACTTTGAAGGATGGTCAGGGTGACAGCAGAACGTGTGGGTACTAAACTATTTTTGTCAAATATTTTTGGCAGATAAAATTTGCATCATTTGACAAATTTTTTTATCACTGAATGTCTATTTTCTTGTAGTGAGAGATTCGAAATAGTGAGAGAAAGGTGTAGAATAAACCAAAAAGCTTTGCACTTTGATTCCAATCCTCGGAATCTCGATCTCGCCGGGCTTCTCCCTCGTCGCTCCTCATTCCAATACAATTAAAGAACAATATTTAGCGCATTTCAGTGGATTTTGGTTAGGCCGATTTTCTAGCTAATATCGTATTCTTAATCTCATTAGCAAATAAGGGCAAGATACAAGCCGGGTATGGTTGTTAGTTTCCCAACTTTAATCCATTACATAACCAAAATACTAAAATTTCCCCCCGCCTTTTAATCATTTTCCAATAGTACTCTTGATCAATTAAACCATCCCCAAAGGAAGATTAAGTCAAAAATCTCAAACAGCCACTAACACCACATGCAAGGACTATTATTTTTCGCCTTGTATTCTCCCCTGACTTTGCCACTCAAAAAATTATTCAAAAAGTCTTCAAAATTATGAAACTCCCGCTTTTAATCTTTTATATATCCAATGACATTTTTGAAAATTTTCAATTTAAAATTTTCTCTATGCCCTCAAACTTACATAACACAAACAGGCAAAATAGGCTTTTTTTTTTCAAACAACAAGATCTTTAAACTGTCACCAAAACCTTAATCCTAACGCTGCCCAAAATTAACTCAAATATTGATTTGATTATCTTAGACCAAGGCCTAACCAATCCCCAAGCACTCAAAATCAGATTGTAAACCAATTGGTACGCTTTTTAACTTTAACATCCGCATCACTCTAATTCTGCAAAAATTTAATCCGCACAACTCTACTTTGACAGATTTCTAGGCACTTTAGGGTTACAAATTGCATACACTTCCTTCAAGTAAATTATTCCCCTAGAAGTCTAGTTTATCCAGAATTTTGAATCACTCAATTTGGATGAGTAAAACTCAACTTATGGCCAAAACACCATAACAACACCCAAAACAGAAAGCATACCCAAGAACACCAACTCACCTTTAAGCCCCATATTTGGGAGCCTTAGAGCCACCCCTACTCCTGGTCCCTTCTATACATTTAGCCCTATCTCTACGGTTCTTACAAATTTGAATCACTTCATTTGATGATTATAACTTAAATCCTATACCAAAACAAGCACAGTATTACAAAAATTTCGACAAAGATTCTTCAAAACACAACATTTTCCTTTTTACAAACATTCCTCAAAATCAATCCAAACCAATCAAAACAATGCAAAACAACCTCAAACTAAACTAAAGCCATCCAAGAACACTTTTATACCACATTTGGGGTTTTATTAAACCCAAACACAAGTAGAAAGGGGGTTAGGGTTTGGTTTTTCTTACCTTAAACTTTGATTCTCTTTCCTTTCTTCTTCCTCCTTCTTCTTTATCAACTTGTCCCTTGATTACATGGAAAAGAAATCACAAACTCCTTCTCTTCTTCTCTCAACCAAGCCCTAACTCTCTTTCTCCCTCTCTCTCTTTTTTGCTAAATGTGAGAAAATGGCAATTACAAGACCAAACTTTGTCTTAAGCCTTAAGTTAAGGCCTTGTTTGGCTTGCCATAAATTCCTATTTCTCATTTTTCTCATTTTAACTCTCCATTTCACTTTCATTTTCATTTCATTCATATTTTTAACACTACACTCCTCATTTAAGACCCTTGGGCCCCCATTTGACATTTTTACTAAATTTATTTGGCTTCCTGTAAAATTTTCGAGTTGTATATTTTTTTCTTTCTTAGGATTTAAATTCCAGAAAAATTTCATTTACTTTATTTTATACCCTAAACATGTTCTAAAACTGTTAGGGTATTTTTAGGGCGTTACAATCTAACTTGTGTCCCTATGACTTAAGGCTCAGTCATGAAGAAGATGCTTGATGTTGCTACTTTAGCATGCTTCCTAAGGGCTATGATTGATACAGCCACATCGGGCATTTCTAGGAAAGCAATCAGGTTTAATTGAATCGCGTGAGTTATTAGGAAGATTAATTTACTATCACACTCACATGCTGTAAGCCGGCCAAGACTTGCTTCCATTCTCAGATTCGATATAGGCTGATAAACACTTGATATTATAGGATCGGGACATTGCCTACTGGGCGAGGGATTGGAAAATTACTTAATCCGTGTTGATGAAATTATCTAGGATGCCATATGCGAAAAAGTAGCCTTAGGTGATGCATTTTGTTAGTCTCTGCAGACTTATCAACTGATACTCCCGTTTGTTGTTCGTTTCTTTCTGCAGTCGTCCCACGCTCATTTCAGATAGAAGAGATGAGTATAAGCACTGAGATGCTTCGCTCCATCGCGCTTGAAAGGGAGCCACAAGGGATTTCGGATGGGCTAGCTCAATCCATATCCACCCATTATGGACAAGATAGTTAATTTATTTGAATACCCGCTGAATTTTATAGGATAAGTCCTCATTCAAATGTGACTATAATCCTTTATCGCTTCCAAGTATGATTTGCATTTAGCCTCATTTATATTGAAAAGTCCCTTATCATATAGGGTATTATCCAACACAACAGAACGTACGATTCCTCCTCCGATCACTCTCTCTCACTAGAACTCTCTCTTAGGAAATCACCATTGTTGCCCCTTAGACGTGGGTTCGTGGATTGATTGGGGATAGCACTCTGTGCCTATTCTTTACACTGTGAGAACTAAGGAACATGCACAGAGGCTCGTAATAACAGGACGTTGGCATCCGCCGTTGGGTTTATTTCGCTTAAGGTTAGTGAACTTCTTGACCCATATATATACTGAATGCATGTCTTATATGTTATATATGAATACTTACACACATCGTACAAAAACAAAAAAAAAATTAATTAAAATTTCTTTGAATGGAAATCATTTTCTACGAAATATTTTTTTTTATTCTTCTAACAAAATGGAAATTATGATTGATGATAAAAAAGGAAAAATATGGTATTCTTAAAACATATTTTTATATTTAATCATTTTCACTTATTTTGTAAAGATTATTTAAAAAATAACTAGAGTAAAAGTTTATCCTTTCATCTTCTTCCTCCTTCCTTCCTTAAAGCCATCCGATGACAACACTTGAGGTTGTCACTATCGCCCTCACTCCCTTGGAGATTAATATTTTTTAATTTGCAATGGAAGTAAGGGTGATTTATTTGAATCGAAATAAATTATGTCAATAAAAAGGTCCAAAGCATCAACCAGCAAACAAGCTCTAATGGTGGACTACGACTCTCTACCATCCTTGACAAATAAATATAGGAAACAGTCACGAGCCTCACCTCCATACTTCATAGCAAAATTTTCTCGATCAGCTTCAGAAACCCTTTTAATCCGTCCCAAGGCGCTACTAAGACAAATTGGATTCCATAAGCATTGGTCTCTGCATTGTGGAACGCTCTCAACCAGAAAAAATAAAGGTTCTCTTTGGATTGCAGTTGAAGATCTTAATCCCTCCTCTCCCACCCTCACTTCAGTCACCAATTTGGGAATCAATTCCCCCAAAACACAAGGATTCTGCTTCGACCAGGTTTAAATCACACCTTTTTTTTTTCCCTTAGGGAATATTAACATAATTCTCCTTTATTTTAATTGCATATTGAATATAAGAGGCTTTCAGTTGTCATCTTCTGTGGATAGTTGGGTTTGAATTAAAAGAAAGGTGTCACCTGATATTAGCACTTTGCCCCTTACATGCTTTTTTTTTATTTTTTTTTATTTTAAACTTTTAAATGACTATAACACCCTTTCCTTTGGCCACTTATAATGATATCAATTCCCTTAGCTTTGCAAACATATATGGGTCCTTGAAAATTCAAAATATTTAGTAGGCACAAACCATCATTTGGGTGTGCTATTGTTGATCTACAAATCCAAAAATTATGTTGTGGGTCCCTACCATAATATATTTGATTTTTTAGGCCCAAAGAATGTGAAACTTCGCCCTAGTCCAATAGTCCCTTTTAAAAAAAATTAATAAAGAAAGTTAAATATTTGATAAGAGTCTCCAAATGTCAGGGAAATTTTGGCTTCCTAAAATGCCCTCCTCCACACCAAATTTAAATCCCCATTTGAAGCCCCATCCAAAATACACCCCAAAACCCAATCAAAATTCTCAAAACCCCATGTGAATTCAAAATTTCCCCCAAAAATACCTAATTTTCCCCCACATGTAAAGTTCTATGATTTGAAATATTGTTAGAGAGGTTGTACCTAAGGTTAAAATATGTTGTACCCAAAATTCATAATGGTGGTACCCTACGTTTACTCATGTTACAAAAGGATTACCAAGCGAATTTACAAACAAGTACTATGGCAATACCTATGGTATACCTAGGTAGTACCTATAACATATTTAGGTTGTACCTAAAGTTTTTTAAGAGCTTACCCACTGCCCATACAAGATAGTACCTAATGTTTAAATCAGTTGTATCCATATCTCATTTCAATTGTATCCATGGTAGATTATGGTTGTACCTAATCCTCAATAACTATTTTATCACTGGTTTTCAACAATGTTTGAACCTTTCCACATTTCCACTTTTCATACCTATACCTTGGTCCTAAAATGGTAAACAATCTCAATGTATTCAACAGAGAGAGAGAGAGACGAGTTTACAATGTTTCAATAGTGATAGAGGGACTCATACCTACAATAAAGAGTTGTTGGGAACCAACACAACCCTTCAAGCTTCAGAATCTTTGGAGATCAGCCTTCAAACAAGGATGAAGATGCTTTGGGAGGAAAAAATTGAAACACACTCACATGAGTTTTTAGGTATTTTGGCTAGGGTTTCAAATAGGGATTTGGGTGTATTTCAATTTGACATGGAGAAGGACATTTTAGGAAGCCAGAATATCCCTCACATGTAAGGGACTCCTTATCAAATATTTTAGCTTTAGCTTTCTTTATCAAATTTTCTTCTTAAGAGGGACTAGTTCTAGGTTCACATTCTTTGGGCCTAAAAAGTAAAATATATTTGGGTGGGTTCCCATAGCATAGTTTCCCATTAAAAAAAATATTTTTTTAAAAGGTATTTAAAATATTAAATAAAAATAATATATTTTTTTGTAACTTCCGAATAAGTCAAAATTAAATACATTAATTTTCTTTCATTTCAAATATATTCACATCTAAATATTATATATATTTTATTTGAAAAAAAAAATTAAAATATGATATCAAAAGTTAAAAAAGAAATTATATTAATTTTTATTATTATTATTATATATATATATATATATATATATATATATATATTCATTTTTATAATATAAAAAAAAAATATTACATCGTTGGTGTGACCACCAATTAAATCAATGAACCATAAATTGATAACTTTTGCGATTCAATGACTGATCGGATTTTTAAAACATTGGATTTTTTTTTTTTGAATATAAAAAAATAAATTTGAAGTATAAGATAAAAATAATATATAAGATAACTTTAAATTTTCCAATATATTTTATTCCCATCCCATTTTCTTTCAAATTTTTAGGGATCAATTATACCCTTAATATTTTTTTTTTTAATTTCCTTAGTATTTTTCCAATAAAAAAACAAATATTCCTCTCATATTTTTCATTTTTATTTAACCTTAAATTTTGTGGGAACCAATATAGGTGTGATACATGTGAAAACAAAAAAAAACCCTTAAAAACAATGTGTTTGTTTGGTTAAGCTGATAATTGGTAGCTGGTACATAGCTTGATTATAAATTATTGTTTAATAAAGTTATTGATTAGAAGTAGATAATTGAAAGTTAGTTTAATTAGACATGATAGAGACACAATGCACATGTATATAGAAAAGAGAGACAAAAAATAAAAAATAATATGAAATTATAAAAATCTATAACCATAAATAAAGAAAAAAAATAATGTCAGAAGATAATATGAAATAAATTAACATAAATAGGAAAAAAATTTATAACCCTAAAAAATCATATGAAATTATAAAAATTCATAGCCATAAATAAAAAATATATGAAATAAATTTTTATTTAACCAAAAATAAAATTATTTCATATATAAATACATTTACGATTATTTGATATAACCATAAAGAAATTTTATAAATTTATAACCATATAAAATTATAATATTTTATTTTATTTATAATTTATGAATAAGTTTATAATATTATTTCATAAATAAAAAATATAATATGAAATTATAAAAATGTAACCATAAATAATATTATTTCATAAAAATAAAAAATTTATATGGTTATAAATTTTTACAATTAAATATTATTTTGTATGGTTATAATATGAAATAAATTTAAAACCATAAAAAATTCATATAATTTATAAATAATAAAATTTATACCAATTTTAAAATCTACTTTTGAATAATTCTTAAACAATCTTTTACGAAAGAATAAAAAAGGAAATTTATATATTTTAATAAAAACATATCATAATGAGCTACAATTTGTATATTTTTTTCATTAAAACCTCTTTAGCCCTAATAAGTTATTCTTAGTTAATTAAAGTCTTTAACAACCTATAAGAGGTGAGTAAATCAGCTATTAGCTCCCTAACCAATAGCCCTTATATCTATATTTGTTGAAATATCTAAAAATTATATAATCATATACTCTAGCCTTTAAAACAAATTATAATCCATTGTCAAAGATTATTCTCAAACATAATTAAACATCCACCTTTTCCATTTCCATTCTTAAAGATGAAAAATTACATCTATGTTTCCAAAAAAAAAAAAAAAAGATTAAATATGAAACATGTATTTTAAATAGCATCAAAATAAATGTCAAAAAAAAAAAAAAAAAAGCACCGAAGTTAAAAGAAATGAAGAAAGCATGAACTTGAATGTGGTTGGGCTTGGTAATGGGCCAAGTCTTTCATCCCATTTGGTTCCAAGCCCAATCAATTTGGGTCCAACCCTAGACATGAAGACCGCCCAGAAATTTAACCGGCAACCCTGAAGAATGAGTTTACTTACAAAAAAGCATCCGGACTAGTTTCTAAAATCCAAAATTCAGATTTTTTTTCTTTTTCCTTGCCCACACTCCCTCCCTTCAGCAGAGCTTCGGAGAAACCCTAGCTTTCTCAGCCACTATGAACTGCTCCAGTAACTCTCTTCTCTCTCGTTATTTCTATGTATACTTCAAATGTTGTGTGTGTGGACGTCATTTATCGATATGTGATTTTCTTGTTTTTTGTTTATCTTTACAGTTTCCGGCGAAGTGCCTGAAGAGCCGGTCGTTTCGAAGAAATTTGGGCTTCTCTTCGAGAAACGTTTGATCGAGAGACACATATCGGTATTCTTCATTTTCTGCTCTTCCTTATCGGTATTTTGCACTGTTTGGTTCTTCAGAAAAACCGACCAAATGAGAATTTTAAACCTTAGGGTTTAGCATGTTTGCGACCTTACTCGCTCCATTGTATTTTTAACTATTGTGGTTGGTTTAGAGGGTTTTGTTTGTACTTTCTTAACGGCAGAATACGTGGGATTTGGAATTTACTTTTTTTTTTTCTTTTGATCACATGGCTTCTGGGTAAGCTACCGGGGACTATGTTAATGGGGCGGGGTGCGGTGGGATTCAGTTTGGCGACCGAGAAAAGGACGTAAAGAAAGTATATGGATGTAGTTATCTTATGTTGCCTGTAATTTTAATATTTGCTAGGTATCTATCAGAAAAAAATTCAATATCTACACAAGAAACTACCGATAAAAAAAAAAAAAAAAAACTACACAGGAAACTATTGAGCTATGATTTTGATTTGTCCTATCTCATACTTTTCGCTCTATATGGTTCCTGAGGGTTTTGAATGGGGGATAAGATAAACTGAAACTTAAATAAAGTCTTAGATTTTTCATTGTTGTTTCTTGAGAAGTATTGGGCCTCAAACCACTTGAATCTATAAGAGAGTTCTTTCATTGTTTAGGGAACCAAAACGACCTAAAACTAGGGACCCTGGGAATCTCATAAACTGAAGAGAGGGTTCATGTTTTCCATGGTTTATAGATGTTTTCCATGGTCTTAATTTATACTCATTGCTGTGGTTCATATTTCAATGGTCCATTTGATAGAAAACTGTGCCGTTTTCTGTTCTTTGTATAGGATTATGGAAAATGTCCAATTACAGGGGAGCCTCTAACTATGGATGATATTGTTCCTATAAAAACAGGAAAGGTATGCTTTATATTGATGTTTCTTTTATTTTTATTTTTACTGGTGATGCTTTTTTGTTGTTTCAGGTTTTATCATTGACTTTTCTGGTTCTGCTAAAACTGTGTCGATGTTTACTCTGATGATTTATAATGCAGATAGTGAAGCCTAGACCTGTACAGGCTGCTAGCATACCTGGGATGCTTGGAATGTTCCAAATTGTATGCTTTCTTTTACTTCTATCACAAGTTTTCTATGTGATTTTTATTTGATACATTAGTATGCTGTAGAAAAATTTGTCAGCCTAAAATTTTTTACTATGAAATACATTTTTATTGTTTTCAACATTGCATGACAACAAGGCATGCATTAAGTCTTATTATCGTTCCTGTTGTGACATCTTGATTGTATTGAACCATGAATTTCTTTTACTTTCACTTAGTTTGACTATCTTCACTATTGAGGTTGAAATCATGGATCATACATGTTATATTGATTCTCTGGGAAAACTGTGGATCAGACATGATGAATGGTAATACCTCTCTTATTAGTGACAAAAGGGAAGGTGACCTGAAATCTCATGTTTGTTGTTGTGTTCCAGTGTTACTGTTATAGTGTTGCTGTCCAATTTCCCTGTTTTAGGTGTTTCTTCATCTATATTAACTTTTTTGCTTGGATGCTTTGAAGAATTTTTGAATGAAGTTGCTTTGCATTGAGTTATGATTTTTTTTTTTTTTTTGAATTAATTTTGGACATGAATCTAAACCCTTATCATATCCTGTTTATCAATTTTTTCTTATTCTCTGCCAATGTTGTTAGTTATGGAATTAGATTGGACTTCATTGTTAATTTTAAAGATTCTCTTATTTTGATATTTAAGGCCTTTTTTTTTCCTCAAATAATAGGAATGGGATGGCTTGATGCTATCCAATTTTGCGCTGGAGCAGCAACTACATACTGCTAGGCAGGAGCTAAGTCATGCATTGTACCAGGTATTAGAAACAAGCTTCTATGCTCAGTGAACTTTGAATATTTGATTCTGATTTGCTTCCTGTTGAGAAAACATCTAGATCATTAGTTTATGTTGAACAAAGTTATATTTTATTTCTTGGACAGCAATTTTTTTTGTTGACTTAAGCATTTTGCAATTCAGTTTTGGTATGAAATTTAAAGTTGTTAGTCTGATTGATAACTTGAATCCCTGCTCTGAAAACATCGTTCTGGCTAATAGCACTTGGTCCCTGTTTTAATTGGTTAGTATGACACATGCCTATAAAAAAAATGGTTAGTATGCCACATGATCCATGGGAATGTTATATGGTGTAATTTGACCATTTAGCCCTCTTTTTATTTGTGTTATGAAATGACAAAACAGTGTTTCCTATATCCTTCTCTCCAGAATGTGTTGCTGTATGGAACATTATGGCTGTTGGATTCTGAAGAGCATAGAATTTTTCAAAAAAAAAAGTAACTGTCACTGTTTTAGTTGTAATCCTATATGCATGCTCATAATCCTTTCAATTTAAAATCTAATTGATCAAACATTCTAAAGTAATAATTTTGTGTAAAAATCTGGTCTAAAATTTTTTGTGTAGTCTGGATTTATGATACTGTTCCTTTCTCGAAGAAAATCTGAAAATGAGTAATTTTTCATGCTCTTCCTTTGTGATGCTCGGACTCTTCAAAATCCCCAAAGCACCCAAGTCAACACGACATGGATAAGGGTGTGGAATCCATTCCGGATACACTTTGGGAAAAATGGGTTCAGCTGCCAAATAAAAAAAAAAGGTTTGAAGAATATTGATAATAACTAATCTAGATATATACAATAAATATATGTTAAAACATTATCTAAATATATAATAAATATATGTTAAAACATAATCTGAATATATAATAAATATATTTTAAAACATTGTATATAGGTTTGAAATATATGGATAATAACTAATCTAGACATATATAATAAATATATGTTAAAACATTATCTAAATATATAATAAATATATTTTAAAACACATTATATATATTTAGATAATAGCATTATCTAAAGCATTATCTAAATATATTGTGCTACTTTATTAAATAAATACTATATAAAATATACGAATAATAACTTTTATATTTTATCTAAATATATATAATAAATATATTTGAACTTGATAAATATTTTATCTAAAATATATGAATTAGAAATATATTTTAAAAAATCATTTAAATATAATATGCTACTTTATTTAATAATAAAAAATATTATAACATGTTACTTTATTAAATAAAAAAATTATTATACTGTCACTTGTCAATTATCATCCATTATATTGTAAATTGTTATTAAATAATAAAACCATCTATTATTGTATCAATCAAAAAAAAAAAAACCCTTCTATTATTGTAAATTGTCATATAATTCATAAGAAGGTATATAACTTATACTAAATTTCTTTATTTTTGTTAAACACACCCCTACACCCGTATCCAATTTTGGATACTTATCATCCGTATCCCGTATTCTAAATTTTGAAAATTGACGAATCCGACTCTTAAATATGTACCGATATCTGACACCTGCACCCAAGCAGCATAGCTCTTCCTGTCTTCCTCATGTTTTAATTATGAGATTTTAACTATTATGTATATTAATTCTTGTTGACAATTGTCACCGTATACCCTCAATCCCTTATTCCAAAAAAGTAGTCGTGTTTTGAATGTTATACATCTTGCTACATGATGTTAGCTTATCAAAAAAATAAGCCTTGCTACATAATGTTGACTGTTGGACTTGGAAAGGGAGGCCTCATAAGAAATGGCTTTTCATCTTTTAACTTTAGTTAGAAGTTGAGACAAAAGCTGCAATTTTAAATGGGCAATATTGTTATTGTAAAAATTCCATTAAACGTGAAACAAGTTGAGAAGAAAAAGAAGAATTTCTGTGAGTAACAACATTTTCTTGACTTCCATATTATGTTCTTTCTTACCTGAGAAGCTCTATGATATCCAAATATTTACAATCTCTAGTAGCTTTTGTTGAGCTTTAAAAAGAAACTTTGGCTTCTTAGAAGTCAATTCAAACAGGTTGGACTCTTGCTTTCTCTGGGAGATGTTTAGACATATTGACAATAACCCAACCAGATCTGGATTTGATAAAAGCAACTCCAACCATTCTCCATTTCCATATTTGGAATTTGCACCCAAAAAATCCACTCCAACCATTCTCCATTTCCATCTCCAAAATAGTAACACACTATTCAATTTTTTTTAAAAATTTTCTATAATAATAAAAAGGTGAAAAAGCGAACTACAAAGTACTATTCTCCAATTTGTTATAATATCTGGAGATGTGAATAGTTATTTGAAGATGAATCGAGAGATTGTTGGTTGGAGTTGAAAGTGAAAAAAGTGGGCCCCATCATCTTCAATTATAGAGAAGATGCCAATTTGAAGATAAAAATGGAGATTTATGGCTGGAGATTCTCTAAGCCGTTATGTGGCATGAATGTTGTATGCTGTCTACACTTCTGATTCTATTTCAAGTGTCTGTACTCACCTGCAGAAAGCAACTGCTGTTTTGATTTTCTTGTTGGAATTCATTGTCCTATGACCAGTGCATGCATCCTTGGGCGTTAGTACATCACAAGTTAGGAAATAATAAAGCAATTTTTTTCTAAGTTGTGGTTCTCACTGAAAATACATGACATGTATGTTTCTTCCTAACTTGAAGAAAATTCATATTTATAACTTTACCATTGGCAAGGATGGGTCTGTATTTAGGCAAGGATGGATATGGTCATGCGTGCAGTCTGACAAGAAAATAAGCATTTCTTTTACCATGTCTTTTGTTAGACAAAGTGTAGTGTACATGTCTGTGCATCCGTATATGAGAATGAGACTGTGTTTCTATACACACACTCATTTTACTTCTAATTATAATTTGATGAAAATTCTGTTGTCAAGCAACATGTCCAATTTTTTCGCACTCCTTTTTATTATGGCATTTACTGAAATGTGTCAACATGAATTATTATTTTCAGTTCTGCTAGAGGGCAGCTCCTACATCAATCCTTACTTGATTGCTAATAACTTTTTTGTGAATGAACCCAGTATTATTGTGGCATGCTCTGGATTTTGTTGGGTAGCAAGGATTGGTGGCTGTATGTTACTACCTCTTTAAGTTCTATACTTGATTTTGTTATTCGTTGAGCTTTTTCTTCCCTTTTTGACCAGAGTCGAAAAGTGTGATATGTTATATTCATTGGATGTTTGTGTGAACATAATTTCAACATGCTGTGTATTTTTGCATTACTTTTTGGTAAGCTGTCTTTTGGTCTTATATAGTGTTTTCAGGAGTCTGGTAAAAATGGGTGTTGAGTTGTAGATGCTGTCCATTTGTATTACATTTGTTTGTTTCTAATTCATTTGTCTTCATTTCTACTTTCTTTTCTTTTTAAATGTTGTATTAGATAACATAAATTTCTTTTTTTTTTTCTTTTTTTTTGGGGACCAATGTAACAAAGTGAATTTTGGTGGTTCAAACTATGATATGTCTCCCAGCATGATGCTGCTTGTCGTGTAATTGCGAGATTAAAAAAAGAAAGGGATGAAGCAAGGTCACTACTAGCTCAATCAGAAAGACAGATACCCATGTCAATGTCAACAGTAACTGCAGTAAATGCTTCTGCTCTTAGCAACGGGAAAAGAGGTTCTTGCTTTTCTTCTAGGTTGATTGTCTTTAATTTATTTCAATTTATTTATCATTTGCATTTTGTTGCAATGATAGCTGTTGAGGACGAGGAGTTGGGTCCTAATGGGAAGAAGCTCCGTCCTGGAATTTCTTCTAGTATCATTACAGAACTTACAGACTGCAATGCAGCACTTTCACAGCAGCGGAAGAAGCGGCAGGTATTGTTTACCATGATGTAGGATTACTAATATTTGGTTTAATCTCTGATTTTAATTAAGATTAATAAAAGGCTATTTTTTTCAATATTGATTTTTACATTTTTCTTTCCAGATACCTCCATCATTGGCTCCTATTGATGCTGTGGAGAGGTATACTCAGCTCTCTAGCTATCCTCTCCACAAAACTAGCAAGCCAGGCATTTTATCTGCTGATATCTATTACTCCAAGGTATGACATGCATTATAACTGAAACTGTATTTTGATAATTTATATCTTTATTCATATGATGCTTATCTATAGTTATATATGGGTTTGCATTACCTGGGGTGTTAGTTTACAGTTCTTAATTGTTATTTTAGAAATTGGATCAAATGACTATTTGGCACTTTGAAAATCTGTAGGCAGGTGTTCTTCTTTGACCCTTCCAATGTCACCAATGTCCTGATGCTTTTTAAGAAATATGTTCTTATAATGAGAAGCAAAAATCTAAATGACGTGGGACATAGTCACTCATGTCTTATGCCCTCATTCTCATGTCCAATGTTACTGTTGCACATTGATAAACTGATATTCTTCTGTCAGACTCTGGTATAAACTTGACAAACTATGTTGGTGACCTAATTGACCCGATGATCTTCTGTTTAATACTACTGAACAATCATTAATGTAAAGGGTAATGTCCAGCACATAGACACAACGAGTGTGGCTTTCAGTAGACATGCAATATATGGACACAACAAATGTGGCTTTTGGTGCAAGACCTGTATAGACAACAGTAAGTGTGTCTTTCAGTGCTAAACATGCAATAGGTGATGGCAGACAGCATTAATGGTCTTATTTTAGCTTGCAACTTTTAGTTAAAGTTGGTTCTTCTTTGATTCTCTCTTCAAAATCCAACCTCATAAACATTCAAATAAAATAGAAATTTACTAAAAGCATAAATTGTGCATGCGGTGCACACCACTAGTCTTACGAATCCTGTTTATTTATCCAGGAATTTGGTTTATCTTCATAAAGCTAAGAGATGCATGTTGCTCTGTTTTCATTTCTTTTGTGATTTGTGCAAGCCGTATATATGGGACAAATGTTTGGTTTAATGAAACTCACCTCATGCATTTTTTGTTGGAATATTACATCTGCTGTTGATTGGTGGTACTCAAATTGAGTTTCATATTGCCTTCTGTTGTGTTTGGATATGTCAAATTTTAGAAAAATTTTGTTCACCCTTCTTTTGAAGGGCTGGAGGATACTTCTTTTTAACCCTTTTGTTCCACTAGTTCATTCAGCTTTTGTTTTATTCCTGGTTATCAGGATATCGTTGCAACTGGAGGGGTTGATACAAATGCTGTCATATTTGATCGACAATCAGGACAAATCTTATCCACACTTAGTGGCCATTCAAAGAAGGTTTTGTGCTTTATTTTTGAATTGCTTCAGATCTGTCTTCTAATTATAATATCTTGGCTGATTAGATGTGTATTTTTGCTAGGTTACAAGTGTGAAATTTGTCACTCAGGATGACCTAGTTTTAACTGCCTCAGCAGATAAGGTTTGCTGTTCTATGTTATTAGCATTAACTTGCATAATTACACAAATTTTACCTGTACTGAATTAATGCTTTATGTTTGGGATTTTTTTTATTCCCATTGTTGGAAGTACATGTTTACTAGATGGAATTGATATCTTGTCATGTGCTATTTAATATCAGAAATAGAAGAGATTCAAATGATTCTTTTTCTCAAGCTGGGGTAAGGCATTTCGACTTAATATTGGAGCAGTGACTCCTGTATTCACCATTTTTTTAAACTGCCACAGCCAAGGTTCAAAACCATGATTTTGCTTGAGATTTAAAATCAGCCCATGATATTTTAAGATTTCTGTTGCAGTGAATGAAAGTCCAAGTGCTCTCCCTTCACGGGTCCTGGAGCCTCTGGATCTTCACTGTTTTTTATTTTTTCTCCTCTTTTTCTTTTTGGATCCGCCAGTCCTTTTATAGGTTTTTTGGGCAATACGTGTTGTATTCTTATCCAGACAGCTGGCCATTCCTTATTCACTACTTCTTCTAGTCCGTGGGTCTCACCCGAGTCCCATTACTTTAGGCGGCTGTAGAGTCTCGATGATGGCTTTTCGGGCCCCATGTTGGCAGCAAGGTGTATGTCAGGCGGCGTCGCTGACCTATAGAGGGAGCTAGACTAGGGCCGTGAGTGTGCTAGGCTTGCCTCCCATTTCCTGTTTGCTAGTTGGAGCTGGGCTTGGCTGGATGTTCATCTTTATTTGATGGACATATTGTCTCCACTTGACTGACAAAGTGGAGACTGGAATCTGTGGCCGCTTCAGTGAACTCAAACTATTATATCTTAGATAAATTTACATGCAACCTTTGAGTTTTTTTTTTAATTAAAATTTTATAATACATAAACTGATGAAATGAAAAGTTGACACATTTATATCTTACCATGTAACCATCAGTTCCTTTCTTTTTTGGTTGAAATGGCTTTGCACTATTTAATGCAGACTATAAAACTGAAAAGGTCGTTTGCCCTTTGTGGCAAAGGTTCTGTTTTCACTCTTTAGGGCATTTGTGCCATTTAGCTGGGTTTTGGTGATCTGTATGGAGTCGATTAAAATGCAGGGCAAGACCTGATCCTTATGGCTTGAGCTTTTGAGACACAATTAGAAAGGGATGTGAGGATTTCTTTAAACTAGAAAAATTGTGGCTCTGGGTGATGATCAGTTGGCTAGAGTTGCCTGGAATGTTTGGTTTGGAGATAATATTTTGGGAGACAATTTCCCATTCTTTTCTTAATTGGCTTATTAGAAAAGATGCTTGGGTGGATCATTATTATTATTATTTTAATAGGTAAACGAAGGAAATATATTAACCAGAAAAAGAAGCCTCACAGACATCCCTCAGCATATACAGGACGTATATTAAGATGCCTGGGATGATTATTGGGAAGTCAGGGATGGGATTGCAGTGGTTGGGAGAGTCTGGGATAGAAGGGATTTCTTTATTTGGAGTCGGAATGGCTGCTGTCTTTCTTGCTGAAGAATTTGTAGGTAAAGTGACATCTTCCATTGCTAAGGAAATTTTGGGATACAAAGTTCCTTTCACAGCATATTGAAAGAGGTTAAATAGAGAGCGGTAATTGAAAATCTGTTTCATTTACTGTGCATTACCACATCTGGATAACTTATTAGGACGATAATAAGAATAATATCTAACTCGTGTTAGGATATTGACTTCTCTGTTAGACAGTAGTATTATTCATATCTAGATTCATTTATTTTTTTCACAATCAAATGCACTCTTAAGTTGAGTTTCAAAAATTGGGATGTCAGTAAGGCTAGATGACAGTGTACTGGTGTTGCTTTTGGAAATGAAGGGAGTGATCCACCATTCACATTCTGGTTTACTGCAGTCGGGTTTCTGGGTTTTGGAAGCTACTCTTCTTTGTTTAACATGTCTTGAGCGCTTTGCCACAATCAAGGACTTGTTGCTTAGATGGCAGCTGGATTTTTTGGCAAGATAGCTTGAAAGTTGGCTCCTCTTTGTTTATGTTGCACTCTGGGATGAAAGAAATAGATAAACATTTGAAGAGGTAGAACTTCTCATGGGATCTAGTGCCATGGGGGAAACTAATGTATTTTTTATGATAGATTTTGTGAATGGCTTAACCATGCAGGTTTGTCTAGATTTTTCTTCCATGGTGGTTTGTGTAATTCCCTGTACTGTGGCTCTTTTTATTAATGAAATTAATTTACCTTTTAAAAAAGAAATAAATATCACAGACAGCAAAAGAATCCGTGCTGCATCCTCAATGTGCTATCCTCAAAACTAGGCACCTTTCTGTCCCCAAAGAATCTGAAGACCATAAATACCAATTTAAGGCACAATTGTTTTCTTAATCTTTGCAATTAAAGCTCTTCTCTTTTGAAGATTCTTCTCCTCTCATTCCAGAATATCAATAGTGGAAAAAGGGGACTAGTTTCTGAACTTAATATCCGGCTGCACCGGAATGAGCCCTTTATATTAGCCACAATAAAACTTAAAAAACATGAATAAGGTCTAGACCTGATTGTTGCTCCACTCCAGCCTGGAGCAAAATAAGATTCGTTAAATTCTTTTACCCATATTTGCATGAAAAATATTGGATGAACTATACAATAATTCTTTTAATTTTTCTTTCAACATATTCTTCCGCCTCAAAAGGTGGGAATCTATTCTTAAATCACTTCTTGCATGAAGAAGTCCACCGCCCACCTTGGCAGAAACAGAACCATAGAAACTCCTAGGAGGACCTGACCGAAATTCACATAGAAAAAGATTCTTAGAAACCTTTTTTTGTAACCATTTTTTATGGTGACCAAGAAAGCTTTCTTTCACATAATGCAAAAGGCTCTGCCCTCTCTATATTGACTTGTAAATTCAGGTCAAGAAGCTCGCAACACCCCAATTCCCTATCATGAAATTCCTTGCAAACCTTGGCGTCCTATGGCCAAAATCACCCTCCTCAGCGGTGAATGTAACCAATGCTTCTGTGGTAAAGCTTGGAGAGATGGATATGCAGCTATAAGATAAGGACGAGAGCACCCATCAAAAAAAAGAAAAAGAAAAGAAGATAAGGACGAGAGCAACTAAACTATAATAGATGCCACATGGCCCACAGAAGTTAGATTATCGTCAATGCAAAACAAATGGAATTTTTCAGCTCCGAGGGCTGCTCTTTTGCCCCACCTTTGAACATTGAAACGGTCCCTTCCACTGTTGCAACTAGAATGGTGCTCTGAGAAATTGTTACTAACACAGATGGAAGAGAAAATAATTCTTTCAAACCTGTGGAACAATGCTAAATACTTCACCATTGACCAGGATTGGAGATCTGATAGTTGAAGTATACAACTTGATTTGATGAAGCCAGTTTCACCAAGACCATCCCGTCCAAATAGAAAAGGCAACTCATTATAAAAAATGTGCAAGCCATACATGAACTCACCTTAGAACTCTTCACCCTGAAATCTGTGGCTTCATTAGCAATATGAAGTGCTGCAAGAATTTGCTAATGTTACATGAAAGCACCATGAGATTCTAAAGCCACTCGCCCAACACACTCCTAATTTGTTAGGAAGGATCTAAAATACCAACATAATAAAATTGCCTCTGAAAATTCAGAATGTCTGTCTTACGATAACTCGATCAGGTTGCAAAAAAGGGCCAAAGAAAAGCTGTTTGGTTATCTCTCCAATTGCAGTTAAGCTTCTACAACCTCTTCCTCTCTGGGCTTCTCAAGGTGTCAACTGGTTCCCTATAAGACAATAAAGTTAAACAAACCCTCAGGGTGAGGCTCCCTACCCCATTATCTGGCTCTGGCAATAGATACAACCAATCCCTTGCAGCATTAGACCTGCATGCCATTCCCAAAATAATGACATGGTTTGTGCCTCAAGATTGATGCCAAAATGATGGACCTGAATTGACATTATTCAGGCTTGTAATGGCAAATATTCTTGGTAACCTTTCCTCTGATAATTCAATTTGGGTTTCAGGTTATTGTTTTCTATGACTGTAATCCCATATCTAGTTTTTTGTTTTTTGTTTTATTCGTTCTTTTTTTTTGTTTTGTTTGTTTGATTTTTTCTGAAGCATAGTCTCAGCCCAATGTGCTTTGATTTTTAATGTTTACTGATGTCTCCATACAACTTAACTTCCATCTATTCTAAGGAGGATTATATTTTTATGTATAGAGGTTTAATTTGTATCTAATTCTTTGATTTATCTATTTATTCATTCATTGTTTGCAGACTGTTCGTGTGTGGCAAGGGTCGGATAGTGAGAACTATAATTGCCGGCACATCTTGAAGGATCATACTGCAGAGGTATATCAATTTTTCAGGTCTCATTGGCTACAATTCTGTTACTACTTACCCCAAAGTGATATGCTTGCTTTTTAACTTTTCTGGGTTCTTCTTGCCATTATCTGGTTGTATGGAAATAGTTTCAAAATTTGCTCTGTTGTGACAACTTCAAGCATATATATGCAACGGCATTCACCAGTAATTCAAGAAGGAGAACAATATTAGTACTTATTTGGTATCATAATGGTGATTGTTTCAATTGAGTTAGAGGGACTTGCCTTGACAGTAGTTCAGCTGTTTTTATTGAACCTTTAATGCTTGAGACTAAATATCATTTGAGGCAAATGCAGCTTTTTCAAGAACTGTTCATTGTAGATGACTACAAATGTATTAGGTAACAAGTCCCAGTTGAGTTATCTCGTTGACTAGAAATGTATATGATTGTTTACATTAGTACATCAGATATTTCAATGGGGATAGCTCTGGTTGAGTTACTCTAGTTATAATCACATAAAAACATGTATAATCGATGCCTATCAGGAAAAAAAACATGTATAATCTGTTGATCACTGGTCTACTGGCCATGCCCAGTAAAGCACTGAGAGCTCATGTTGTTTTGTGACATCGTTAAACAAATGGCCAATGAATATTACTTTAATGCTCAGTGTAGCCTGGTAGTACGTGCATTTGTTTGTCTGTATTGAGCTCTATATCATCCTGGTTCTTATAGTATTCAGTTTCGTAAACCTTCATCATAGTTCAAGAATGCCATATTTATTGACTGTCAGGTGCAAGCTGTCACAGTCCATGCTACAAATAACTACTTCGTGTCTGCTTCCCTGGATAATACGTGGTGCTTTTATGATCTTTCATCTGGTTTATGTCTAACACAGGTTTCTCCTCAATTTCACACATTCTCCTTCCCTCCAATCCCCACCCCTTTCCCCCTCTAATTAGTTTTATATTGTTGCTCTGAATTTATTCTTCTCTGCAGGTGGCTGATGCTTCAGAGACTGAGGGCTATACATCTGCAGCCTTTCATCCTGATGGTTTAATCCTTGGAACGGGTACCTCTGAGGCTCTTGTTAAAATTTGGGATGTCAAAAGTCAGGTAACAAATTCTCTCTTGCAAGCTCAACCTGGTTACTAGAATTCTTTTTTTTTACAAATTTTTTTATGATAGGTAAGTACAAATTGCATCTGTCCGTCTGCTTCTCTCCATGGCTTCTTTGTGTTCTTGGTTCCTTCATTAGTTGGATATCAAAAAGGCCTTCATGGTTAGTAGAATTATCCATCCACTTATTTCTCTTTCTTTTATTGATTTGCAGGCAAATGTGGCCAGATTTGATGGGCATGTAGGAGCTGTAACTGCTATATCTTTCTCAGAAAATGGTTACTTCCTTGCGGTATGTGTTCTCCTGATCAGAAGTGTGTATGGGGAAGGGTCGAGTTGAGGGGGGGTCGTTCTCTTGTTTGGTGGTTTGTTGCTGTTTGTTTTGTGGTGCTTTTGCAATGGAGTGTTTTCTTGCTGACTCTCTTTTTAATACTCTCTTTTACCTTCTTTTTTAAAGTGTGAGGAAGTGACGTACATTTCTGATTTTTTATGCTTAATGTTTTTAGACTGCAGCTCATGATGGTGTTAAGCTGTGGGATCTACGCAAATTGAGGAATTTCCGAACCTTTACACCATATGATTCAAATACAGCAACAAACTCTGGTGTGTATTAAGCATATTCATTGAGTTTTTAAACCTCCTGTAGAGATTCAGCTGCATTAGACATGTGATTAAGGGGGATAGGTTTAAACTAGTTGGAAATTTGGAATATTGCCTTATGGGGAGTGCCTTTTAGCTTTGTCATGTTTAGTGGCTAAATTTCAAGGTGGGATAGTGTAGGTAGGTATCCATAAATAAAGCATATTGGTCATTTTTACTTGCATTTGGCTGAGGTTCGGGATTCTCTTTTCCCCTTCCATTTTGGTTTGGAACCCTTTGGTGCCCGCCAAAATTGGCTTCTTTGCATGGGAAGCTTCTTGGAGCAAAGTGTTAACTCTAGATCAATTAAAGAAAAAAGGTAGATCTTTGGCTGATAGGTGGTACTTATGTGGTGAAGGGGAAGAAACAGTCGACCATTTGTTGATCCATTGTTCAAAGGCCAAAATTCTATGGGATTTGCTTTTAGCCATTTTTGGTGTCAGTTGGGTGTTTCCTCTATGTGAAGGAGACCTTTCTTTCTTGACAAGGTTCTTTTGTGGGAAAGCGTTGCAAGAAGTCTTGGATAGCCCCTCTTTGCATTTTTTGGGCTTTATGGTGGGAAAGAAACAGACTTGTTTTTGAGGGTGTGAATATTTCAATCAATAGGATGAAGTCTGCTTTTTTTTTGTAACCTTTGGTCTTGGGTCAACTTGTATAGTGTTGAGAGACTAAGGTCGTTGGTAGATTTTCTGTTTTAGATGGGCTGTAAATGAGTTCTTTGGTTTTTTTGTTGAGGGTGGGTGGTAGGTGTTTTCTTTTCCTTGCTTCCCCCTTGGGGGCCCTTTTGTATATATCTCCTGTATACTTTGGGTTCTCCTAGGTTCTTTTTGGTAGTTTAATATGCTTTGCTTTTATCCATAAAAAAAAAAAAATCAATAAAGCATCTTGGTGATATCTTATGTGAAAATTTGATGGTGGTTATGACTATCTATCTAGAACTGCATTGGGAAAATGATTTAGTAAGATGACCCTGAAGCTCGTTTTGAAGACTGTTGGGATTTTTGACTTTGTCCTGTTCTTCTCTTTTTTGTTCGGATGACCATGGTTGTATACTTGCATGATATTTATACATAGGGGGGAAGGAGAGGAAAAATGCCTATTTCTTCATCTATCATACTTCACAATTACATAACACTTTCAAAGCCAAATGCATAAGAAACATGAAATGAATGCTGTTCTTTGGTTGTTTGTAGTTGAATTTGACCATAGCGGAAGTTATCTAGCAGTTGCGGGCTCAGATATCAGGTGGGTTTTTAATGAGCTCTTTGAAATATTCCTTAAGATGAATCAAAATTGGTACTAAGGCTTCTGGTTCTGCAGAGTTTACCAAGTCGCCAATGTAAAATCGGAGTGGAACTGTATCAAAACATTCCCTGATTTGTCTGGCACAGGTTTTTGTCTCTTTATCTTGCAATCATCACGTGTCCCATTTGCCTCGCTCTGTCCTCCTACTATATTCTTCCATTACAATCTTCAATTTTAGTTAGTTTCCTTGATGGTAACTGCTGCGCTGCATGCAGGCAAAGCAACTTGTGTAAAATTTGGCCCAGATGCAAAATACTTGGCAGTTGGATCAATGGATCGGAACCTCCGCATATTTGGTCTCCCTGGGGATGATGGGCCAGTCGAGTCGTCGTAAAAACACACCTTCCTTCCCCAGCTTTCATCTCCAGCCAACCTTCAGTATTTCCTGCAGTCGCTGGTGTCGGGTCAGTGTATTTTGCAGGCTTAAGTAATGGTGGAATAATGTTTGAGGTTTTATCATGTTTATTCATTTGGTGTTGACTGCACTGCACTTCATATGCTCTGATTCAAAAATGATAAAAAGAGTAAACGGGAGAACGAACAGGTAACAGAGCCGGTGTACCCTTATTCGAAAGAGAGTATAGTTCTGCAGCCTTATATACATCCTATCCATCCATCCAATCCCCCCTTGGGCCCAGCAAGCCGTTGCGCCTGAACTGTCAACTAGCTGTTTTTGTTACCCTTGTCATTGGAAAATTAGAATGAAGAGAACTGTTTTTATCTTACAATGAGATTATTTATGGTTGTTGACATATAACCACTCAGCCCCCGATATGAATATTCAGATTCTCAGATGTAGTGTTGTAGGACCTAATGTGGAGTATAGTTATTGAATTCTTGCTTTTATCTCTTTCCAGTTTTATTTGTTCGAACTTCTTGTCTTCAGTGTAATAGAGCCTATTCTCCTGAGGAGATTTCTTCTATCCTGACCAATTTTAATTGAAAATTAATCTTTACGGAAGGCGGATAAATCGATATAAGCCATCTGGGCAGATTAGAAATTAGAAAATAGTTGGATTGATGAAAAAAAAGGAAAAAAGAAAAAAGTTGGATATGATATGCACAGTGATTAGCGAAAAATATCAAATACCCTTAAATATGTAAATTCCTTCCTCATACCCTTCTTTTATTTTATGTATTTACGTTATCTCTTAAAAGACAGGTTATTTTTGTAAGAAAAAAAAAAAAAAAATATATATATATATATATATATATATATATATATATATATATATATATTTTTGTAGGCGAAAAATTGAAAGATCTGATTTCAAAAATTGGATTGGGTGATCGATCGCAGCCCCACTTGTAACTCACGCTAGGATCTGATGCACTTGCCTCGGCCTCCTTACATATCCACTTGTAACCATTAAATTATACATCACCATCAATGTTATGTTAAATTGAAAGAATGCATACACCAAGACGTAAACATGAATAAATATATTAATAACTCAATTTCTGCCCTGTCTCTCTCTTTTCCAAATATTCAACAGCTACACGGGCAATAAAACAGCCAGCCCAAACTTCAAATGGATAACACACACGTAACATACAAATTGGGAGCTCCTAATTAATCGAATGGAACTCCTAATTAAACATGTAGAATCGGAGGCCTCCAGGATCAAAACGGAGGGCAGGAAAAGAATAAAGAATAGGACCATACGTATTTTTGAGAAGATACAGCTTCTTCGTCTCAATCTTGTGTCAGGGCAGGTATTGGGATGAATGTGTGAAACCCCACAGCTGCATATATATGAGAGAGGATGCAAGATAAATTATCAGATATGGTAGGATGGCATTCAATCATGATGAAACTCAAGAGGTAAGCATGATTAGCATAAAGATGTAAATGGATGTTTAAAAGGGTATAAAGAGACAAAGTTGAACATCTCTTGACCACTTCTTTTAGCAATCCTTACCTGGGAGAAAAATCCATTTCACTTGGTCACACAGATATAATTGAACACTATGCAAGCAATGGTACTTGACCTCCAAAAAAAAATGGAACTTTTCCATTATTTGGTACCCCAAGCATGTTGGAGAACTTACAAGGGGAAATCGTTAGCATATTTTCAACTATTGCGTTTGTGTATGTTACACACATGTATAAATTTCTGGGCAGAACATGTTTTTTTTCTTCATTCTGACAGAAATTATTGATGTTGAGTTCCATAGTCATTCTGTGTAGAACTTGGACCAACTTTCTTTTGGTGGAATTTTATTTCATTAAAAAGATGGAGATTTGAAATTTGATGTTAAGCATTAGCTTTCAAAATGTGAAATAAATCTTAAAATGTTCTAAAAAAATTTTTGTACAATTTGATAAAACATCATACATTGATTTTGGTACGAGTACTGACATATTTTGTTTGGTTTCAACTTGAAGGTGGTGGGATTATGCAAAACAAGATAAGTGATCATGGGTTGGGTTTGATAAAGCAGGTTGGCAGCATATGATACAAACTTCTACTTGAGAATCACAACATTACTTGGATAAATAAGAGTGGGCCAAAAAGATGATATTCTTTACTAAAAATGCAAAGACTAACATTATTATCCCATGTTCAGTCTAGATGTTACTTGGATAAATAAGGGCGGGCCAAAAAGATGATATTCTTTACTAAAAAGGCAAAGACAATAACATTATTATCCCATATTCAGTCTAGATGTTAGACAAAAACTAAAACATGCAAAGAAAACCTAATAATCACCTCTACATTCTTCAATTCAAATTCTGGATTATGAGCCAAGCATAAATTCCCAAATGTTTCACACGGTCCACTGGTTCCACTTAGCCTTCTCATAGAAAAATTAAGAATCAGAGAAACGAATTTAGGAAGACAAGTCAGAGCAAGTTTGTGGTCCAATGGTCAACAAAACAACTTACAAATCTTCATCCAAGCACAAGGCAAAGTTCCCACCCCCACCAAGTGCTAATAAATCATTCAAACACAAATAAAAGTATCGGTTGGCACCTGTTTATATGAATCAGAGAAAGATTAGTTTACAAGAAAAAAAAAAAAAAAGACTTATCAGTGGCTTCTCATTAGTCCAAACTTAAAATTTTTTCTTTAAAAGAAAGAAATCCAAGTCATCGTCCTACATTCATGGTCTTCATTACAGAATTAAGAAAACGACCCAAGGCTTCTCTGCTTCTATTATCCATCAAAATCATTTTTTTTAGGTGGTCACACAAAATCATAATCATGCATAAGTCATGTGAAATGATTCAACAAAAGCTGTGCAATGATTCTACAGAAGGTGTACAAATTGACTAAAAAGCAAGAGTGCCTTTGAACCTACAATCTCCATTAGCTAAAAGAAAAAGGTGTGCAATGATTCTACAAAGAGATTCAGTGGACCATAATGCCACTTCCAGAGCCCCTTGCAAGATCAATGACAGAAACAGGATGAGTTACTAAATTCAAATCATTTTTGAGTCCTAGGCTGGTTGTGGCTAGTTCAGCAAGCTTGCTTTTTTATTTCAGTACTTACGAAAGATTTTGCTTGGATCTGGAATTATCTAAAAGTTTTGTACCCCAAAAAAACTTGGATTGAATCTGGAATTACCTAAAAGTTCTTAGTTGAATCATAAATTTTGTGTATTTAGTGACAATATTGTTGGCCTAAGTGTACTCCTAATTGAGGCTTTGATGATAATCAACCAAAGTTAGAGATTACTAATGTTTAAAATTGAGATGAGTGACGAGTTATGCTTGATCAAGCTTTTTAGAAGTCAAAGATTGTTCATCAAAGAAGCCAAGAATTTAAGTTTAGGTATGATAAAGAACTGGAAATCTATGCTCAAGTATGACATGAAGACTTTTCAAGCTTAGAATTTCAATATAAGGTGAACAAATTGGTGCACTTAGATCACTCATACTCCAATGCATCACTCTTTTAATTCGATTTGGTTTTTAATTTGTCAATTCTTTAAAGTTGGAACATCAAGCCAAGGATGACCCTAGTGACTGGACAAGGAATCGGTGCACGGTGGACCATTGAACTCATCCAAACAAGGTCTGAACAAGAGAAGAAAATCATCTTCTCTCATCTAGTAGCCTTGCTCAAACAACGAAGCAGGGATTCGTCAGGACAAAGTCCGAGGATACGAGAGAGACATTATTTTCCCTTTCTTTCAATAGCTTGGCTCGTTCAAACAAGGCCATGGGTCATTCATACGAGGTCCAACCAAAGTAACAATCACCTGTTGTGCATTAAATGCTCCAACAGCTAGTCATCCGGATTGTCTATATGACACCATTTTAGGCTTTGTGCTTTGAAACCCTATACCTATAAACTAAGAGTCGAACTTCATTTATAGCCATGGGAATACTTGCATTTAAGCTCCCAACTGCCATTTCTCTCATTCATTAACTCTCAAACAAATTCTTTGGACCATTGCATACTTAGAGTGCACCATTTACTTTCATCCTACCTTACTCTTTGTATTCAGCATTAAAGAGAATTAGGTTGAGTGTGTTCCTTGTACTCAAAAGAGAAGGATTCAAGAGTGATAGACTTCAAGTAGGTAATTACTTGAAGGTGAAGGGTAGGAGCCCATTGGAGCCATAATTCAAGAGTAAAAGAATAGAACTTGGGTTGAAGCTTCAAGTTAGTGGAACTCTCACCCAAATTTGAGGTTGGGGAAGTGGACATAGCCAAGAAAGTATTGAACCACTATAAAAGAGTTTGCATCTCTCTTTCCTTTGCTCTTTATCTGTCTTTTCTGTTTACTTGAAATTAATTTTACGTTTGCCAGAAGATATTGAAAAACCCAATTCAATCACCCCCCCTCCCTCTTGGGTGATTTTCTTTGCCATCTTTTCTATCAAATAATGGTATTGCTATGGATCAAATTCCAGAATATAGGATTCAATTAGATACATAGAGGTCATCAATGTCAAATGCCCCACTCCATAAAGTCTTTCCTAGAGATGACTCCTGAGACAGTAATCAGTAGGCTCGATAGCCTATGGACTAAGGCTGGATAAAATTACATAACATAAGCAAAAAACCAACTATTTTAATCCAGAAAAAATAAAATAAAATTGGATCCTACATTTTTTTTTTTTATGGGTAAAAATCAGCATTTATTAACCACAAAAAGAATACAGCAGAGCTGCCCAAGAGTACATTGGGAGTGTGCTAAAGGGGAACAACCAAAAAAGGGAGCCAACGCTCAGAAAAACCCACCAACCCAACAAAAAATCATCTATACCCCATCCAAGTTAGAAAATCCAGCAAAGACCTATCTCTATCCCCACTGTTAAATGACCAACTCTCCTAAAAGCTCAAGCTTGTAGGATTTGGGTTTAATATGAATATCATGCTTCAACACCTCCTCACGCATGAAGGTACCCTGACACTCCGTGCACACGGCCCCATACCCGCACGTGAGAGCCGCAGTCCACATTGTTTTTTTTTTTTTTTTGGACTTTCAAATAAATACGGTATCGTATTTTTGGCCAAGTAGATGGTCAAGCTTGTAGGATTTGGGTTTAATATGAATATCATGCTTCAACACCCTCCCTCACGTGCACACGGCCCCATACCCGTGCACGTGGAGAGTCAGAGTCCATTATGGACTTTCAAATAAACATGGGGATTAAATTGCAAGGAGAGGATTCGAACTCAGACCTCCTGCCAAACCAAGCTCTAATACCATGTTAAATGACCAACTCTCCTAAAAGCTCAAGCTTTTGAGCTTGTAGGATTTGGGTTTAATATGAATATCATGCTTCAACACCCACTATACACGTTTGACCAAGACCAAAAATTACAAATGAACAAACTTTAACTGCTCACCTTAAAAGGCCCTTGGCTATCAAAGGTCACTCTATATCTTCACTCCACACTCCAAAAGAGGTGGGAGTCACTTCCACACTTTCTTACGTTTCTTTCCCACTCGGGTTCCTTGCCAAGCCACGAGAACCTACTGAACTAAAAGAGGGAAGACCTGATACCAACGATAGCTAAAATAAGCTCCCAGAGCATTCTAGCCTGTGGGCAATTCACAAGAACATGATCTAAAGTTTCCTCCTTCTCATAGAGGTAGCATCTGTTTGATAAGGGTCTTTAGCTTCTTTTAAGTTGATCCAACGTCAACACCTTTCCCCAAGATGCCTCCCAAGCAAAAAAGCCCACCTTTAAAGGAACTAAAGGATTCTAGATTGAGAGAGCAGGGAAAGGCATTAACGAAGAGGTGGGACACTTCAACGCCTCATACATTAGCTTTCACTGAATAATTACCGGAGTTGCTCCCTTTCAAGTACAGCCTATCTTCCTTGTTAGAGACTACTCTCCAAGGTTGAATAACGTGCAGAAAATTCTCCACCTCCATCACCTCCCAGTCATTAAAAGGTCTAGAAAAACATGGGATCCATCCACCTTCTCTAGAATTGTCCTAGACCTCCCTGATCATAGCCTTTTTTTGGATAGCCAAACCAAACACGATCGGAAACACCATGCACAAAGCCTCCTCCCCACGCCAAATATCTTTCCAGAAACGGACTCTACTACCATCACCAATAAAAAACTTTGCATTATCCAAGATGACCTCCCAGTCTTTCCTGATTTCTTTTCACGGGCGTGTTCCAAAATTATCTCTGCTCTCCCCCGAGCACCAACCCCCCTACATCTCTCCAAATTTTCTACTAATAGTCTCCCTCCACAGTGATTTCCTTTCCTTAGCGAAGCACCAATTCCACTTTCCTAATAAGGCTTTGTTTAGCTTATATAAGCCTCTAACCCCCAAATCGCCATCCTTTTATTCGAAGTGCACAAGGTCTATTTCTCACCAAATGAGGCTTTATCCGCATTACCCCACCCCAAAGAAAGTCCTCTAAATTTTTTTTCAAATCTTTTAATTCTAAACTCGGGATTCGGAAGAGTGACATGAAATGAATAGGAAGGTTAGACAGGGTGCTTCGGATAAGTGTAACCCTTCCTCCTTTAGAAATATATTAGCGCTTCCAAATAGCTAATCTCCTCCTAAATCTTTCCTTGATAGAGTCCCACGTCCCAATAGACTTATGCGAGGCCCCAAGGGGGAGACCCAAGTACTTGGTAGGAAGGGTTTCGACCTTGCACCCTAGTTCAGTCGCCAAAGCCTCCACATTCCCACTCCCTCCTACAGGAAAGATCTCGCTTTTGCTCAAACCACATCAAAATCCTCCCTAGATAAGCCAATTGGTCAGGATTATCCTTGCAAAACAACAAGGTATCATAAGCATATAGTAGGTGTGACAAAGACCCGCCCCTCCTCCTCCTACCTCTAAACTTGCAAACATCAAGAAGTTCCTCCACAAATTGCCTATCAAACTACTTTTAAAGTATCCATGCCTAAATCAAAGAGATACGGAGATAGGGGGTCTCCCTGATGTAAACCCTCGTACTTCAAAAAAAACCCGCGGGAGTCCCATTGATTAAGATTGAGAATGATGTAGTAGCCATGCACCAAGTAATCCAAGCCAGCCATCTTTGACCAAAACCCATCCTCTTCATTACCTCAAGCACAAACTCCCAATTTAAATGGTCGTAAAACTTTTCAATCTCCAACTTACAAACCGGCCCACCATCATTCCTTCTCAGCATGGAGTCCACGGCCTCATTCGCAAGCTGCATCTAAAATTTGCCTCCCTTCCACAAAGGCATTTTGGGAAGGGGAAACCACTTTGTCAATAACCCTTCTCAACATATTAGCCAGAACTTTGGCTAGGATCTTATACAGCCCTCCTAGCAGACTAATGGGCTTGTAGTCTTTGATGTCCTCTACATTTCCTTTTTTGGGGATCATAACCAAGAAAGTAGCATTCAAGCTCCTCACAAACTTCTTCTGCTCAAAGAACTCCTTGAAGAATTCCATTACTTCTTCCTTAACGAACTCCCAACTAAAAGATCAAAAAGCAATGGGAAAGCCATCTGGCCCTGAGGCCTTCTCGCCATTAAGGCCTGAAATGGCTGCAAAGACCTCTTCCTTAGAAAGCCTATCTTCTAGTCTTCCAAAATCCTCCGCCCCTAAAACCTCCATAGGGATGTTAGGGAAAGCAGGCGCCCATCCCCCTCGACTCGAGAACAACTTAAAAGTGTCTTACAACCCTCTCTCAATAAAGATTATCATCTATGAGCCGCCTGCCGCTAACTCTAATCTTGTTTATTCCATTTCCTCCTTCTCGTGCGAATCAAGCATCTCATGAAAGAAACCAGTGTTTCTATCCCCCTCTTTTAGCCACAACTCTCTAGACTTTTGCCTCCAAGAAACCTCCTCTAAGAGAGACCATTTTTTGTAATCATATTTGGCTTTAACTCTCTCCTCAGTCTTCTCTAAAGAAAGCTCCCTCTCATTCTCCTGGTTATCCCAGTAACCCACTCTGTGTAAGGCCTCAGCCTTCTTGGTTCCCATGTTACCAAAAACCTCCTTATTCCAGGCCTTCAGAATGCCTTTCAGACCTTTCAACTTTTCAGCCATAATATAACTCGTAGAACCCTTAACGCTTATCCCTTGCCACCACCCTTTTAGAAGATCTTTAAAACCTTCAGACTTCAACCACATGGATTCAAAGCAGAAAGGGGAGGGGCCTGACCTGATACCTCCACCATCTAAGAGAATGGGAAAGCGGTCTGAGACCGGTCTAGGAAGAGTATTTTAGATCACCCTATTGAAATTACTCTCCCAATCCCCTGAAACTAGAAACCTATCAATCCTAGACATCACTCTGTTGTTACTGCCTTCACTCCAAGTAAAAGGCCCTCCCTGCAACGGTATGTCCCTCACCTCTAGGTCATCAATGACTTCTGCAAAACAGTGCATAGCCGAGGTGACTCTGCCACCCACCCTTGTTACTTTCTAGGGGGAGATGGAAACATTGAAATCACCGCCAATACACCACGATCCTGACCATAAACCTCTTACTGACCCCAATTCTTCCCAAAGGTTTTCCCTTAAGTTGACCACCACTAGGCCATAAACACCTGTGAAAATCCATTGGAAGTCATCTTCCACATTTCTAAATCAATAGGAGATGGAGAAGACCACATTCACCATTTCAACTAGCTCCGGGATTCACTTATCCCAAAACAACATAATGCCTCCTGTAGTCCCATTTTCATCGACTGTTCCCCAATTGGAAAATCTCCCAACCCCTGGACTACGAGCCATTCTGAGGGTCATCTCCTGTACTTTGTTTCTTGAAGACAAACCAGGTCCACCCGATGATCCCTAATGAACTGCTTAATAACTTTTCTCTTCTCTAGATTATTCCGCCCTTCATATTTCCCTTCTATCATATTTTACACCTTTTACTAAAGAAAATTTTTTTTTTTGATAGATTTCACCTTTTACTAAAGAATATTACAAACTACCATATGCATAAAAAGAAGGAAATCATACATATGTGATTAAATAACAGGCTTATTGGCCATAATACCACTAAAAACATAAGGATGATAAATTGAAGTCAACCAATGATATCTGCCACCAATTTTGATTTCCTTGGTTTATAGAAAGCATGAAACCATCTGCATAAAAACATTCAAAATATATAATCTGAACAAAACCTTATTTATGTAAAAGGCAACTAAATCCTATCAAATATAGGACTGTGCAAATCATCTGCCAAACAGTAAACACCAGAAGTTACCAAATGTCAATGAGGCTAACAGAGTTCACCAAGTTACAATTTCAGCCATAAAATGTAATCATCTCAAAACTTATTTGTTGCATCCTCATTCTAGAAGGGGTAGAAGCATTATGTAGATGAGATGCTTACCAGTGGGTCTAAATAACCTTGGTTCACCATATATGGTTGTGAAAACGAATGTTTGGTTTGTTCCCTATGACCAAAAAGATGAAAAGTTCAATGTAGCTCAATGTTAAGGTACCTCAAACTTATTCGGGTGAAAGAAAGAGTACCAAACACATAAAATATCTAAGAGACAACAACTTCATTGAGCACAAGTATATGTGTGCATATACATGCGCACACCAACAGTGATATGTCAACTTACTTGATATTTTCTTTTTGCAGTAGGTTTCAAGGGGCACTCGAGCAGGCCCCCAAAGATAGCACCTTGCATGTCTCCGACAATCTAAAAAGTGTAAAGCATAATTGGCACTATTTTCAATAGTTAATGAGATTTAAAAGCAATCTTCAGTGAATCTCAAAGGATCATCAATCCTTTGGGTCTTTTACTTAAACAAAGACATCAACATACCAGCAAACAAGGACCAGAAATGTCAGCACTCTTGCGAATAAGTGTGCGAAGTGATATACCATGTTTCAACGTACTGCCCTTCATTTTAAAGGATCGGAACTGAATCAACAACCATATAAAAGGGCAATTTATGCAGGCTATGAATTCGTTAGCAAAACTTACCTATACAACAACACCCACTGGCACCCCTTAACTATATTAGGAAGGGATGAAAACAAGAACTCATACAAATCTGAGGTAATAAATGAAGAGTTGTCCATGAGATTGGGTGTAGGATTTTCTGAACTCTGTAACTCAGTTGCTTCTTCAAACACGTCAGAACTACAAGTGCTTCTCCCAGAACCATGGTCTTCATCTACTCCATGAGCATCCAGTGTTTCCTTGTTCTTGTCTATTGACTCACCATTTTGCCCCAGGTGGACTACAACCCAGGTGACTGTCTGGCCGATTGTCACTGGGTTTATCACCCTGGTTCAACAGGGAAGGTGATCGAACGGTTCATCGCTGGATGGGTTGCGATCTCAATCACAACCCACTGAAGGCAGAACGGTGAAAGAATGAGACTGACGAGAATCAGAGTCACCAACATCAAACTCACTCAGTCAACAACAAATAAAACTGAGTCAAGACATCATCAGTCGCCCAACGAGGAACAGAAGCCAAACGCAGTCTCGTCAACTCGAGACGACGAGAACACCATGACGGCGTTCACAACGATGTGTCAACGAGTTCAGATCGATTTCCACAAACAACAGACGAGATCGAACGTCGTCAACGACATCCGGTGTCGAGAACTCGATGATCACGCACGGAACACCGGCAACGGCATCGACCGGCATCAACAAACTCAACACTACAATCTCCCTTTCCCTCCCTCCACTGACCAGAGAAGACAAAAACGGAAGAAGAGAATTAGAATTCGATGAAACTGAAGGAGAAGAAATACCTCCGACGCAGAAGACGAAGAACCGTCCCAATAATTAGAAAGCTTGTCTTTAAAGTACATGGCGAGGATTGTGAGCAATGTGCTTGCAAATATCCAAACCCTAACCCTGAATCAAAAGCTAGATTCCATTAAAAAGGGAGAGAGGAAGAGGGAGACGTTTGAAATGAGGGATTTTTCCGCCTAGTACGTGAGAAAGAAAAAAGAGAAAGAAAAAAGAGAGAAGCGTGGGTAGAGGAAAGTCGGATGGCTATCGCTCCCCGACAAACAGAACCTAAGTATAGGACGCTACGCTGTGTGCCGGTGCTCACATCCTCCCCTGTACCCTCACTCTCATCCCTCCATCTCTATCATCTCCCCCCCTGATTTTTGCCCATCCATGGCTTCTCATTTTTATTTTTTTTAGAAAAGTTCTGACTTAAAAGAGAAAAAAAAATAACAAATGAAGTTAAAAATGAATAAATTATATATATATATATATATATATATATTACTTTTATTGTGAGCAATGGCGCTTTTAAGCAGTTCGTACACACACAAAAAACGTTTTAAAATCATATCATACATAAACTAATCTTTATACAAGCCGAAGAAAATTATAAGAACACAAAAAATAATTGCATTCTCACGGCTCAAACCTATCAATCATCTCTTTTACATGGCGATTTTTTATATATTACTTTAAATTCATTTTACTTTTTTCCTTAAAATATATAATTTTTATACTAGTATTAATTATATTTAATTTTTTTTCCCATATTTTTCACATTAAAACCAAACCTAAGAAGGAAAGGTATAAGATATCTCAATCATTTCATCCATTCCATAATTTTTTATATACTACTTTTTTCTATAAAATATATAGATTTTTTATACTAGTATTAATTATATTTATTTTTTTCCATAATTTTCATGTTAAAACCAAGCCTAAGGAAGAAATTATTATTTATCTCTCTTGGGCAATTTTAGAAACTAAACACAACATTAAACATTTTTCATTGTAATTAAAAGTAATAAAAATAATATCCCAAAATATAAAACGGAGATTATAAAAGAAAAAAAGAATTAAGTGCTTGTGGAATGGCAGTTGGCTTCTGTCAATTGAGAGTCCTCTCTTGTCTGAACTCTTCTGTTTGCTCCTTGGCTTTTAGCCTTTTATTTATTATTTTTTACATTACCTTTTTTTTTTTTTTTCAATTTTATTGTTCTTTCAATTATTAACTTTTTTGACTATGACGCTAGGTTGTTCATATTTTTAGGAATAAGTCATGTCATTTGAAATTTCTCTATTTAAACTTATTAAATCTAATAATTGAAGTGATTCAAAAAAATCCAAATGTACGGTCCCTATTTTCATTAGATTTAAAATTAATATAAATATAATAAATAAATTTTTATATGATATGTAATAGATTTTGTATAAAAATGATGGTTGCATTTGGATAGGATAGACCTAGTAGTTTGGTGGATGCATCTAGGTTAGGGATGGTAATATAATGCATCTTCTCGGTTTTGGTTTCAGCTGCTCCTAATGGGATGGGTTTAGCTTTAATCACTGTGCTTTTTCTCGGTTCAAGTTTATTTTTTCAAACCCGGATTGCTCATGATTCGTGATTGGCCACGCCCGCCTCGATTATATTTAAATTCTTTAATTATTATTTTATTTTATACTTTAATATATATAATTATTATTATTATAATATTTTTTAATAAATAATTTATAAATTCATTATTATTTTTATTTTTTTTATAAAGTATATTAATTTTAATATAATAATAAAAAATAAAAACAAAATCAAATATAAACTGTGTGGATTCGAGAATTTCTCATCCCTCGCCTAACCCGTCCGCCTCGCTTATCTTTTTTTTAAATTTTATTGCGCCGTAAATCGAAAAATAAATTATAAGGAAAGTCGACGCCCGTCCCATCCCAAACCTACCCCATGGCCATCTGTAACCTAGGCTAGATACCAAAATTTGTTTTTTTTTTTTTTTTTTAAATTATTTTGAAAACAGTTCGAAGTCTCAATTTATTTTTATTTTATTTTATTTAAAAAGGATTGGTGAAGAATCTTTTAAAACCCTAAAGTCATGTATCTAATTTTTAAGAGAAAATAATTTCTATCGATTCCAACTGGAAGAATACATCAATGTAAATATATAATCAAAATCACTAAAAATCATAAAAGCGATTTTGAAACAATGATTCAAAGTTAATAAAGATAAATTAAACGACTAAAATCTATACATTCATAGTTGTCTCTATAGACACTTGATATTATAATTCAGGATTATAATACCTTTGACTCCGCTTCAACATAACGACGAACATCGATTCGATTTATCCCTAATCAGACAGACTTCTCGCTTCGTCAATCGTCGAACACAACAAATAAACATCGTAATTCACAACAAATCTTAAACCAAACTCAGCCTGGACCGAGAAGACATAACCACTCACCGCATAAAGACGACGACAACCATACACGTACGAAGCCGACGACTTAATCATGAGAAAACATATAAAAACCTAGATCTATGTGAAAAAACCACTTTATTGAGAAAACAAATGATAAAAAAGAGGTATAGATGAGTGATTGACCAAGAATGACAAAAAATCACTCATCTTTACCTAAAGAAAATAGGTTAGCAGAGAAAAAATTGAGAGAAAATAAGGCTAGAGTCATATCTATTAAAAAATGAAATATGAATTGCAAATTTAAAAAAAATGAATGTAAAAAAAAAAAAGAATTTGACTGGTGAATTTAAAAAAAATTGGGAAAAAACGAATTTGAATTGTTAATCCAGAAAAAAAAAAGTGAAATATAATTTTAAGTTTTAGAAAAGAGCCAATTATAATTTCTTAACAATTTTTGAAAGCTGTTCTTGTTTTGAAAACAGTTTTTAAGAACGTTTTTTAAAAATATAGATAATGATATTTTTGTTTTATCTGAGAACCATCCAAAATATTCAGTTTGGGTAAGAGATTCTTCATCACATAACACCACTCTTTGCATGGGTAAGTTAAAATAAAAATACCTCACAAGACATATAAGGGCATGTTTGACTGTTTGTTCATGTTTTTGAAAGCTGTTCTTAATAATAGTTTTTAAAAAACATAAAAAACATCGTTTTTATGTTCTTTAAAAACTATTTTTATCATTGAATTTAGGTTTTTTAGAATAAAAAACAGTTTTCAAAACCATTAATCAAACCCTCCTTAATATCAATCTACAAGAGTTATTTAAGATTATTTATTGTAAAAGTGATACAATGGTTCACACCCTTTCAAATCAATATTAGTTATTACCAATGTTTTAAAAACTAAATTGATGGCTAAATCGGAAAAGTTACTGATTCACAGTTCATTGGTTGAATTGATGGTCGAATCGCTGTTGAATCGGTGACGTCATAAAATAGATAATTAATATATTATTAAAAATAAAATAATTATAAATGGATTTGACTTGTTCAAATGATTCAACCATCAATTTGACTGGTTCGATCGATTCACAATTGGTTCAAAGAAAAACGGTTTTAACCTTTAAACTGAAACGATTTTGATGTTGGTTCATGATCAAATCGACCAGTTCAATTCGATTTTTAAAACATTGGCTATTATAAAGAAAGAGACAAGAAAAAATTCAGATACATTCGATTAAGAAAAGTACTTTAGTGTAAAGTTCACATAACTCTAATTAACAAAGACCTCAAGATTTCCATCACATCACAAATGTATGGAGCTTACGAGAAGTAAATGAAACATTATATTTATTATCATTACGAACCTTTATTCTAGCTTACACACTTTGCTTTTCTCTTTGCTTAGAGGCCATCCCTTTACTAAAACCTCTTTTGAAGTTTACTTCACAATCACAACCAACTTGTAAAGCAATTTTTAGTTTAAAACCAAAGAAAAAAAGGCATTCAAAAGGAAAGGTGAATCTTTTGAGATGTCTATGTGTTTAAATTTCATATGGTAAGCTTTTGAAACCGACTCAAATGATAAAAATGTAGGATGGATAGTCATATGGTACTCTTTTGAAACCGACTCAAATGATAAAAAGGTAGGATGGATAGTCACAGAGCTAGTAAGTGCCCAAGAAAGGCATATGCCCACCACCTCCAATTTGTTTCCATTAGGAGTGGAACACAGGACGTTACACTATCACCATGCTATCATACCCTCATACCACCTTAAAGTAAGTTATGTCCCATCTGGCTTTATTTTCTAGTTCCGTCATTAAGGATGAGTGTTCAAAAAAACCCAGAATCGAATTTTTGTAAAAACAAAGTACTATAACTTAAAAAATGAATAAAAGTTTTTAAAAAAAAAAAATCCATATGCTACAGGTATTTGCATAATAGATGTAAGTTGTTCATTTTCTAATATTTTATTATTTTAAGTCACCCACTTGCATCATAGATATATAAAAGATCTTGTTATTGGGTAAGAAACGGCATAAAGAGATGAGTAGTGATCCATGAATGTTCTCAACAAACATGGCTTCACATGGCTCATCTTTTCACTAAAGATGACAAAGATAGGGAAAGTTCGAGGCTATTCATAGTCTAACTTGGTCAACTGATGTTCGGATAAAGATAAACAATTTTTTTTTTTTTTTTTAAATTAAGGACTTTGTTATAATATAGTGATATGTACACAACTGGGTTTGAACATAATACCCTTTTTCTCTTTGGATGTTATGTATTTTTAAAATTTTGAAGACTTTATCAAATGAGTTAGACACATGAATAAATTAAGATAAATAAGTTGTTAACCGATTTAAAAATTTATATTTAAATCAAGGTTGGATTTGCTTATTTATTTTTAAATAATCAAGAAATAACTTTCACATTTTTTTTTGAGGAATAAATACTCGGTCCCTTTATTAGCAGTAGGGGATTACGATATGGGGTTACTCTTTGTTAGCTGGGTCTAACGAGTAATATGTTTAATCCTATCATAGATTTAATCTCTTTATGATTTATAATTTTATTTATTCAGAGTATGAGATCACAAATAAGGAGAGAATCAGAGTTTTATTGTTGTAATCATTTTCTTTTGTTTAAATAAATTAATTCTTAAGTATTGATATGCCAAAATGGGGATTTCATTTTAATTTATTTAAAATTTATGAACAAAATACCATAAACTAAGGTTAGGTATCCTAATTTTAAAAAATCTTTGGTAAAAATTATAAAATATTTTATACTTTAGGTACGATATTTTAGTAAACCTTGACTAAGGTTAGTGGTGCATCCAAGATTTCATATTTGGGGTGTTAGGCTCTCAACATTATATTATAATAGATTAATAATATATGAGAAATTTTTATTTTTATTTTCTAACTGTCATCATTATAATTTTTTTAGATGGTAAAAGAAAAAGACAGTTTTTTTTTACATGTGGATCTGCCCCTCACTATGGTATGTGTTATATAAGATTTATTAAGATTGTAACTAAAGTTTATTAAATCTTTTATCAAATATTTTTAAAATCAAAAAAATTGAAGGAGACTAGAACTTGGTACGTATAACATAATTTTTCCCTTATATTAATTTTGAACCACATTTTTTTTTTTTTTTGGCATCTATGCATTATATCTATAATTCCTTTCCTCCCTAAGTTTGACTTTAACTCTTTAACCACCCGAGCTAGAGCTCATTGGCGGAGTAGTTTTTAACTTTTTATTATAGCATTGTACTGGTTTCTTTCTTTATAAAATGATAATTAATAGTATCCAAATTCCATTTCTTAAAAAAAAAAATATATATATATATATAGTATCCAAATTCCAAAGCGGTCAATTAATAGCCCCGAATGCAGTTGTCTTGTTGGTAATTAGATTGAGATTAATACAATTAATTGGGGGATTTGAGGAGTGACGAAAAGCATTAGAGACAAAGCAAAAACAATTAAGTTTTTGCTTAATTATACCCATTAGAGACCATGTGCTGTGATTACTCATTACACTACTTCTGATACTTGTACCTTGAGACCTGTCAACCTCCTCCTATCCTATTTTTATCTATATTCTAATCAGATGTTATTGTAAATTACACATTCTTTTTTTTTTTTTAAAAGAAAAAAATTATGGATGTCCGAACTAAGCTCATACGAACCTTGATTAATCATATGAAACTTTAAAATTAATAGTAAGATAAACCTTCCAACAATCACCAGGGACTTAAATGTATTTTTATTATTATATATATATGAGAGTTATTAGCATGAAATATATGAGCGGCCGCCATCTTTTGATGAAAAGGGCCCACTAGTCAAAACAGACCATGTGGGAACAAGAAAAGGTAATATATTCTTTCAATTTAAATTCTTAAGATATGAAACATACCCATGAAACATACCCATTACTGGCAACTCTACCATTTCAATGTTAGCCTCACTACTACTATATGACAAAACAAATTAATTTAAAAAAAAAAGAGAAAAAAAGAGAGAGATTCAAAGGTGGGTGTTTGATTTGTGAAATATTGCATTAGTTTTTGTGTTCAAGATTAATGGGGCATGGAAAAGAAAACCGTTTGTTGTAATATTCTATTCCTTGTCAAACATGATAAGGTTTATCATAAAGTAGAGAGACCATAGATGCATAGAATGACAACCAATCATAATGAAAGGAACAATGTTACCAAAATGGTGTGCGATGATAATGTACTTTTTACTATTTTATAAAAATTGACTTCAAAGGAAGCTTCTTTCAAAGGAATAATAAATCTAAACTTGAGAGCATCAAGTTTTATTAATTACACAAGAATATACAAAATGGGAAAAAAAAAATTAAGATACTAAGTTACCGAATATAATTTTTGGAAATTTAATGCTTAATAAGACTTAATATCATTAAATATTAATTCTATTTGTTTTAATATTCGATAAATAATACGACGATATCACGATTTGACATTTCAGCTGTCACAAGCGCTTTAAATTCGATGTTTTAATTTAATTATAATCAAAATTTTAATGATTTAGGCTTATTTTAAATTTGAACGGATTCGACTTGCCTACGATTTGTTGCCTAAATTCTCGCCCGATTATATTTTTTTTTTTTTAAATAATTTTCTATTATTTTATTTTATATTTTAATATAAATAATAGTAATAATTAGAATGTTCCTTCATAAATAATTTATGTAATTCATAATATTTTTATTTTTTACGAAATATATTAATTTTAATATAATAAAAGAAATATAAAAAAAAAAAAAAAATAAAAATAAAGATAAAACAAAAATAAAATATAAACGCACGAGCCAGTAATTTTCCCATCTTCTTCGTCCGATTTAATTTTTTAAATGGCATGTGTTTTTAAGAATCAAAAATAACGACCGTGGCCAGACAAAATACCATCCCAAACCCTCTCTATCATTATCCCTAATAAGATGATTTTTTTTTAATAACAAAAAACTAAATATTTTCACTTTTTTTTATTCAAAACTTTTAAAAAAAAATTCAATAATAAATGATAACTTTTAAAATGAAATAAATTAACATTTAAAACTAATAACTTTCAGATGTTCAAAAAAGAAACAACCCTAAATCAGTAAAATTTGAGATACAGGATACGTGTTTACCTAAGCTTTGGATATACATGTGAATGAAATCGTGTCATTTAGTTTGAACTTCATTAGAAATCATCTAAAAACTATGTTGAATATTACATCACGTATCGGTTATGAGAGAAAGTTTTTGATGATATGATTGGGTGCAAACCTTTATATTGAGCTTTCTCAACAATTTTGTTAAAAAAAGAACTTCTAGATAAGGAAATAAATAAATATTTTGTTTGAACTTAATACTATCATGCATTGAGGCATGGATGATTGAATTGAATAAAATAAACTCTGGTCATGAGGTTTTTCCCAAAGCAATAAATATGGGTTCAAATTTTTGGCTCAGTTATTAAATTCAAACCCTAACAACGCTACATGCACTATTCCACACAAAATCAGATTCCCTTTTCCGTCCTTTGAGACTGGCCGTAGCCCCCTAATCTAGAGAATATTGTTGTTACGGTTTTCAAAATTTATTTAATATTGAAACCCTTTTGTTCTCATTCTCTTCAAATATAGAAAGGAATTAAATAAACAATTCATTGGAATTTGTTTCCGAAAAAAGTAATAATGTTTATTACTCTACTGTCAGCCGTATAGTAGAAAGCATGGTGGAGTTTAGTGACAAAATATTTCTTTTTTTTATTTTAGATACATGAGCAGTTCCTTTTAAAAATATTTATTTATTTTTTTGTTATAATTAGATATTTACGTGTAAAATCATAATCGATGAATATGATTTAAAAAGTAAAATTTGAAAAATATATTCATCAAATATGATTTTAGGGTAAATTTTTTAAACCATAGTTGATGTAAAAGGGTTTTAAGGTAAAATTTTAAAATTATATTTATTAATTATGATTTTAAGGTAAATATGATTTTAAAGTAAAATTTTCAAAATCATAATTAACGAATATGGTTTTAAAAATTTACATTACAACGGCATTCACCAAGTAAGTTTCATCAAGTGCGGTTTTACATATGGATATTTACTTGTATAGGCAGAAGTTTGATGAATTTTTTCATAATAAATATATTTTATGTATATATATATTTTTTTCAAAAAGGAAACTATTTTGGCTTATGGTATTGTATTGTACAGCTCAGTGATAGTTGTCATAGGTGGGGGAGGAGAGAAGGGATTATTGTCATTTGCCCTCTCTCATCTCTGCATATCTAAAGCAAGGCAGAGGCAGGAAATTGGAAAGGAAAAGGAAAGTGGTAATCCCCATTCCCTATTCCCTATTACCTACTACTCCACAAAACCAGAAGCCCATTTGTCCAAAAAGAAGCAAAAATCATGGCATAATCCTTGAATCCTTACTCCATAGTCATTTCTAGTCATAACCCACACCCATCTCACCAAATCCCCCAAGAATCTCTCCACCAGCTCATGATTTGATTCATCTACAACACCCACCAAATGGGTTTCGGTTTCCCCACAAAACGGTTTTTCTTTATCCTCCTGTTTGTGGTTTTCTTCTCCAGTTTTCTTGCTGAATCTGCCATGGATAACACCGCCTTGGTCTACAAGGGTTGTGCAGAGCAGGCACTGTCAGATCCAAATGCGGAACAAGCCCTTGCCGCCTTATTTGGGTCTCTAGTTTCTCAATCCACCAAGGCCAAGTTTTTCAAAACAACATCTGGGACTGGCCAAACCTCCATTACTGGCCTATTCCAGTGCAGGGGAGACCTCTCAACCTCTGATTGCTACAACTGTGTGAGCAAGCTTCCCCAACTGTCTGACAGATTGTGTGGCAAGTCCATAGCCTCTAGGATTCAGCTCTATGGCTGCTACATTCTGTATGAAATCGCGGGGTTTACCCAAATTTCAGGGATGAAGATGCTGTACAAGACTTGCAGTGCCACAAATGTTGCAGGAAGTGGATTTGAGGAGAGAAGGGACACTGCCTTTTCCGCCATGGAAAGCGGCATGGTTAGCGGCCATGGCTTTTATGCCACAAGCTATGAATCTGTGTATGTGTTGGGGCAATGTGAAGGCGATGTGGGTGATTCAGATTGTAGTGAGTGCGTGAAGAGTGCTGTTCAAAGCGCTCAAGTTGAATGTGGAAGCTCCATTTCTGGCCAAATCTATCTCCATAAGTGCTTTATTAGTTACAGCTACTACCCAAATGGGGTTCCCAGGAGGTCTTCATCACCTTCTTCTTCTTCATCTTCTTCTTCATCTTCATCAGGTAAAGCCAAGGGGAAAGAAAACATAGAAGTCACAGAAAAAACTTAGGGGGTTTTTCTCTTATGATAGAAAATTGTTCATTTTACTACATTATTAATGGTGGGGTTGTGGTGGATTGGTGCAGGGACTGGTCAAAATACAGGGAAGACGGTTGCTATTATACTAGGAGGGGCAGCAGCATTAGGGTTTGTGGTGATCTTTATGTTGTTTGCTAGAAATTTGATGAAGAAACATGATGGTATGCAAATATTGAAAGTGAGATTGCCCATTGTTTTCCATTCAATCTTCTTTATTTATGTGTCTTTCTAATGGGGGTTGTGGTTGGAATTTGTGTCTTCTTGTTTGTTCTGCAGATTTCTGAAGGAAGACTTAGATCTTAAAAGAGGCAAAGCTCTTTTTTGAGGTGGATTCTTTCCCTGTGTATTTTTTCTCTTTTTTATTTTCAAAGAGGAAATGGGTTTTTGTGATGCATAGAAGATAGAGAAGTTAAAAAATGTGGGAATTGTTGAAGGGGAGAAGAACATTTTGGAGCATGAAGTATGGATTTTCACAAAAGTGAAAAAAAAGAGTAGGGTGTATGAAGAGGAATGAATGTCCTATTGGCTGTGGGGAGAGAGAGTTGATGGGAAATCGAAATAGAGAGTCATGGGTTTTGGCCTTTTTTTTATAAAACATTACTGGTTGTTTTGTCTTCTTTCACCCTTCTGAATAATGCTCCTCCATTTTCTTCACTGCCTTTATGCTTTTCAAAAAGGTGGTATGACATCTGTCTCATACACAAATTATGTTTATCTTGAAAATGACATCATTCAAGAGCCTTATTTTTGCCCCCTTTCTCAGGGACTAATGAGTTATGACCTATTGATGTTGTATTTTGTCTTCTCTAATCTTGAATATTAATAACACTGAATGTACTCTGTTTGATAGAATTTATTACCAAATAGAGTTGCTTTTATGATTTATCCATGTTGGTTCATCAATGTCAACTGAATTTCTCATCAGATGGGTGGATCAAGATCTAATGCTGGTAATTATTTTTTGGTCAATAGTTTATGGTACTGCCCATTTTACTTGATATCTGAACCCTCCACAAAAAATCTCAGCTTTGTGTAAAGACGAGGGTAGGTAGCAAGGAACTTCTTTTTATGGGGTTGTTTGTACGTTATACATGTAAATTGATGATTTCTAAGGTGTAACCATGGAAGTACGAGTCCATTTCACATGGCTTGTCTTTGGATCTCTTGGCCCTGTCTCTCCATCTGCCTGCCTAACTTGATAAAACAATGCTGTGTAACCTGCAATCTCATATTCATCTTCATGTATTAACCTCGAGGGGTATGACTCAATTGGTCTAAGGTTTTCGGGTTTGACTTAATGGTCATTAGTTTGAGTCCCTTCAAGATCATTAGAGGTTTACTGAATTATTAAGTTCGGTCTCGTGGAATTAGTGAGAGCAAGCTGGGCCAGACATGGATCCATGGTTATCAAAGAAAAAATCATCCTCATGTATATTTGGTGATCTGGGTAGAGCCAAAATTGTCAGCAAACTTGCCCCTTTGGATGGTCAAACATAGAATTTTGAATTCAATGGGAGGGTATTACTCCACCTCCCTTTCAGACTCTTGGAACTCACAAACAAGGGTTGTTTGGATGCAGGATCTTGACTTCCCCGCTTTTTTTTTTTTTCCATTATAAAAATAAAAATAATTAAAAATAATTTGAGAAGAGTTATAATAAGCTTGAGTTTATATAAGTTTGATTTTTTAACTGTTAGATTTGGATTTTTATCATTTTTTGGAGTGGAATTTATAAAAAAAGATGTTAGAATATTTCGATCTGACTGAAAAGCTCCATCGAGCCAACCACACCCAAATAATTTTGTAACTATCTTTAATGCTTGTGACACAAAGATATGATTCCTTTGACCTTGAAAAAGACCATTGTTTCATTATATAACACTTGGAACCACCTGGTTCTTTTAGGCCATGTCTGGTTCTCTTCAAAATTTGAGGGAAAATACAATGGGAAAGAAAATAGAATTGAAAAGTAGAAGTAAAGAAAAAAGTGAAATAAGATAAAAATAAGGTTAAATATAATATACTATTTAAAAATCATTTTGTTTATTTAGCCCATTAATATAAAGATTAAATAATCTAAAAATATGAATTTTTAAAGTAATTTATTTATATTTGATTTATTGAAAATGCAAAAAGCCCTAGAGCTAGCTTCAGAAATTGTGGAATGAGGTAGGAAGGAAAGGCAAATGGTTAAATGTGAATGCAAGCTGTAAAAAGTAGAAAGTTACTGGGCAAAAAAAGAGTGGGATTCAGGTGGTGGAAGGAACCAAGAATCGTACTTGTTCACCTCTTAATTATTTATATATTCATTGCATGGATAGAAATATGGAATGGAAACCACATCCATACATATCCTTCAACCATGAACACATTTTCATTTATGATTTTCTTAGTTTTAAAGCTACTCCAAAAAGATGAGATTCTTTGATAAATTGTTTCTTTAAAATATTAACCAATAAAGAATGAAGGAAAATAAATTGAAATGAAGGAAAAATAGAAGAAAAAGCCATTGGGGTGAGGGTCCCACCAATCAGGAGATGTGATGGACTGTCATCCACTGCACACGTGATGGGGAGTGGGGGTGGGTGGTGTTTTGGGCTATAGGAATGAAAAGGAGTTTGAGATTGAAATATTAGATTTGAAAACAAATCAAATTTTTATTTAAATTAATGTCTCAAATAGTATAAATATCGTTATTATAGATACCAATAATTATAATTAGAATATTTATCAAATATTATTATCATGAATAATAGCATTTGAAATTTTTATCAAATATTATTGTCATGAATAATGATATTTGATAAAAATTTTAATTATCAGTGGTTAATGATAATAGTATTTGATAAAAATTTCAATTATGGTTATTTATGATTGATGATGCTTTTTTAAACGAGACTAGGCTGAACTTATGATCGCTTCTGATCGGTCCACAACACTTTGGACACGCCGAACTCCTCTATAAAAAATTAAACAAAAAGCGACGGCATCGTGACGTCGCTGACGCTAACTCGCTTTCCGATGTAAGAGAAAATCAATCAAGCAGAAATGAATTTTTCAAGGCAGACTTTTCAATCGACGCTGATTTATTTATAAAGCGACGATCATAATAACTTTCATAATCATTTAATGATGCAGATATTCACGCGAGAGATTTTATTTCTTATCGTTAATCGACACAAGCAGATAATTGATAACAAATATAAATAAATATCCCATTTCCCTAATTAGTGGAGATTTTATTAGGGAAGTTGAGTATTTTCCTTTAATACGGGTTTTTTAGATGTTTACGTCACTTGCTTCTGTGATTCGAATCGGCCTCGGCCTCGCCTTCATGCCGCCTATGTGATGGGCCGAGCTCTTTCTGCTTATCAGCCCGGCTTGTGTCTTCAAGTACATGACATTTAGGCTTAAGGCCCCGGGTTTATGCACTTATGGTTTTAAACCCAATCAATGATAATAATATTTGCCATTTTTTAATCTTATGCAATATAAATATATTATTTTAGGCATTAGTTTGGATTAAAAAATAATTTTATAAATTTTTTTTCAAATAAACTATTTGAACTATTTGAGTCTCCATGAAAAGGGTTGGATTTTTAGGCAAATGGGCACTACTGACAGTTGTTTGAACTATTTGAGTCTAAGCCTCCATGAAAAGGGTTGGATTTTTAGGCAAATGGGTACTACTGACAGTTGTAAGAAACAAACTTATCAATCCTTCAATCCGCATCTTGTTGTGTCCCATCTCCATCTGGGCTTTTGTACTTTTTTTCCCCTACTTTCAGTAATAATAATAGTTAAAAAAAAAAAAAAACAATGAATTTCTAGGTGCTTTCCTTGCTTTTCTTTCATGGGATTTTTTCCCGCCAAACAGAGTATTCAACTTTGATTTTGCGTTTGGGCAAACAATATTTTGTTTCAAAGTATGATTTATATACTACAATATAAATTAATGTCAAGTGTTACATTGTAAACTTTTCCCTATGTTCTTATGTCCAAGAAACAGAGATTAAATCAGATGAATCATGATGATGAGCATCATACAAGTATTACCATAGTATTATCACCTTTCAGGTATTGCAATATAAATTTTCTCTTTTGAATGAGGACTTTGTATGGTACATATCTTCATTATTGAGCTTTGGAATGTTCACCCTGGTTTTGCTTAATATTTCAAACATCGAAATTATTTTTTTTCGAAACATTAAACATTGAACTTATTATTCTCTTATTCTCTAAACTTTATGTATACAACCAAAAATGAGAAGACAAATTTGAAATAAATGGAGCTTTTCAAATCAACCAAAGTGTTGTACAATTATAAGGGTATTTCACTTATGCAAAATTTTCAAAAATAAAAATAAGTCTCATATGTTCAACATGCTCCTGATAGAATTTTAGGTGGTGAACCACCTATCAAGGTATTTTCAGTCATTAGTCTAGTATTGATATGTTCAATAACAATCTTATTTGATTTCACATGGTCTTTATGTTGGAATCAATGTACATAGTGGAAGTCTGGATAATGATTAAATAAGATATGTGATAAACTAATGTCATCATTCTTAAAGTTTACTAACCTCTTGGCACAGGACCTTTTAAGTCATTTTAGTCACGACAGATTTGCATGTGGGAGTGTCTAATTGTCAAAGACCAAAGGAGAGAATACCCACTTATGTGTGTAAATGTTCTAAGGAGAATGTGTGAAGGTCTTAGGGATATGAGTTTATTTATAGACTTCAAATCTTAACCTTAGAGGGTTACTTGTTTGACAAACAACCAATCCTGCCTTACAGGGTTTGTAACGCTCCTCCTTCCCCTCGCCAAGGCAAGTGAGGGGACGCCACATAAGACATGGACTTCTTAACCTGATTTTCTGACATTGGTGAGCCCATTTCAAATCATAATATCAAAATAACAGTAAAACTATAAAACTACCACCGTAGTGGTATTTAAATTGTCCTTTACATATTTTGGAGTCCCATTTACTTGTACTAACACAAGTTCCACTATTACAATATTTTGCATTTACATTTAAAAAACAAAGTAAAAAACCTACATCAAAGCACTTAACGCCAGGTCGGGCTCGCGAATGCAGATATCTCTCTCGACGACTTCTTCGCACGGCCACAGATGAAACCGTGACGCCCCAAATTCGTGGGTGTCCGCTGATCACCCCGCCAACCGCTGAATATTCGAGAATGCTCCGTGACCGACATCTCTTACGAAAATCGTGCGTAGCCCCTTTGCACCCGAGAGCTCTACCCAAATACATCACCTGTCCCAATCAACATTCACAAGATACATATATGAGTAAAAACGGCCTCTTGGGCCCATACTACAATACTCATCATCAATGTAAACCAACTATATCCAATAGTTCCAAGAGTCAAAAGTTTACTCTTATACAACACATATTAAAATTCTAAAATTTTAATACATGAATACATAATGATAACGAAGCCACAACCCGGCTTTCTTCTCAAACTCGGCCTCTATGATGAGCCGGGCCTCCTCGTGCGCCTCCCTCGCACCGAAAAATATACCTCGATTGCAGTGAACTAATGCCCGCAGTGGAATCCACCTCAAATGAGCTACTCTCCACCTAAGTGCATACGCAATGCTCCAGTAAACAATAAGATCAAGCAAATGCATGATCCTACTGAATGTCTAATTGATCAACTCCATCCCCTCGAGTCCTCATCACTCCTCACACTTGCCTAAGCCACGATGAGAAACATTATTTCAACAAAGATATTTGTTTATTTGTGGACAACCCTCCGATATAAGTAGTGGACCGAATTCGATGTTATATTTAGTGGACTAATTCATGTATATCAATCACTAACTCCGACGATTGATATTTTATATGACTACCTCCGATAATTATTATTTAGTCAACCCCTCCGAAACCACTTCAATGAACCATCCCATGCACTCACTCCTATTGTTCTAGGTGCCCTAAATGCATATGGAATGCATGATGCTAATTTAATACAATTCTATAACACATGCAATATAATCAAGCATATATTCACATAATTTAAATCACACAAACATGTTATGTAATTTCACATTCCATTTCACCAAAATTAGCTCACTTGGGCTAAGCATCAAACACGAGTAATTCGATTTGAATTACTTCAATCAAGCACATTTTCACAAAAATATTTTAGAACACTATTCCTATGAGCAAGGAAACCCCCAAGTTATTGTTCCCGGTAACACAATCATCTGGGCCTCACTTTTGTGAACTCAATTTCACGGCCATTTTCACCATACAAACCAACACATGATTTATAGCACAAAAGACAATCCAACAGCCTAAACTAGCCAGTAATACCACGACTACACAATTTGGGCTTCAAAATTACAACAATTCTGCCCAAGATTTGGGACCGATCAAACGGCCACTCACGACCTCAATCAACTCAAACATCATAAATACACTTAAATAAAGTGTAAAACTCAAGTAGGATGAAACCCCTACCTCACGGAGTTTGTCAAAAACTCCTGAAACTGGTGCCTATGCGTAGGTCTCAATTGCAGAAAGAAATTTCCTTTTCTATTCCGACGACTTCCTTCGATCATTCTGATTCACGAGAATCTAGAGAGAAGTTAGATATTCTCTCTCTAAAACCAAAAATCCCACTCTCTGTATCACCCTCCCCTCCAGCACGTTTTTCCTTTCCTTTTTGATGTAAGAGACGACCCTATTCCTTATTTTGTCTTTTGTGTCATTTAAAATTTAAATAATGACCATTATGTCCCTACTTTCCCCAGTTTTGACACTCCCAAGACTATCTCTGGTCAGCCCTCATTATTTCTTTACTCATGCCACTTATGGCACATGAGTACATGTTATATGTGATTTTTGTCACATCAAATATCGTTTTACGACACCCGAAACGCTATAGCTTCGGGAACGTGCAAATTCGACCATCTCGCACTGACGTGCTAGCTAGATTTCGCGAGACGATTCCAACGGTGAAATCCGTTTCGTCATCCGAGATCTAGAGAATATATTTTGGAATTTTTATCGAAATTACGATTTTACCAATTTTCCAGAAATTGGAATTTCTCGGGTCTTACATTCTTCCCTCCTTAAAAGGAATTTCGTCCCGAAATTCTGGACAATCACAATCACCACACGCATGCAACGCCGCACTACTACGCACGTAAACTCGTCATTTAATTATTAAACGACTAAACTACGACTTTCATCCCTAAACAATAAAGGATATGTGGCCCAAACATGTCCTCGCTCCCACGTGGACTCCTCCACCCATAGTGCCGCCCATAGCACTTCACTTAGCCTCACAAATTCGCTACCGCAAACCCATCACGCTATCCAAAATACATAATCGTCCCTCCTCAAATCCCATCGTTGTCAACCTCGACCGTCCCCAATCCACAACATGAGCTCGACCGCGATACTCTCCCCGAGCATGGAGACGGAAACACCGCGGACACCCGACATGTCAAGCGTAGTCAACCTAAGACGCTAACAAGGCCTATCCTCTCGAGTATCTCGAAAGGCTCAATAAACCTCGGCGATAGCTTCCCTCGCTTACCGAACATGACCACTCCTCTCTTAGGTATCACCTTCAAGAAGACGTGATTCCCAACCTCGAACTCTAAGGGTCGACGTCGTACATCTGCATAACTCTTCTAACGCTCTCGAGTCAGCGGGTAAGACACGCCTCGCCGACGCTCACCTTCCTGAGGTGTCTCTAATCGATCCGGGACTGATGGAGCTCTCTCCCACCTCGGTCCAACATAACGGTGACCTGCATGGCCTCCCTTACAATGCCTCATACTCGCCTGATAACTGTTGTTATAGGCGAATCCCACTAAGGGCAATTTCTCCTCTACCCTTAAGACCTAGGACGTATGCTCGCAGCGTGTCCTCTAACACCTGTAAATAATCCACACAACGTGTAACCCTACACAACTCTTACTTTGTAAACGCTGACCTTCCTAAGGTCACAATCGCTGACAATCCAATGGACCGTTAACCTAGTCCATGTCATGTATGACATCCATATATTGAGCCCTTGCCGACTCAACAACACCCAATGCAATTGCCAAAGGGGTATCCAAATCTCGAGTCACTCCCGATTCCTATCACTCAACTCTAAGTCTACGCGATAACCTGACCGTGTGTTTTCATCTCGATTAACCTAACTCTTCAGCTCACACTTCGAGCCTCTTACATTCACACAGTAAATCTCGGATATCTCCCTGCCCTTACACTCTAACTCCAAGATTCTCACCTTAGGGGATTAACGACCCCCTTTTTGCTTTGCTCAACACACTTTAATTATTCTTCCTTCACTGAATCGAACTATGAGTCTTCATTGGACGTAGTCCTAAAGACAAACTCAACCCACACTCACCAAGAGTGGTGAATGACCGTACCATGCACCCACACCCGACTCGACGCGATGTTACCGTGCACACGAACGCAATAATGCCATACTCTGACACCCAATCCCGGGTTCCACCATGAGCAGAATCTTGGAGATCCCTCACTCATAATCCCGACCTATCAGATCAACTCTCACCCTACATCCTAGGGAAGAACATCTATACCTAGCTTCTCTAAAGGCCTTAACCCCAGCCCAATTCATATCGTGGCTCCGTATGACAAACCCGGCTTAAGGTCCCAATTACTAACAACCCGATGGTCGGCTAACTCATCCATGCTCAAGCCTCGACATCAACAATCAATATGTCTACCACCCTAAGGCCCACTACGCGCTCGCCGCAACTCCGATCCTGGTCCTTGACTTCGACCCACACTCCGGCCCATCTACGGGAGTACTTGTATAAGACTCGAAACTAAACTCGGGTTCCTCCGACCGTTACTAGGTGTGTGAGGAATAAACCGTATACTCTCCCCGTTTCTACAGCCGACCGGGATCGGGCACATCCCAAAGCCCCGGATCCCCGTCTCGGGGGCAACCCGTCCCACATGCCCAATCCGGCCCCGGGGTCTTGAAATCCCGGTGAAGCGTAAGCCCTCCCCGCCTCTTCCCCGAACTAGAAGAAGGTCGATCCTTCGCTACCAACACCCGCATCCCGAGTGCCCGAAAGCATCCTCAATCTCTCTCTCTATGGTCAGGGCCGTCCCAACCATGGAGTCCATGTCCCGTAGGCGAAATCCTATAATCCGCCCCGAATGGACAACTTCATCCCATTCTCGAATCTCCTGTAATACCCAACCAATCCCAAGAAACTACGTATCTCGAAGATTGACATTCGGTCTCTCCCAACTCATCACCGCCTCAACCTTCTAGGTCGATTGACACTTCTGATGCTGACACCACGTGTCCCAAAAATCTCACCCCGCAAGTCAAAACTCTCGCATTTATCGAATCCTGCAGTACAACCGATGGTCTCAACAATCAAACAATCCTCAAGTGATACTCATGCTCCCACTTGATCGGGAGGATCAAGCATGTCATCCATGAAGACTACGACAAATCGATTCCAGATAAGGTCGAACACCTCATGCATGAGGGTCCATGAATGCCGCCGGCACATTCACAATCCAAAGGGCATCACCAGAACTCAAAGCCCATAACGCCCTAACCGGCCTTAGTGGATAATATCCGTCTCTAACCCTCACCGATGGTAACCAAAGGCGAAGGTCTATCTGAGTGCACTCGCGCTCCTCCTCAACCGATCAACAAACTCATCAATCCCCACGGGTACCGATTCTCGATCAGAACTCCCGTTCAACTGCTTCGTAGTCAATGCACAAGTGGTGCTGGTCCTTCTTCTTCGCAAATAGAACCTGAGCTCCCCAAGGTGAAGTGCTAAGTCTAATGAACCCCTCTTGTCCAAAGAGCTCATGTAGCCGGATCCCGAAGCCAGAATTAACCTAAGTGCCATCCTCTATGCAAGAGTCATAGGATGGGTGATGTACCAAGGTGTAATCTCAATACCGAAGTCTACATCCCTACGCGTGGAGGTAGTCTAGCAGCTCGCCATTTGGAAAACATCTCGTACTTCGCAACCACCTCGAGGTGGATCTAAGTATGATCTCTCCTAGTCCTCTAGGGTAAGGCTCGCTAGCCAACCCGCTTATCTCGCCCTCGACACTGACTCGTATACCGTCTAGGCAAAAGCAATCATGCTTGGCCCCCCCAAAATACCATGCTATACGAGTACTCGTCCCGCATGTAAAGGTGAATCCTCCTACGCTCACAATTGATAACGCACTCGTAAGTCGTTACCTAATCCATCCCCAGGATGACATCGAACTCTGACATGTCCGTGATCCTCAGGTCCACTGTGAGTAGAGTCCCCGAGATCTCCAACTCGCAACCGCAACATATCATTCCTATTCTCGCCCTAATCCCTAGGGGAGAACTCACATACAAAGGCTCCTCTAACTTCTGTGAGGTCCCGCTCATTTCCACCATTCGGGGCTCACTATCTAGCCGAACACGCCTGGGCCTAATCTCGGTAGTGTCAAAGGTAATTCCCATAGCCTCTAACACCTTCTCTGACCAGATGAACCAATGGTCTCGCCACCATCGGGTCTCCTCTCCCAGTGAATGTCGGAGATGATGCTGGTCCAACCCCCAGGTTACTAGACTTCCTCGACTACCGTCACGCTAGCCTCGTGCGACAGCTGAGCCGCCGCACACTCACGCCCCAACAAAGGCCTGGCGATCAAATACTGGTGGTGCCTGACCAGTACCCTGTGGACGCCCTCTACGTCCTCGTCCTCTACTAGCCATCTACACAATTTCAAATGGCAGTTAAATACAATACAATATCTCTAAAGCATAAGCACAGCCTCGAGACACTATTCATACACAGAATCAGTGTATATTTCAAGTCCCTGCATTCATAAGCAATGCAAAACCATTTATCCAATATATTAAATCATATTTATCAAGAAAAATTTTATTTTTGAAAATTTCATTTTTTTTTTCAAAATTTTGTCTCATTTTGTTTGATTTTATTTTATTTAATTTAATTTAATTAAAAATTTTCGAATTTTTCGTGATGAACAAAGGTTCATGAATCTGCCTTTTAACGTTGTCCAAAATCACTCGCACGCATCAGTCAAAACCTGGTCAAAACAGTCGGCGCAATCTCGCGCACAACCCGGGCCGGCCCAAAGAAGATCTGAAGACGTGCCGAGCTGCCTCACACGCCCAAATACCATGCGGTCCCACGCGCCCGCCCTGAAGACTCCAACGCCCGCCAGGCCCAGCCGCCACCCCAACCATTAATACAATGAAGTGTATCATGACACACTCCTTTAATAAATTCTCCGAGTCGCCCTCTGGCCACGATAATAAAATTTGCATCGTGGACACGCCTCAAGCCACCTCTCTTTATATCAAGAATACACCTGAAGACACGCACTTAGTATTGCAATACAATCCAGCCAGCAAACCACCCAGCTCCTCTATTGCAATACAATCTCACCTCTCACAATACAATTTTAGCCTCTCCTCAGCCAACTAGTTTCGTGTCACGATACAATGATCAGATCGTGACTCCATTTATGTTTAAATGGCGAGCCCAGCTTCATTTTCTCGCACACTCCTTTTTTTTTTTTTTCGTTTTTTTTCATTTATTTCCAATTACAGGAAAACACCAAAAATTTATATATATACTTTTTTTTTTCATTTTCCAGTATACTCAAATAAATTTATAAAATTTTATTTTCTCTTATTTTCTTCAGTTTTACACTCAGAAACCTTAGAAAATAATTCTTTTCACTTTAAACCAAATAAATGAGTATAAAATTTATTTTATTTATTTTTTCTTTTTATTCGGACCATGTCATTCCAAAAAATTTCTCAAACCTCTTAGATTCAACGATTAACCAAATAAAATTTATTAAAATCTTATTTCATTATCCAAATAAATTTATTAAATTTTATTTCATTTTCATTTTTTTTCTCTCTTTGTTCTAGTTCACACACTGTGAACTTCAAAAATTGTCCAACACACCTATGTGCTAATCATGCACATAAACAATCATAACAACACATAACAATTTATGTTATGCCTACTTTTCACACACAATTCATCAAATCACACAAAACACACCAAACACATGGATGCATTGCCCTAGTTTTGCTCCGTGATTTCCTAGGTAATCTCATACCTAAACTCAATATCGAACCACACCTAGTGGTAATGTTCTTACCCGACTATGGCCTAAGCCCAAACCCTCAAACCCGGTAGTCAGATACCCAGCTCATACCAAGCCGTGAAGCCCCAACTGAGGTGTCCGTTGACTACCCGCCAACCCGCTGACAATCGAGAATGTCGTGACCCGAAAGATCTCTTACTTAAAATCGGGCGTAGCCCTCAGAGGAGAGCTCTACCCAAATACATCACCATTCCCAATCAACATTCACAAGATACATATATGAGTAAAACCTGACCTTGGGGCCCATACAACAATACTCATCATCAATGTAAACCAACTATATCCAATAGTTCCAAGAGTCAAAAGTTTACTCTTATAAAACACATATTAAAATTCTAAAATTCTAATACATGAATACATAATGATAACGAAGCCATAACCCGACTTTCTTCTCAAACTCGGCCTCTATGATGAGTCGTCTCCTCGTGCGCTCCCTGTACCTGAAAATATGTTCCCTGACAGGAGCTAATGCCTCGCAGTGGAATCACCCTAAACGAGCTACTCTCCACCTAAGTGCATATGCAATGTCTAAAGTAAAAACACACATTCAAGCAAATGCAATGATCCTACTGAATGTCTACATGATCAACTCCATCTCTCGAGTCCTCATTCGAATTTCACACTTGCCTGGGCCACGTATGAGAAACATTATTTTCAACAAAGATATTTGTTTATATTTGTGAACAACCCTCCGATATAAGTAGTGGACCGATCTCGATGTTATATTTAAAGGACTAATCGATGTATATCAATCACGACCCGACGCATTGATATTTTATGTGGACTACCGATAATTATTATTATTTAGTCAACCCTCCGAAACCACTCTCTCAATGTGAACCATCTCACGACTCACTCCTATTTGCTTCAGTGGGCCTCAAAGGCATACTGAATGCATGATGCCAATCCCACATAATTTATAACACATGCAAATACATAATCATGCATATATTCACATAATTTAAATCACACAAACATGTTATGTACTTCACATTCCATTTCACCAAAAAATTAGCTCACTCACAAGATCAAACACGAGCACTGACGGAATTACTCCTTAACTACACATTTTCACAAAAATATTTCAGGAACACTATTCCTATGAACAGCTGAAACCCTGGCCATCGTTGCTCCCGAAATCACAAATCACTGCCTACCTCAGAACTCGAATTTCACGGCCATTTCCGGCCTCATACAAACCAACACATGATTTATGGCACAAAGCACAATCCAACAGCCCAAACCAGCCTTGCACAGTCACGGACTGTACTAACACAAGTTCCACTATTACAATATTTTGCATTTACATTTAAAAAACAAAGTAAAAAACCTACATCAGGTGGACTCCTAATGCTGTGTTGGCCTTGGCGAATGCAGGATATCTCGACGACCTCTTCAGTACCTACACAGATGAAACTGTGACGCCCAAATTCGGGGTGTCCGTTGACTACCCGTCAACTCGCGGAATATTCGAGAATGCTCTGGGTGACCCGACATCTCCATTTAAAATCGCGGCAGAGTCTCCTTCAGACGTGAGAAATTTCACCCAAATACATCACCTGTCCCAATCAACATTCACAAGATACATATATGAGTAAAACTACTAGCCCATACTACAATACTCATCATCAATGTAAACCAACTATATCCAATAGTTCCAAGAGTCAAAAGTTTACTCTTATACAACACATATTAAAATTCTAAAATTATGATACATGAATACATAATGATAACGAAGCCACAACCCGACTTTCTTCTCAAACTCGGCCTCTATGATGAGCCGTCTCCGTGGCGCTCCCGTAATTCGAAAATATGTTCCCTCGACAGGTGAATCCAATGCTCGCAGTGGAATCACCCTAAATGAGCTACTCTCCACCTAAGTGCATATGCACTGCTCCAAAGTAAACACACATTCAAGCAAATGCATGATCCTACTTGAATGTCTACCTGATCAACTCATCCCCCGAGTCCTCACTCCTCTACACTCGTCTCTGCCACGCATGAGAAACATTATTTTCAACAAAGATATTTGTTTATATTTGTGGACAACCTCCGATATAAGTAGTGGACCGACCGATGTTATATATTTAAGTGGACTCATCCGATGTATATCAATCTGGGCTAACTCCGACGATCGATATTTTATATGGACTACCTCCGATAATTATTATTATTTACCAACCTCCGAAACCACTTTCAATGAACCATCTCATGCACTCACTCCTATTGTTCTGTGGTGCCCCAAGGTATACAATTACGATGCCAATCCCATTACAATTCTATAACACATGCAACATATAATCATGCATATATTCACATAATTTAAATCACAAACATAAAAAGTTATGTAATTTCACATTCCATTTCACCAAAAAATTAGCTCACTACAAGATCAAACACGAAGAATTCGATTTTGAATTACTCAATCACACATTTTCACAAAAATATTCTAGAACACTATTCCTATGAACAAAGTGAAACCCTGCCACTGCCCCCAAATCAATCATCTGCTCACTTTGTGAATCCGAATTTCACTACCATTTCCGGCCTCATACAAACCAACACACATGATTTATGGCACAAAGCACAACTAACAGCCTAAACTAGCCTTGCACAAATACCTGACCACAATTTGGGCTTCAAAATTACAACAATCTTGCCCAAGATTTGGATCGATCAAACGGCCACTCACTACTTCAATCAACTCAAACATTATAAATACACTTAAATAGTGTTAAAACCCGGGCAGGATGAACCCCTACTCACGGAGTTTGTCAAAAACTCCTGAAACCGGTGCCCACGCGTAGGTCTCGACGTAGAGCACCTTTCCTTCTTGTCCCGATGACTTCCGACGGTTGACATGCCGATAATCTGTATATATTAGATATTCTCTCTCTAAAACCAAAATCCCACCTCCGTATCACCCTCTCCTCCAGCATGTTTTTCCTCTTTCCTCACGTGAAGAGACGACCCTATTCTTATTTTGTCTTTTTGTGTCATTTAAAATTTAAATAATGACCATTATGTCCCTACTTTCCCCAGTTTTGACACTCGGCACTATCTCGACCGTCCATTTTCATTATTTCTTTACTCATGCCACTTATGGCACATGAGTACATGTTATATGTGAATTTTGTCACGTCAAATATCGTTTTACGGCACCCGAAACGCGATGTCTTGAAAAACGTGCAAATTCCAACTATCTCGGAATTCGACGAAATTCGACGTGCTAGCTAGATTTCGCGAGACGATCCCAACGGTGAAATCCATTTCATCATCCGAGATCTAGAGAATACATTTAGAAATTTTTACCAAAATTACGATTTTACCCATTTTCCGTAAATTGAATTTCTGCCCATGTGAACACCTCGCTAAACTTTATAAATTAGTAGAAAATAATAACATAAATGACCACATGCGGTGGTCCTTAATCATAGTATGCATATAACTTAATTCATATATTAGAGTTTTCACATATCTTGTAGGAGTACTTAATATAAGTTTCAGGACAGGAGGTACTTGTAGGTACACTACAAAACAATTTTGATTACTTTCAATTTCATACCTCATATATCATATTATTCATGTACACAACATATAAGTATTTGTCAGATAAACCTAAGAATAATGAATGAGAGGACAAACACAATAGGTTCGAAGGTACGCAGACATAATATCGAACAGAGGTACCGAAGACAAACAGAGACGTGTTTCACAGAATGTATGTCATAAAGACTACAGAGCGCCGTAGTACCGAACAGAGAGTGCCGAAGCACTAAACAGAGACGTGCTTGCCCACATAACAGAAGTGCCATAACACTAGCAGGAGTGCCGTAACACTGATTAGAGGTGCTTATTCATTTACTATTCGGTCTTAGGCAAACATACAATTATATGTATCACTGAGCTTGTTATATTGTTCTTAATCACATTCTTATTTGGATGACACAAGCAAAGAAGAGGACAATAAACCAAAGTCTGCCCAAAAACAGGTTCACCGAGGTGAAGCGAAGTCTTAACAACATTTACGTTATACTCTTGGTCACTTTTTAAGACTGTACTTTCTTCATTCATATTCACTTGTCCATTTTACGTACATTTTGTTTAATACTTTATAACATAGGGCTTCTATACATGTACATACTCTTTCATTCACTTGTTAGGATCATCAATTAATCCAATTTCATGCCTATGGTTCACCTTAATCGGAGTCTTAACAAAGGAATGACGATTTCTAGAATTAATAGGCGACGTAAACAAATAACAACAAGATCGGGAGGTTCGCTCTCTAGGCTTAAGTAGTGCTACGCCAGCGAAGGAGGCATGGACAAAACGGGGGTCTCAGTTCACAGAACGTGACCTTCGCCTAGGCGAAGCTCCTAGGTGAAAAGACCTTCACCTAGGTGAAGCTCCCTTCGCTTAGGCGAAGGGCGTCGGGTTTGGATAGAATTGGGGCTTTTTTCCCTTTTTTCACCGGAAATTTCCAACCAAAACAAAACATATCAAAACAACTCTCAAACCCAACTCAAACTAATCAAAAACACTTTTATTAGAATTTTTCCTACACAAACCCAAACAAGGAGGGATTGGTGATAGTTTTCATACCTTGCTTTTCTTAAACACTTCAACTAACCTTCCTTGTTTTTCACTTCTTCCTTTCCTTGAGAAAAGAGAACCAAAACAATGGAGAGCACAAGCTAGCTTGGTCTCCTTCTCCACAACCGTAAGCCCTAGCTCTCTTTGAGCCAAAAATGGAGAACTTATCCATTCTAGAAGACCATGTTTGGTCTTATCCCCTTTTTGGGCTAATTCTTTAGCCCTTGCATTTTAGTCCTTTAACTCCCATCAATTTGCAAATCAACATATCCAAATTCTATAATGGCATATAATATTTTTATCTTATGTCCTTTCAGTCCTTAATTTGATAATTTACCATTATTCTTTGTACTTCTTAATTTATTCCGGTTTTATCATTTTTGACACTTAGTACTTAAATTTCCGAAAACACAATTTTGACTTTTATTTTATCCTAAACATGTGGTAAAACTACTAGGGTATAATTTGGGGTGTTACAGGGTTTATTGCCTATTAAGTAACCAAACTCTTACCTTAATGGGTTTCTTGCCTCTTAAACAATTATTAATGGGCTGTGTCACTAATTAGCTAGCTTGGGGTGGTGTCAAACGATCCATTACACTTTTGCCTTTGATCAAACGACTTAGATTGTTTCTAGAGCATAAATCAAACAATCTCCTACTTGCTTAAAAGCAAGTCTAGGATCGTTATCTTATCTGGTGCTATTCCACTAAAAGCCCAAATGTGAACTTCGAGATTAATAATGTATATATTAAATGTATTTTTCCTTTGTCAAATGTCAATAATCAATTGCAAAGGTTTTTGTCAATCGATTAATTATTTATTCTCTTGACTTATCAATTTCTTTAACGGACTACTACCCAAATAGTGCTGTTCCATACTCTTAACACTTTGGGTTTTGAGCACTTTTTGTGTAGTAATAAGCCAAATTGACTCAGTCGGCACGTTAAGGACTTAGTAATGCTATTGATAAATTTTATAGCAGTTTTTGTAGTTTTCATGCTTATAAATATTGAAGATGTGGATGCAAATGAAAGCATGAAGAAATCAATTGAACTCAAAGAGTTTGTGAACTTAAGGCAAACCATAAGGCATTAAAACGTATCACTTTAGTAAGGGTTGCAAAATTTCACAACCTTTACGAAATTTCTCACCCTACGAGGGGTATATGGCGAAGTCTTAAAGCCCTGCGTCTCTAAAACCAACTCGGGAGAGTCACCTGGCCATGCTTGTTACACGGTGGATGGGTGGAGTTTAGTCAATTTGTAGGTGTTGAGTTTCAGATTATTATTAAAAGTCCTGCAAAACCCAAGAAAGGTGGTTGAGAAATCTTATGACTTAATGCCTTAAACCTTAATTGGTTGGGAGTCACGTGACCCCGTTTACATGGACAATTATGAATCGATTCCTCAAAGACGCACCCCTTTAACACAAAAAAGACCAAAGGAAATAAAAGTGGGTCCCCGATCTATTATTGTTAGTTATTTGCTAGATAGAAAGAGTTGTGGGGTGGGGAGAGAATGGGGCTTAAGTGTGCACTATTTTTGAAAACTAATCAAGTTAACACTTAGCTTTATGAAGGTTTCAGTTGGTTCTCTTAGTAGTTGACATCAAGCTACTACATTTCTGGATTTGCATAGCACACACTCTTTCCTCGAGATAGTCTGGGCAGGATGTTGGTGACTCTGTTTAAAGTTGGGCATTATCCCCCCACTTTTGAAAAACCATTTTTGATATATAGCCATTCGCTTGATTTCTTTTCTTCTTCTTTCACATAAGGATCAAAGATTTGCGGTTTCATGTTGGGGAGTGATTACTACCCAATAGTGTTGTTCCATACTCTTAACACTTCGGGTTTTAATCACTTTTTGCTTAGTAATTAGCCAAATAGACCCAGTTGGCAAGTTAAAGACCTAACAATGCTTCTAATAAATTTTATAGAAATTTTTGTAGTTTTCACATGCTATAAATATCAGATGTGGACGAGTCGAGCACAGAAAAATCAATTGAACCTCGTAGCCGTAGAACTGCATGAACCGTATGCAGGCGTGGGTAATAGTTACTTCATAAAGGCGAAAGTTCGCGCTTCTTGCCCATTTTTATTTTGACTTTTTGACCTCTTTTTGTGTTTTCTTCCCAAATTATCCTTGTAATAGTTTACTACTTTTGTTATTTTGGTAATTTGCATTGTTTTGGGTGGTATTTAATGCCCAAACAACACTTTGTAAAAAATCGAACTTTTTATTATTGAAGTTTTAGGGAAGCTTGTCGAACAAGCTCCCTTTTTCTTTCCTTTTTCTCTCATTTTCTCTCATTTTCTCACTAGCCAAACACCCTTTGAGGATGACAACTTAGAGGATGAGTGGCTAAACCCCCTCCTTCCTTGAAGTAAAGGGCACGGGGCAAAGGAACCTGAGGCAAATGAAGGTTTCTCATGTTTTCAACGTACGTATTCATTGACATTTATGTTTTCCTTAAACTCTAGGTTTAGATCCCTTCGAGTCACCTTGAATGGTCAAGACTCGTAGGTTTCTGTGGCTCACTGATGCTTATTACAGATCCTTAAATGTTCGTTAGTTACTCTATGAGCTATTGGAAGGTGAGTCAAGGGTGATTATTGCTTTTAATGTCTCGAGACCATTAATGCTCGAGAAATGCTATTTTCAAAGGATAGTTATCGAGGTTAAGCTTTATAGCTAAACTAAGTTCCATTCTGGAAAGAACTATATGTTACTATCCCCAATGCGAGGAAAAGACCCCGAGAAACCCTCATTTGCCATGGGAACCTAAGCCTAGTGACCTAACACTTAAAGGATTTCTATTTTACATTTTAACTCATTTTAATTTTAGTTTTCATCATAAAAATCCACTATTTTTATAACTACCCAAAATCTAAAATGAATTCACCAATTTAAACTTCCCTGTCAGTCATTTACACGAAGAAAACTCATCTCCGTGATCTATCCTAACCACTGCATATAGTAGCCATGCTACGCGCACGAGAAGTTAGGTTATAAATATTGTTTGATTTTAAGAACACCAAGGTTTGAATTCTAATCACTAATCTGACCAATGCACCGCTGTCTTTCAACATTCGAGTACTGAAACATATTAAGAGGATATTTCATACAAATTCTATTTTGTATATCTCATAAACTCTGGTAGTCAAATGATCATTATTCCCAAATCATCAAGGTATTGGTATTTAAAAGGAAACCTCACTTATTGATAACTCAAAGAATGATAATTTCTTTAATCAATTAATATAATATACTCAGATTAAGAAAAATAACATAAACTAATATTGCTCTTAGATTTAATTCCTTTATAGAAATATTACCTTTTTAATTAAATCTCTTTAATTCTTCAAAGTGAGTACAACATAACTCACTCTAATATTCTACAATAACCAAGACAAATTATTTCATAGAATATTACAGTCTAAATAAAATGCCAAACTTTATTTATCAACTCTGAGACAATTCATTAATTATGAGAACCTATGACCATGTCTTCTATGGACGTATCCATATGATCATATCCTACATAATTAATCTGGACCATATACGTGAAATAATGTGTATATTTCATTTCATCATAAAATGAAATTACATCTTGTCTTTCTCCTAGAGCATAAATGTAGCTAACTCCCACTTACTCTAAAGTAATTCTAGGACACTTTTAAGACCCATACACTTATGATAAGCTCTCAAACACACGCCTTAGCAAGGAGTCTTAGTAAAAAGGTTCAAGAAGCCTCTCATATGCAATTCTAATGAGTAATATCCTTGGAAATCGTAGTTCAGATAACCAAGTGTTCCAAGACTCCCACTGGAATACACCAATATATAATCCCTCGTTCTCTTTAGATACTTCAATATATATTTTCACTACAGTCTAGTGTTCTTCTTCAGGATTTGATTTGTATCGACTTATGATTCCCACTGCATAGCAAATATCTCACCTAGTGCATAACATGGCATACATGAGACTACCTATAGCCGAAACATAAGGTTTCTCACTCATGAGTTCTTTCTCTTCAGGAGTTTTATGTGTTATCCCTTAGAAAGATGAATTCCATATCTAAAGGTAGAAATCCTCTCTTGGAATTCTTCATGCCAAAACTAGCCACTAAGAAGCTTGGGATAGAGTTAACACCTTATCTCTAGAGAAAATCAAATTCTATAGAGAGAAAGTCCAACTTCTCTCTAGATTTCCCGGCTTTCGGACCGTCGATTTGCGTCGGGACAAGAAACAAAGTTGTTATACGCGGCAAGGGCTACACTGGTACCCGGGCTGGGAGTTTCTGATAACTCCAGGAGGTAGGGTTTTCTCCTACTTGATTTAATCCCTTTTAAGAGCTTCTGTTAATGCTTTGACGATATGAGGGGCCGTGAGGGGCCATTTGATCACCCCGAAACTTCAGGAATGAAATGCCGAAAATTTGGGACATCGCTGACATTCATGGACTGTTTATGTGGGAGCCAGGTTATAATTTATAAATAAATTATGGTTCGGGTGTTAAGGCTGAAATGCCATGGATTTTGGTTCCACAAAGTGGAACCGATGCTTAGTGAGAGGGTCGTCACGTACCCACGCACCGATGGGATCGTTAGTATTATATTCTGCTGCTTGCTGGATCTAAAATGTCCATGTGTGTTGTGGGCAAAATATTGCTTAAGATGAAATGACTTGGAGTGTGTATGGAAAAGAAATTGTTAATGCATGAAAATTTAGTGTGTTAACATGAGGTTTGAATTATATAAAACATAATTGTGCGAGAGCCATTAGAATTAAATTGGATTGTTGATTAGCCCATGTGAGCTAATTTTGATGTTATTGCTAAGAATTGAATAACATGATGTTGTGAGTTAATTTTTGTTAATATATGCATGTAAAATATATTAACATGAATTGTATGGAAATGTCATAATACATTTCATATGCACCGGGGCAACTTAGAATAATAGGTATGAGTGCATGACATGAAAGAAAATGAAAAACGAAAATGGTTGTGAAAGGAATTTGTAACGGAAGATTTTCTCCTAGAATCAGGAGATTGTCCAACACCACGTCTGGGAGGAGCTCATGAATTGTTTAGAGAGTTATCCAACAAATTCGCCTGAGGGTTGTCCACTATTTTGACTCGAACTCCCAGAGTATGTTCGAGAATAAAACTTTTGTTTTGAAAATAAAGTTTTCACATTTATTATGCATGCGTGAGGGAGTCATGAGGGCTCGAGAAGTGGGAAAGGGTGAGTCGTGATCATCCATATCATGGAAGCATTCAAGTAGGACTACATATTTTCTTAAGTGTGTTTGGTTGCTATTACATGCACTTGTGTAGGAGTAACCCATGGATAATTCCACCATCACACCTCGCGAGGATCATTATTTCAGGTACAGGGAGTGTTCGAGGACGACGCCATTAGAGGTCGCTTTTGAGAAGAAAGCCACATATGGCTTTGGTAGTAGATACTTTTGTATAAATATGTATTAGAATTTTAAATTTTAATATATGTTTGTATTAAGAGTGATGTATTAACTTGAATTATGGTAATATAGCGATGTATTTTTAGTGAGTATGGATGTATGGGCTAATGTACAATTTATTTCATGTAATGGGTTCCATGATATGAGACATTGTGGGAGCTCCGTAGTTGATCTGGTCAACCCGATACCCTGATTTGGGGCGTCACAACAGTTTTCCATAAGAGTTTATTTCAACACTGTTATACAAAACATATATTAAAACTAGGTTGTTCTAATATAGTTTACCCGACACAACCTCAATACGTCCCTTTACCGGGACCCATTCATTCATATTTAAATCAAAAATATGAAATTTAACAGTTAATGATAGTTCATAAGAGTCCGATCATGACCCTCTTACCATAATTACATACCTGACCATTTATACAATAGTCCTAAAATAATTTAATTACAATTCTTTTATACAAAATACTTTTTACAAAAGTAATATCAAGGCCACACATTGACCTCATTCGTAATCATGACCTCGTCGGAGCGCCGTCTCCTTGTATACTCCCTATACTTGAAAGGGGGTCCCACGACAAGGTGAGCAATGGCCTGTAGAAAATTTTTCCTACAAGGGCTACCCCCCTCCTAAAATGCACATGCAATGGCGTACATAAACATCATTCACATTTCATACAATTTATGCAACATTATATGAAATGTTCCGTGTCATACATGAGATGCGACCCCTCATGCTCACAACCTGAGTCCCAACCGACTCCCCCCCACTTGCAATTGCCAAGTATGGAAACCAACCATTGGTATTTAACCAAATGACTTAAACCATTGGATAACCCTCCAATTTTAATTTATCAAATCTCGTGTGTTTATTTGGGTTGCGAATTTCCGGGGTCTCACCGCAGGCTTCGCAACGCCTTCCGACACTTTCGGAACTTTCATCGTTAAATACATATGTCTAACAAAGAATAAAATTTGGGTCTTTCACCCTGCAAGGGGTGGTCAGATCCGCCATCTGGCTTCACCTAAACACGTGATTTATTATTATTATTATTTTATACAACCGCTGAGTCTCGACATTTCTGACGTTTGTCCCATTTCTCGAGTTTCTCATACCCATTCCCCAAGAATGGTGTGAATAATGAAGACTCATGCACTCACACCCAACTCGCCGCGATGCGACCGCATACGAAACGCATTTACGCCAGCCATTCCTTCATGCTATATGTATATATGTGCTACATGAAACATTAATACACCATGGACAATTATAATTTTTACATATAATTTGGCATCAATGCAATTCCCGTTAATACATCAAATAACATATATTAACATGATTTTACACACAACATGTTATTTAATATTTCCATAACAATAACACAAAATGGCCCAAATCTCGAACTCACATAAAAATGGCACCTTCGTCCCTTCACTAATGGCCACCGAATTATCGGGATAACAAGACACACTACAAAACCCGTTGCATTAGTCCTGGATCAAAATCCAAACCCGAACTCATCCGAACCGCCCGAATCCTACCCCCGAATACTTAAGTCCTGACTGCTTTGAAAATGCCTCCCGAATTCTAGCTGGATCGGCCCAAAATGGGGCCTCGAATTCAACCCTGACTATCCGAAAAAGTCTCAAATTTTTTAAAATTCTACACTAAATTCAAAAAATTGGGACCGAACTACAAAGATTTCACAAATCTAAGCCAATCCCAAGCCATTAAATGGCCTTTAGGCTAGAAATAACATAAGTAGGAAAATTCCCTATCTCGTGGAGTTTGACGAAACTCCAAGATTTTGGTACCCACACGTAGCCTTGTCAAGGTAGACTAACTTTCTTGCTTCTACCTAACGAAACCGACAAACTGGGATTCAGATCTTAGGAAGAAACGAAGAAAGAAAATAAAATTAAAATTCTCTCTCTCTCTCTCTCTCTCTCTAACACTCCCCCTCTCCCGTCCTCTCTCGACTTTTCTTTTTGACTTCGTTTTTATCTTTTTATCTTTTTATTTTTTATTTTTTTATATTATTATTTGAATACATGACTCATATTGCCTCATTCGGGTCTGTTTCTGAACTCGAAACAATTTATTTCTTTTCACTTCAGTTTATTTTAAATGAACTTAGCTCAAACAATTTCTTGACTTCCGAGATTTTCGTAAAAATCTCGTCCTCGAAGTCATCGGCAGCTTATCACCTAAAATCGAAAAATTTCGATTGTCTCAGACTGACGAATTTTCTGGGTCACTAGATTTCATGAGACAAATTTAACGACATAATTCGTTTCATCATCCGAGATCTAGAGAATTTCCGATTTTCAATAGAAATTACCGTTTTACCCTTTTTCGAAAATTCGAATTTTCTGGGGTTTCACACTCTTCCCCCCTTAAAAGAATTTCGTCCCGAAATTCCTAGGGTAATCATATACCAATACTGTCCTGTGTGTTGGTAATAACTCTCCTTCAATCACCATTTATGATGACCTAGTGTTCCGTCAATTAGTCCATCCCGAGGATGATATTAACCTCGGATCTATTCATGATTCTCTGGTCCACCATGAGTAAAGGCCTAGAGATCTCGCACTCACAATTCCGACATGTACAGTCAATCCTCACCTTAGTTCCTAGGGGAGAATTTCCAAATAACTACTTTTCCCGGGGTCTCAACCTCCAAACTCAAATCTATCACATAAGATGCAACATTAATGAATATGATGCATCCCTATTTTAAACAATATTCTAGTCAACAAGTGCAAAGAGTAGAAATGTGTACCCGCATATCTAGTCGATCTCGTACGCCACTGCGGGTACAACGACGATACCGGGTCCTCTCAAAGTCTCCAAATTTCGTGAGCCCGGCTCCAACCTCGACCCATAATCCGACCCTCCTGGCCCGCTCAGACGCCGAAGGTGCTCAGAGCGCCCTCAGGATCGAAACTCCGGTTCCTCCGACTCCATGACGGGTGACATGTGAAACAAACCTGTGAGCTGGTGCTCTGTCCTATCGATGTTTGGGACAGCTGGTGTCCTATGTCCCCAGATCTCCGCCTCGTGGGAAATCCCGCTCCTATGTCTGTGCTAGTGACAAGTAGGAACATATCATCCGCCCCGGCCTGCCTTGGTCTCATAGTCACGACTCGATACTGAATGTCCTCGTGGAACAGAAGTCCTCTGCTTCTTTCCCGAGCTAGAGGAAGAGTGACTCTTCTTCCTTTTCCTTCTAGCTTCCGCAGCCCGGATGCTTCGTGCGTCATCTATGTAAAACCCGAGAAAATTCAAATTTTCCTAAAAGCAGAAATGACACTCTGGCCAAAACCCAAATTTTATAGATTTCCGATGATCTAAACTGATTTCACCGTTGAATCATCTCGAAATCTAGCTACTTCACCGAATTTCGTGGAATTCCTGAGACAAATCGAATTTCACGCTTTCTGAGGTACTGTGTGTCTAAAAGTCAGAACGGTCACAAAGACATGGGACGGAGAAAATAATCTACTACATGCACTACGACACATATCACATGATTAACAGAGAGGAGATGGAGTATTAAACACTAGACAGTTCCATATATGTCAAATAGCTAACGAAAAGGACATGTACTTAAATTTTGAAAAGCTTAAACGAAGACAAAAGATTGAATAGCTTTTCTTCTTCACCTGTTGAAGAAATGCAGTGAGAGGGTCGAAATCGACAATGAGTCAGCCTTGAGATTCTGTAGAGAGAAAGAGCGCAATATCTCAGATTTCTGGCCGTCGGACTGGTCGATTCTCGACATAGCAAGAAGCAAAGTCAATCTACTGTGAGCGTGATGCCGCCACGTATGCAGCACCTCCACTATCTCTCGTGAGTCCCACAACCAAAGAGGAATATACAAGTCCTTTCTACTCAGGTGCTAATTCTTTGGCTATTTCTCGCTTTTAATGGTTATGGACACTCTGAGGCTTGATTTAGCCGTAATTTCAGTCTCAAAACATTTGAATCGAGTAGAGAAAATCTCTATTGTGTGGCTGTGAAAAGTGCCGACCCGAGGGTTTCACTATTCACGTGATTTTCGCCAGGTGATTTTCGTGTTGCCTGCGGATTCAAAGTGGAATTGCTTGATTGGTTAATTGTATCATGGAGTTTAAACTATGAATTTGATAATGAATCGTGGGTGAATTTATTTGTTAATATATACATGAAAATATACTAGCATGAATATTTTGAATCTCACATAATGGTTCCATATGCATTCCATATATCAGTAAATCCTAAAATATTAGGTGTGAGTGCATGAAGGAAAATAAAAGAAAAACGAAAAATGTTTGTGAAAGGAATTTCGATGGAAGATTTTCCGGAGAATTGTGTTGAGAGATTGTCCAACAATCCACGTCGGAGGGGCCTATGAATTGTTTCGGAGGGTTATCCAACGTGATTCACCCTGAGGGTCAAGCTCATCAAATTTTACCGAAATCCTAGAGAAGCTCGAGAACAAAAAAGCTTTTGTTTTGAAAACTCGTATTTTTACTCACATTTGGCTTGTGTGACGCGAGTGAGTCGAGGACTCGAGACATGGATTGGGCATGTAGACATTCAAGAGATCATGCATTTACTTCGAGTGTGATTATTTGCCATGACATGTGCACTTAGGCGAGGAGTAACCCATGTAGGAAATATCACCATCAGTATCAAGCACTCGTCGAGGATCACTATTTAAGGCACATGGAGCGTGATATAATTGGCATTTACTGAAAATATATTTGTAAGAAGCCGATTGCAGGCTGGGTATTCATTTTGTATAACATGTATTAGAAATTGTAAATCTTAATATATGCTCGAATTAAGAGTGATTTATTAACTCTTGAACTATGTAATATAGTTAATGGGATATATTTTGTGAGTATTGATGCATGGGCCCAAGTGGCCATTTTACTCGCATGTGGACTCGGTGTGGTCGCCAGAACTGTTTACACAGTTGTATTTGCAGAGCTCCCGCACAAAGGAGACTCCTCGCCCCAATTCATGAGCAAGGCCTGTTACCCAACATCCACGAGCATTCCGGTCGGGGGCGGTCACTAATCCACTAGGCCTTGTGGCACAACGATCTCTACGGCCATAGTCATGACCATAGAGTCCATGTCTTATAGGAGATATCCTACAATCTTGCCCTGGATGGACAACTTCAATCCATTCTCAAATCTCCTAACCTTGGCCATGTCTGTGGCCACATAGTCATTAGCAAAACGTGACAACTCGGTGAATCTGGCCACGCACTCCATCACTATCATCATTCCATGCTTTAGCTCTAGGAACTCTTGGGCCTTTGCATGTCTAGCAGTGGCCGGAAAATACGTGCTCATAAAGAGCCCATGTAACTTCTCCTAAGTCATTGCCTCTACGTCCCGAGAGGTCTTAGCCCAGTCCCACCACACTTGGGACTCACCTTCTAATTGGAACACAGCTAGCTTGATCCTCATAGTGTCGAAGGTAATCTCCATAGCCTCCAATACCTTCTTAATCTTCCGAAACCAATGGTCTGCCACCATCGAATCCCCTCCCCCTGTAAACGTTGGAGGATGATGTGACTTAAACTTCTGGAGGTTACTCAGACCTCCATGACTACCAGCTGCACTAGCTTGTTCAATGGCAAGAATGCAACCTCACTGAAACTCTTTGTGAATAAAGGCCTGCGGTAAAAACAGTGGGTGCTTGGTCGGGCACCTCGTGGACGACCTCTACATCCTCGGCCTCGACTTTCCATCTACATACGTCAAATGGCAACAAACTTTATTTAATTTCATTTCAATCTAACTAGTAATGCACATGCCACTACTAATGATTCGACAAACTATGAACTCCGACCGATTCATCACCTAAGCGGTGCTATCGCTAACCACTCCTTTTATTTATTTCAATAAAATTCAACACTTCTCAAAGTTCATTTAATTTTCTCGAACCCCTAAGGTTATAGTTCCTAACCTTAGCATTCCACTTTTCCTATATACATTATGCCACATATAATTTTCCCCAAAGGTAATAGCCACACAATCACATTTCCTATATACATCATACCGTATAAGTTTCCAATGCGAATGTGTAACACACAATCACGCAATCACAAACATGGAACACATATCCGAACACAACATGAAGCACACCATGCATGCAGTGGTCTAAACCCGTCCCATGAAATCCTAGGTATTCGTGTAACTAAACTCCAATACCAATCTATGACGCTGGTATCAATTTCACAGCAATAGCCATGGCCTAAGCCCATGTCCCTGCCCCAGGTACGTGATACCCATACTGGGACACATAAGCATGACACTCCTAACCGGGGTCCTGCTGACAATCTCGTTAACCTCACCCCGTGATTCGAGTTGCTTCTCGACAAGGAAATGTGTCCCATTTACCGGATCCATTTCCACACAAAAAATCAGGTAGAGTCTCCTTGTTGGGAGTATTTACTCAAGATACAACCTCGGTATGACGGGGGCATCCATAAGAGTTTATTTTCAACACTCTTATACATTTACATATATTGTGTTCAGCTTGTTCTAATATAGTTTGAGCCTCCAAAGACTACTCAATGACGCCCTTATCAGACTCATTCATTCATATGCTTAAATCAAAATATGAAATTTAACAAGCACAACAAATTCATAAGCAGTCCGGGAGGTCATAACTTTCTTACCATACACTCAGTGACCGACTATTTATACAATAGTCCCAAAAGAATTTAATTAAAATTTTTATATTAAAATACTTTACAAAAAGTAATATTGGGCTGTCACACATCAAGCCCCATTTGTAATCACGCCGTCTGAGCGCCGCCCCATGTACACTCCTTGCCCATAGTGTCACATGACACAGCAATGCTAAGAGAAATTTTTCCTACAAGGGTTATCAGCAAGATGCAATGTCATATTATAAATATAAATCACATTACAAAGAGCTATAAACATTATATTAGTTTGTTCAGAAGTCATGTATGAGAGCGACCATGCCATAGCCCGAGTCCCACCGACGCCCATTGCTCAGATTGCCAAGTGTGGAAACCAACAATTGGTATTTAACTCAATGACTTAAACCATTGAACAACCCTCCAATAATAATAATAAATCACGTGTGTTTGGGTGAAGCAAGATGGAATAGATCCCCCTAGGGTGAAAGACCCAAATTTTATTCTTGGTCAAACATATGTATCTAGCGATGAAAGTTCGCGAATTGTCTACATGCTATGGCTCGTTGAGACTTGAAATTTAAAACTCCAAATAAACACACGAGATTTGATAAATTAAAATTGGAGGGTTGTCCACGGTTTAAGTCATCAAGGTTAAATATCAATGGTTGGTTTCCACACTCGCAATCGCAGTGGGGAGTAGGTCAGACTAAAGTTAGAGCATGAGGGCTCCGATCTCATGCATGACACGGAACATTTCATATAATGTTGCATAAATTGTATGAAATGTGATTGATGTTTATGTACGCCATTGCATGTGCATTTTAAGAAGGGAGTAGCCCTTGTAGGAAAAATTTTATACTGGGCATTGCTCACCCCGTCGTGGGACCCCCTTTCAAGTACAGGGAGACGGTGCTCCGACGAGGCTGTGATTACAAATGAGGCCGATGTGTGGCCTTGATATTACTTTTGTAAAAAGTATTTTGTATAAAAGAATTGTAATTAAATTCTTTTGGGACTATTATATAAATAGTCGGGTATGTAATTATGGTAAGAGGGCCGTGATTGACTCTTATGAACTGTCATAAATTGTTAAATTTCATATTTTTGATTTAAATATGAATGAATGGGTCCCGGTAAAGGGACGTATTGAGGTGGGTGTGTGTCAGTAAAACTTTATTACAAGCTAGTTTTAATATATGTTCCCAGATAAGAGTGTTGAAATAAACTCTTATGGATTACTATTATACGGTGCTTGTATGTCAAGTAGCTTCCCGAACAAAGGAGACTTTGCCCAATTTTTTTATGGAAATATGGATCCCGATAAATGGGACACAACCATGTGGTATCAGGTAACCTGAAATCCACAGGAATTCCACAGGTTGACGAGTTGTAAACGGGACCCTCGGATTTTGGGTGTCACATCTTTACAAAAAAAAAATAATTACAAGTCACAACCCGACTTTCTTCATAACTACGACCTCGAGTGAGCGTCGTCTACTTGCATACTCCTCGTACCTGAAAGGGGGTCCCACGACGGGGTGAGTAATGCATAGTAGGGTAAACTCCTACAGGGGCTACTCCCCACCTATGTGCACATGTCATGCCATGTTCACACAATCAAACATTCCAAGTAAAATGTAGTTTCTACTCTGGAATGCCTACATGCCATGAATGAAGTGTCACTCACCATGCCTTTAACACGAGTCCTCATCGACTCCCTCACACATGCTTATGCCAAGTGTAAAAACTTGTCACTGATGTTTCACCTAATGACCCTTTATCCAAAACAAAAACTTTTTGTTTTTAAAACTCATTGGACATCCTCTGATAAACCGCTTTGTTCAAAGCCATTAGACAATCTTCGATAAACAACTTTATTCAAAATTATTGGACAGTCTCCGATAAACAACCTTATTCAAAATCATTGGATAGTCTCTGATAACCTGCTTTAATAAAAAGCATTGGACAGTCTTTGATAAACCGCTTTAATTAAATGCATTGGACAGTCTCCGATAAACTGCTTTAATCAAAAGCATTGGACAGTATCTAATAAACCACTTTATTCAAAAGCATTGGACAGTCTCTAATAAACCGCTTTAATCAAAGCATTGACAAGCCTTCGATATATATCGCTTTATTCATAAGCATTGACACTTATAAATCACGCGTATTTAAAAGCATTAGACAAGCCTCGAGCAAATAGCTTTATCTAAAGCTATGAAATGCACTCGTGAGACTCTCGTTAGGATCGAGTCCAAAGCAATCGAGCCTCACCACCCACTCACCAAGAATGATGAATGATTATGACCATGTACACGCACCCATTTAATGCGATGTTCTCGTGCATATGAAATGCAATTATGTCATTCTATGCCTATACCATGCCATATATATGATGAGTGCTATATGGACATTTTAAACCATGCATAATATGTCACGCCCCCATTCCCGATCCGACCCGTATGGCGGATCCGAACCGAGTCCGGGTGCGAGACTATATACTGGAACTCATTGACCTGTTCTTTCTCAGAGCTGAACTTGTACCTGTAGTTATACAAACAATTTCAGTAATAACAAAAATCATTTTTATATATAAAAGAACTACCACCGGAGTGGTGTCCCTCAACATCTATATACATATACTGAGTCCCATTTACTTATACATGTACATTTTTTTTCTAATACAAAACATCAGAGATCGCGGAAGCAGTGCGGTGAGCACCTATCTCTCGAACTCGTCCGTCGCGATGGGATGTCCCGTCTCTATCCTTGTCTTCGCTTCACCTACACCTGATTGAACACTCCGTATGCTTTACGCTTTAGTGGGAACATAAGCATGGACAACCACCAATGGTGACCATCTCAAGCTTATATACGATTTCACGTATCTATACATATTCATATAACTTTTTGGTTACTTATCATCTTTACATTCCTATCAGATATCAATCTTTCCGCATGCTTGGCTCATTACATTCCCATCTATACTTACCGTATTCCCCCGTGCTTTGTCATCTTCTACTTATCTCTATCATTCTTAGCACTTATGCATTTCTATCATGTGTTCCTAGCATGTTCCATCTCATCATTTAGGTATGTCTATCATATATTCATATCGTATATGACTTTCAGTGGTTATAGATCATATCATTTGTTATGTTCTATTTCCTGTGCATCATATCATGTACTATTTCATGTATTATTTTCATATACTATTTCCGTAGATAATTTTCATATTACTTTCTTTCATGTAATCAGACTTGTTCAGATACTTTTCGTGTCATTGACCTTTGTTTCAGACTTGTAACTCAGATAATTATCGCCGATAAGCAGTGCTATGCTTCTCATAATCTATCATATATTAATCTTCTTCATTTCACGGTTTTATGCTCTGCGCCCGTGATAAACCTTAGCCGGATACTGAACTAACCGCTTGTACCCGAAGGCAATCAGATATACCCGAAGGTATCATCACCGCACGAGACTGACCTATGCCCGTAATATTATACCCGAAGGTATCATCATCGCATTTAAACAAAGACCTATGCCCTGCAGAATATGATACCCTAAGGTATCATCATCGCACGACAAAGGACCTTTGCTCTAGTGAATATGATACACTGAAGGTATCATCACGTACGAGACAAATAATTCTCCATGAGGGCCCTGAGGCTACGCGGTGACCCTTTCGTGGCCACCCGATCCAAACGGATCTATGCCACTCCAAACGGGCCTCGACATGTCGCAAAGAATCGATCTTCCCTCTATAGGCATGCTCTATCTATCCCTCTACTGTGCTCCTAAGCAGATAATCAATGTTATTACATTTTTTGTACATATTTCATAAGCATGATTAACTATTGTTATCATGATCGCTTATGCAATATATAAATGAATATTACTTTAGTTTGCATTCGTTTCATATATATGTAGCTTCATATTACTTCTGCCTACATATTTCTATAATACATATATATCATTTCATATATGTCTATTCTATATCACATTTCGTCTATGTTTTAGCTACTCATATTCCATCTCTTCATTCTTGTATTCATATATTCTATCATATATTAGCATATAGCATTTGTATATAACCTATCATCAGGCATGCATTTATTTCATTCTTATATTCATACATGCTTATCATTCGTGTACATGTATTCATTCCCGGTAACATTCTATATCTTGTTACTTATATCTTCATATACTTTATTAGTCTATCTTATCTTATGACATATACCTATACATTTCTTATACTTGTACGCTTACTTGAGCTTTTATCAAACTGTTTCTATCTCCCATAGGAGTGCACCTAGACTTCTTTCTTAAATACCCTTAGGTACCCTTCATGTCCAAACTATTTATCTTTATCATTTTTATTCAGATACACACGTATAAACATTCGCTACTTAGACCGGAGATAAAGAATGAACGACTCGCACAATATATAACTGGCTATACAAAAGACGGCATTGCAACGTAGACTTGCCGCCCACGTAATGTGGCGGTAGAAACATCTAGCAGGAGGCGTACACCGATTGCGTATACGCGCAAAGCACTAATCATATGTACGTGCTCGCCACGTGATAGAAGCCGTAGCACTAGCAGGAGTGCGTGCTGATCATATGTCTTTACATTAACATCCTAGCCTTAGCGCCATACACTATACGGTTTAACTTATCATTTTATTCTTTCTTCTATATTCCTTTACATATCAAATCTACTTACGCTGCTTATTTCGTCTATATCTATCTCTTTCTTATCATGTATTCCAATTGACTTTACCCATATCAAAGCTACTTATGTTATTATTTCTTATTCATATCTGCTTACTGTTTTTCCTTATTTCTGGACCTAATATGAGTTCCACTTTTATCATACTAGGTATGGCTGTATTCTTGACTCAATGGGCTTTTCATAGAGTCTAAGAACACCCGAATCGGAGTTCGGAAGAAAGAGTTATGACCTTCCGAAGTTGGAGGTCATACGTAGTCAAATCCTGAACTGACGAGCTGAAATGACCTCGGTAAACTTGGTATATCACCTCGGTCTGACATCTCCTAGCCTCCTCAGGCATATGAATGTATTCTTGACTCAATGGGCTTTCCATAGAGTCCAAGAACACCCGAATCGGAGTTTGAACGAAGAAGATATGACCTTCCGAAGTTGGAGGTCATGCGTAGTCAACCTTGACGAGTTGACCTGAACTGACGAGCTGAGATGACCTCGGTAAACTTGGTCTATCACCTCGGTCTGACATCTACTAGCCTCCTCAGCATATGAATGTATTCTTGACTCAATGGGATTTTATAGATCCAAGAACACCCGAATCGGAGTTCAAACGGCGAGCTATGACCGGTTGGAGGTCATGCGTATCAACCTTGGACGAGTTGACCTGAACTGACGAGCTGAGATGACCTCGGTAAACTTGGTCTATCACCTCGGCCTGACATCTACTAGCCTCCTCAGGCAAATAAATGTATTCTTGACTCAATGGGCTTTCCATAGAGTCCAAGAACACCCGAATTGGAGTTCGAACGAAGGAGATATGACCTTCCGAAGTTGGAGGTCATGCGTAGTCAACCTTGACGAGTTGACTTGAACTGACGAGTTGAACTGAAGTGACTAGCTCAGTCTAACACCTCAGTCTGACATCTAATATCCTCCTCGCATATGAATGTATTCTTGACTCAATGGACTTTCCATAGAGTCCAAGAACACCCAAATCGAGTTCAACGAAGGAGTTATGACCTTCCGGGTTGGAGGTCGCGCGCAGTCAATCTTGACGAGTTGACCTGAATTGACGAGCTGAACTGAAGTGACGAGCCTGGCCCAACACCTCAGTTTGACATTACTCCACATCCTCCTCATGTATGAATGTATTCTTGACTCAATGGGCTTTCCTATAGAGTCCAAGAACACCTAAATCGGAGTTCAAACGAAGGAGATACGACCTTCCGGCTGGAGGTCAAGGCGCAGCTCAGCCCGATACAAGTCGAATTAACCGACGGAAATTAATCAGCTGACGAGCTCGCCTCCACACGACGTTGAGCTCCGCCCGACGAGTTAAGCTCGCAGACGAGTTAAGCCTCGCAGACGAGTTGAGCTCTACAGGACGAGCTGAGCTCTACATGACGAGTTGAGCTCTACATGACGAGTTGAGCTCTGCAGGACGAGTTGAGCTCTACATGACGAGTTGAGCTCTACATGACTAGTTGAGCTCTGCAGGACGAGGCCTGCTGACCTCTGTTTGACGACTTCTATGGGCTGACCACTCGCCCATTTGACTGTTCAGAGTAAAAAGACCATAACTTGGTCTATATGGGTCTGAATTGAGAAATTCAAAAGCCTAACATCAAGTTCATTGACGTGGCTACAATTTACTAGAAGGACTCACTTCCGAATTACCTGTATTTATGACCCAAAAACCCGTTCTAAGATCCGGCTACTGCATCTACTCGAAAATTGGGAATTTCTGGGTTCAACTTGCAACTAGACCCTTCTCAAAACACATATCTAGGAGCCTTAGAGCTCTTCTCAACTCAACCCTACACGAAATGAGTTTAGGAGTTCCCAAACCCAAACCATACACAAGATAGAGGGTTCTAAACCATGTATCTAAAAACTTTTAGTTCAAAAAACTAGATTTCCAAACTCCCATAGTTTTTAGACGTAACTATTCTCATAGTTCTATACAACCTAAGACATGTGTATTCATACAAATATTCATAGCTCCATACATGTGATCTTCTTCCTTTTCCTTCTTTCTTCTTTTTCTTTTCCTTCTTCTTCTTCTTCTTCCGTTTTTGCTCTCTCTCCCAAGACCAAAATGAGATATTTGTTTTAGTCTTATCCTTATTTGATCTTATACCCTTTTTATTTCACTTTCCAAGGAGTAAACTTCCTCCCTCTTTCCTTCAAGCCACTTGTCTCTTCCATAATTTTCTTCCTTATTTTATTCTAATATCTTTCTTTTATTACTCTTTGGTCCTCTTTTCAGTTTTATTCTCTATTCAATTTATCAAAATCCTACTTTGACATATGAACTTATTAAATTACGATTCTTTGGGTCAGTGAATTGGTAATTTATTAATTTACCCATAACTGCTGTACAATTCCAAATTCCGCTTATTCATTTTATCTTTTAATTTATTTTGATAATTATACTATTACTTTGCATATAAATTCTAAACATGTTCGAAAACTACTAGGTATAATTCAGTGGTGTTACAACTCTCCCTCCTTATAAGAATTTCATCCCTAAATTCATACTCTATCATTTGCATGTGTTATGTCAAACTTTTCTTTTCATGTCTTTATTTTCTTTCATTTCTAGTTTATATGTTGTGTCTATACTACCTCACAATATCTATACATGCATCTTAATTATTAAATAGAGAATACATAATTAGCAATCACACTGAGCATCCTGCCCCCTCCGCAGCCTCAGATAGCGGCTAAGCTCGTGGCCGGTGTTATAGGTGCCGGATGATCCACTCCGTTTCCGACATTGACCTCCATGTGCTCAGGTTGATTCGACCACTCACCCGAAATGGCTGTGTAGCAACCGATCTTCCTCGGCTACTTCCTTGCGGATTTATCTTAATCTCTCGACCTCTCTGACAATGGCCAAGAAATGATCTTATACTCCCACATCCGCTAACCCCTCCGTCCACACTCTACAAACACCTGTGATGCCGCTTCATGGCAATGAGGGAACCTGTGTATTCTCCTTGTCCCGAGAACATGTCTATCTCGCAACTGTGTGTTACATTGCCTTATTTCCTTTGTAAATAACCATGAGTCGGTTTAGCTTGAGACTCTCCGACTCTTTACCCTTCTTCTTCGAGACCTTTCTTGGTTACTTCTTATTTCGTAATGCTTCTACTTTCATAAAGATTCGTAATTAAATTTCGACAAAAACGCCACCTCGCCGCAGAGTCGTCATATGTACTATATATTTCTTGATAGACTCATGCAAATTCCATCTGCAATATCCTAAATTTGATGCTCAGGCTATTCTCAAGAAGGCTTCATTTGGTTTAGCTGGAGTCCGACTCTCACTTTAATGATTCCGAAGGATCGGTCGCAACCCTTTGTTCGTGGGGTTAACACTTTCAACAACTTCTTCAACTAGATTCGGAAGGTGATCCATCTATACAAAACACAAGGACATCCACATCAGAGGCCAAACAGCCCCTATAATGGAAAATAACCAAAGTGAGAAGAATCCCTACCCCTTAAAGCGTGAGCAACGACCTGAGGAAGTCAAGGCTGGACACTTCCAAACCGGCTTCGACTCCCGAACCTTCGTGGCGAAACCCTGGCGTAAACTCGAGTTTTCATCCAACGCAGCTCAAGTACTCCAACTTTAAACCTTGGCCAGTCGGAAGACGACCACCCAATCTCCGTAGATTGTAGAGAGAAGAAAAAGCTTTTTCCTTCTCTCTCTCCTCTCCTCTCTTTCTCACGCACGACTGGAAGGGAAAAATGAAATTTCCCCCCTCCATTGCCCATTTTGTCTAACTTAGCTTAAGTTGGATAAGTGGCTCTCGTGGCGCTACGTGTCACGTGATCCTTGCCCGGGCCTGTTCCTGCCCTAAACAATTTTATTTCTGTCCCGGTTCAGTTCAATTTATTTTAATTAAACTTTACCCAATTATTTTATGACTCCCAAGATTCTCGTGAAAATGTCGTCCATAGGGTCACTGAATAACCATTCACCTAAAGAAATCACGAAAGTCCGACTGTCTCGGAATTCCACAAAATCTTTCTGGGTAACTAGATTTCGTGAGACGAATCCAAAGTTGAAGTCCGTTTCTTCATCCGAGATCTAGAGAATTTTCCAAGCTTCCTTAAACCATTATGACAATTTCTTATTATTATTATTATTATTATTATTATTTTTGTCGTTTTTCCTGAAAATTTCTAATTATCTCGGGTTGTACACATTTAATATGTTTTTCATATATTTTAACTATCTTATTTATGGTTTAATTGTTCATTATGAGAAATTTCAGTTGCATTAAAATATTAAATTTTTAAATATTGTGTGAAATTAAATTAGGCACTTAAATAAAAAGATGGTTGATGCTAAAGAGGCATGACGATTTGTTTTTGTAAATCCGACATTGGTTTCCAAAGATAGAATGAGAGAGGCGAGCAAGAAAAATAGGTCAAGGGTTATAGCTAACCGGTTGATGAATGCAAATAAAGTTGGTTTTGTTTTTATTCCATATAACTTAGGGTAACTTTAAACATAAGTAAGCTTATAAGTATTCATATTTATCAAATCGTAATTGATATGTAGTTACACTCATTTTAATTTTGTAGTTATCACTGGGTTTTAGTGGTAGTTGACACAAGGACTTTGATCGTCTATTACCTTGATTCATTGCATGATCAACCTTTAGATGATCTTAAAGACATTGTTAATATGTAAATTTTTCCCTTAATATTATAGCATGAAGAAAAATTGGTAACAAAAATTAATTTCTTCATGTAGGGCTCTTAGAATTCACCCACCTCAAAAACATAAAATATCAAAGAGGGAGCCTAATTGGGTTGTACTGTTCAAAGTTTAAAAGAGGCAGGACATCTGGGAAGGGGTCCCAAGTTCTCCCAGTTGGAACAATTTACTACATTGTAATTAAGTGTTTGGTTGTCAAAAAAAATTAAAATGATAAATAATTCATTTTTAACAATTAAACACTTTGTTGCAATATAGTAAATTATCCCCACTGGTATTCGAACCTGTGATCCCTCCCCTCCTTGGATGTCCTGTATTTTTAAACTTTGAATGTGGACAATGATAAATAATTTAATATTATGTTTTCACAAAAATATAATTATTATATTTATTTATTTTATATAACTAAAATATTAATGATTTAAAAGATAATAGATTGATGAAACCAAAATTAAATAATACGTTTTAAAAATATTTTGAAATATTATTTGTGGATTTTAAAAGATTTTGTGTAGATCCTAAAATATAGCTTTTTCTAAAAATTGAGAAATAACTTATGCAAAAATAAAAAATAAAAAATAAAAAAGCTAAAAAACAAAGCTCAATTTTGAAGATTACTTTATAATAAGAATACTATTTAACTTTTGAACATAATTATTTCTTATGACTAGGAAATTATCAACTTTTTTAGAACAAAACATAAAGTTTTTTTCGAAACAGAACAAAACATAAAGTTTTTTTCGAAACAGAACAAAACATAAAGTTAAACCTTTATAATTTAATGTTTAATTATACTTTTATTGACTTATATGGCTAAAATAATTTCGTTTCTCGCTTATCATTATCATAATTAAGAATATTGTGATTACTATTAATTAATAAAATATTATCTTAATATAACATAGAGAAATTTGAATAAATTTTATGCTATACAAACAATCTTTTCCAAATACTACAAACTATTTTTAGGCATATTTGACTATGACTTAAATGTCCAAATCACCTGGTTCGAAAAAGAATTCACTGAATGTAATTCAAAAAAAATTTCATCATACATTTTTCATGAGTCAAATGATCATATTTAATTCAGAAAAATATCACAATATTTTAAGAAGTCTTTTGTTAAATAGGAACTTAATAAAGGTGCAAGTTCCCGAAACATGATGTATACATGTCTATCATAAACCATAAACCAAAAAGAGGGTGAAAACAAACTCTCTAAAATAACAAAATAAATAACATAATTTGATTTTCAAAAAATTTAAAACATATATACCTCTACAAAAGATATAAAATATATCGTACAGATCTCCAGAAAAATGTATAAAATATCTCAAAAGATATCTGAGATTAATTAAGAGAAAAATCTGATAGTATAAACATTATTGATAATGACAAAGCACTATTGTAACAATTAATGTAAGAGAAATCATGAACAGAATTTATCATTACTTGGATACCGCTATATTAGAAATACAGGTTAATACCCACGGATATTTTGAGAAAAATATGGATGAGATATAAAATTATTTAAAATTTATAAAAATATTTTAAAATATAAAAAAAAAATATTAATAAGAAAAGGCATGTTAAAGTTATATTTGTAAGTAAATATTATTTTAAAAATTAAAATTACTTTTTAAAACATCTTTTATACTTTTAAATAATTTTTTTTACTTAGGAGAGATAATGGTTTCTTAAATTCGGAGATAAAGGGATTCCAAAATAGTTATAGATTGTTTAATAAAAAAAATAGCTCTTAGTTTAATTATTTTATTAATGAAGGATAGTTGAAGAATTTCTAAGTATTGTCAATTATTATCATATTTATGGGAAGCAAATTGTGACGCCCCAAACCCGGGGTGTATGTTGACAATCCGTCAACCTGCGGAAAATCTATACGTCTCGTATCACGAGACACATACCTGAATAAAAATGGCCACTTGGGCCCCTGCATCAATACTTATCAAACATATACCCAACTATATTCCAATAGTTCATGAGTTATAACATTTCTCATCAAAAATAACTAACCAACTATCTCACATGGTTCAAGAGTTATACATTACTCTTAATACAAATACATATTAAAATCTATAATTCTAATACATATTATCCAAAAACATCAAAGCCACAACCCGGATTTTTTCAAAATCGGTCTCTAAGAAGAGTCGTCTTCTCGAGCGCCCCCTGCACCTGAAAAAAATTCCTCGATAAAAGGAAAGCTATCGTCCCGAGCGAATCACCCTAAATGAGTTACTCTCCACCTATGCATATGCAATGCTCCAATTTAAACACACACTCAAGTAAATACGTGATCCTACTTAAATGTCTACATGCCCGTTTCCTCATGTCTCGAGTCCTCATCGACTTCACACTCGCCTAAGCCACGATGAGAAAAAATATCATTTTCAAAACAAAAATCATTGCTCTTGAAATACACTACCGAACGGCTCGGGTAGAAAATATGGACTATCGAGGCGAATTGGTTGGTGAGCTTTTCAAACAATCATGGTCCCCATCCTAAATGATCCACTGGGCCCATTTCCCAACCCACCTCCAAAATATCCCGTGGAAATTCTCGCAACCGTGCCGTTTTCGTAAAATTCACGCTATGCACTAACACCTAATCTCTAGGGTTACCGAGTGCATATGAAAATGCATTATGCCATTTCCAAACCATTTATACAATATATCAAATATATCAATATGCAACATTCTCAAATTTGTACTCACAACACATGTCATTCAATAGTGATCAACCATCACCCAAATTTGCTCATTTGAGCAATTTACAATATCATCTCCAATGACCTACACCCACAATTATATTCCATATAATTGTGACATCATTTTAACACCTCAAGAATTAACCTATTAATTTCTTTGATAAACCAACTCAAGCCACTCCCATCAAACAATCTAATGTCAAAACACATGGACATTTATATCCATTTATACAAATGTGGACTGTTTTTAAGACTTAAATAGAGCAAGTGGGTCATTCACTCCGCAACCCACTCCTCCTACATCGGTTCCTCTCGTGGAACCGACCTATACTCCATTTTCGGTCTCCCATCACCAAAACAGAATTTAATGCATAAATCTAACATAAACAAATTTCAATCAGCTCGGATCGCTCACTCGATTGTCCAAAATGTCTAAAAAAATTTCCACACTTCGGTTCCAAGATTTGGGACCGATCAAACGGCCACCACGGCCTCAACCCAACACAAGTATCAACAAAGCACTTAAATAAGGGTTAAAACAAGTAGGATAAAATCCCTACCTCACGGAGTTTGTCAAAACTCCAACTTTTTGGTGTCCATGCGTAGCTCTCATCGCATAGATCAACTTTTGCTCTTCAGCTCGACTTTAAAACCTACTACCAATTTTTGTAGATCTAAAAAAGAAACAAAAAAAAAATAAAAAAATTAAAATTCTCTCAACCACTCCTTCTCTCGTGACGACCTCTCCTCCCCCTTTTGATGATGATTTATTTATTTATTATTAAAATATTATATTATTATTATTATTATTATTACTATTCGATACATAGCTTATATCATTCATTCGGGTCTATTTATCCCAAAATTTTTTATTTCTTTTCTCGCCAATTATTTTAAATGAACTTTAACTCAAGCCTATTCGACTTCCGAGATTTTCGTGAAAATCTCGTCCCTGCTCATCGGGCGATTTATCACCCAGAAATTGCAAACATTCCGATCACCGGGACCACGAAACTTTCCTGGTCATTAGATTCACAGATCAATTTAACGGGCGCACCGCTTCTATCCGAGATCTAGAGAAATTTCCTGCCAACCTAAATTACTCTGCTTTTTATTCTTTCTTTAAAAATTGAATTTTTCTCGGGTTTTACACAAATATCATTTAGCTAAAAAATTAGTTGTAATGATTCAAATATTGGAAGGTTAGATTTTCCCAGATATGTTTAAAAAGACAATTGTAATACTGATTCAATTGTTTGAAGGTTAGATTTTCCCAAGATGTTAGAAAAGTTGCTTTTGAATATTATTATGGTTATTTGTTTAATCTCCTTTTACCAAAAAAAATAAATAAATTGATTTATAAAAAAATATACTTCTAAAATTTTCTGACAAACTTGTTATAATTTTTTCTATTCATATTAATTTGTTTAAATAATTAAAATTATTAAAAAATTTATTTTTATTTTTATTTATAAAATGTTAAAACTTTATTATTTTTTTATAGTTTAGCAATTTTTAATAGAGTATATTTTTAATATATTAAAATAAAAATACTTAAAATTGAAAGGAAACTAGGGGTTTGTTTGCTTCATGTTTTTTTAAAAACTTTCTTGAGTACAATATTTTAAGACATTGATAACACCATTTTGATGTTATTTGAGTTTACTCATTGTCTCTTAATTTACTTTGAATTTAGTATTTTTTTTGTTCTCATAACAAAAAAAAAACCCAAAACATATTCTCTTTATTTTTTTCAAACAAAAAACAAATTTAAAAAATCTGTAACCAAATATGCTCTAATTTTTTAAAATAATATTAACAAGATACATATAAACATAATCAAAGATAAAATGATAATGTAAAATAAAATATAAGTTAGAAAAAAAACAAAGGCGGTTTCTTGAAGATTAAGATGTTGGGATTATGAGTGATCTGTGGAATATTACAAGTAATATTTGGGTGGCTTTACCAATCCAATATAAATGTTAGCAATTGGGAGGCAAGGCAAATCCACAGGATAAAACAACAATTGGGTAGTAATGCAGATCCTTCGCAAATTAAACACACAAGCTAAGCCGCCAATTCATGAAAATGTAAATAAATAGTTTGGGAGGTTTAGCCAATCCACATAATAAAAGCAGTAAATGGGTGGCTATGCCAACCTTCAGGAAATGAAAGTGCAACTGGATAGCTAAGCCAATTTTCAGATAATAAGAAGGAAAAATAATAATGACACTCGATATAACGCGGTAAAACCCTCAAAATGAGGGAAACCCCACCGCCAAACTGAAAATATTCACTATGAGATAAAACTAAGACAAGCATGTCACATACCTGGTGATACGCCTAATCCTCTTGGGCATTCTAGTACTCTCGCGTAAGACTATGTTTCTTACATCTTCCCCGTGCGATAACCCCAATTGTTTCACACCTATCATTTCAACTCTCTATGATTGAAAGAATGATCTCTAGAACTCTTTCTAATTTCCTGGAATTCCCCATTTGATTTATGTTCCTTGAAGACTATTTATAAGCAAATGTTTGATTATTGGATGGATTTCATTGGTTGAAATGGAAACCAATTTCATTGGCCGAAAGAACAACCAATTCTCATCCACAAACATGACATAGTCGACGTAGCATCGAGGTGGAGAATTCTTCTCTCATCCAAATTTCACAGAACAACAACATTTATGGCCGACCCCACAAATCTCCTCGTCTGCACTCCATGCAACAAACAGAATGGAGGTGGAGTCTTCGGATCTTTAGTAGGGCCTATGCCCGTGTTCTTGATACATCGTGCCAGTTTTTCTTTTGTAATGACCTTTTTCATCATATCAACAGTATTCTCGTCAATGTGGAACTTTCTTATTTGGAACAGTTGTTCTTCAATAGCCTTCCCGATCCGATGATATCTCACATCTATGTGTATTGTCCTTGCATGATACATAGTGGTCTTGCTTAAGTCTATCGCACTTTGATTATCGCAATGTACTATGTAGTCTTTCTATTTTAAATCCAGTTCTTGAAGAAACCGCTTCATCTATAGCATCTATTTTCCAGCTTTAGTAGCTGCAATATACTTTGCTTCTATAGTAGAAAGTGAAACACACTTTTATAGCTTTGACTGTCATGATATAGCTCCCCTTGCAGATGTAAATAAGTACCAAAAAGTAGATTTTCTACAATCTAGGTCTCCAACCATGTCAGAATCTGTATAAGCTTCAAGAGATGGTTTGATCTGGGTGGCTTGAACATTATCTTGAGAATCTAGAGGCTTAAAGATCTTATTTACTTTTCCAGCGCACCTCATCAGATCAGAAATCATTCACAACCCAACCTATAGATATATCGACTTAGATCCACACCATAGCATACATCAGACTTCCAACTACGGGTGAGTATGGAATGATTAACATTTCGCCTTTTTCTTTCTTTGTAGATGGACAAAGTCTCTTACTTAGCTTGAAATGGCTAGCAAGTGGTGTAGAAACTAGCTTTGAATTTTTCATATTGATCCCTTCCATCATTTGTTCAATATATATTTCTGTGACAACCATAATTTGCCTGCCTTCCTATCTCTCAAAATTTCCGTTCCCAAGATACGCTTTGCACTGCCTAAATTCTTCATGTCAAACATCTTTGACAATTCCATTTTTAGCTTCTAGACCATATTGGCATCTTGACCCACAATCAGCATATCATCAATGTATAACAGGAGAATGATGAATTTATCATTAGAGAATCTCCGAACATAAACACAAGAATATGAAAATGTCCTTTTATACTTCTGACTCATCATGAAAGAGTAAAATTTCTTATACCATTGTCGTGGCGCCTGTTTAAGTCCATATAGACTTTTCTTTAACTTGCACTATGTTTTCCCTTCCTTTCACTTCAAGCCTTCAAGTTGCTCCATAAAGATCTTTTTCATCAAGATCATTATGCGTAAATGCACTTAACATCGAAAGTTGCTCTAATTTGAGATTTATACTAGTTGCTAATCCTAGTATAACTCTTCCGAATTGAACACATTTCTGCAATAGGTGAAAGATTTCATCAAAAGTCAATACGCTTTTGACCCGAAACCTTTCATTACTAAACGGAGCCTTATACTTAAACAGCTTCTCCTCGTCATTCTTTAGCTTAAACACCCATTTATTCTTGAGTGCTTTTCTCCCTTTAGGTAGTTTTGTTAACTCGCAGGTATCATTTTTTCCATAAGGAATTCATCTCTTCTTGCATGGCTTTTATCCAATAGTCTTTGTCTTTGTGGGACTGTACTTCTTGGAAGCTTTTAGGCTCCCCCTCATTAGCAATTAGAATATACTCTGAACTTGGATACCTTGTAGATGAAGATTTGATGTTCTCACAGTTTATGCATGCTCAATTGAGGTCCTTAGCATAGTGGAGGATTTACTCCCCTTGATCGACACCTCCCCGATCTCTATCATCACCACTTTCTTCCTCGATGATTGGTTCTTCGAGTTCTATCCCTAGTTCTGATTCAGACATCTTTACTTCTTTAGTGGCACTTTCTAATGAAGTTTTGTCTAGGTTTTAGATTTGCAACACCTTCATATGTGAGTTTTGCACCACTCACATTTTTCTCCATATCTTCAATGGTTTCGTGTTCATGAAACAGCTCTCTCCTTACAGGCGTATTTTTGTGCTTTCAGATCTCATAGCACAGTAGCCTAACTCTTCATCTCCATATTCGATTAAGATGCACGAGGTTGCTTTATCACAAGCTTTGATATTTGCTCCTTTGGTACATGCATGAATGCTTTGCATCCAAACACCTTTAAGTGAGAGTATGGAACATCTTTTCCTGTCCAAACTCTTTAAGGAATATCAAAGTCCAAAAGGCGATAGCGTCGGTGATCGGTGAAACTGCGGTGTTAACAACTATAGAAATGACTTAGGAAGTTTAGCTAATTTTAACATGCATTGGACTTTTTCCACAATGGTCCAATTCATCCATGATTCCATGCTTGGAGCAATATTCTTTTAACTCCTTAGAGATGTATTCTCCACCATTATCGGTTCGAAGTCGCTTCAGAGGATTTTTCGTCTCTCTTTCCACCATGGCATGGAATTTCTAAAAATACTGGAATACCTGACCTTTTGTATGCAAAAGGTATACCCATGTATTTCGTGAAGCATCGTCAATGAAAGTAACAAAGTATTTGTTACCACCCAGCGAATCTACCTCCATGGGTCCGCAAACATCAGAATATACTAATTGTAATTTCTCCAATTTTTGAGTGGAGTTAACTGGAATGATCTTATGTGTTGCTTTCACGAATAAGCAATAGTCCACAGGTTTGATGAATTTGTCTTTGGCCATGAATGAGGATTGTTTGGCGAAGTTGTAACCCTTCTCGCTCATATGTGTAGCCACTTGTGCCACCTTTGCTTCAGATGCAGCATAGCGAAAATATAATGCGCCTCGTGCCTGCCACGGTGTGACGCTGAATCGGGTCAGATTGACGCCGTCGACATGCGAAATACACGTGTCTCATATCCTTGAGACCCATACATAAGTAAAATGGCCACATTGGCCCCATACATCCATACTCATAGAAATATCACACTATATTACCGCGATTTGAGAGTTAATACATCACTCTTAGCTCTGACATGTTTCAATTGTAATAATTCGCCCATGTTTCATGAAAATAATCAAACCCACGTGTAGGCTTTCTTAGCGGCCTTTAATGAGGCGTGGTCTTCCTAAACACTCCTGTACGAAGGGGATCCACGACGGGGTGAGCAATGCCTAATAGTGATAATCTCCTACATGGGTTACTCGTATAAGTGCGCATGTAGTAGCAGCCAAACATTCAAAGCGATGCATGATCTTACTTGGACCTGCATTTTCCGATCCCATTGTCTCGAGTCCTCCACCATCCCTCACACATGCTGAAGCCATGTAGCAAATATTTTTCAAAACAAAGTTATTTGTTTTAATTGAGGACAACCCTCCGATATAAATACGTTGGACAATCCTCAGGGAATTGAATTTGTTGGGTAACTCTCAGGAAACAATTCATGGGCCCCTCAACATGGTGTTAGACAAATTTTCACAGCATGATCTTGAGACGACTTTTCGATAAAATTATTATTTTTAATAATTTTACAAAAGAATTCATCATTTGGCCAACCCTCCCAGATTATAATTGTGTACACTCACACCATTCTAGGGTGCTCAGGTGCGCCATAATTATATACCATTTCAACAATTCATATTTAAAATATATTTTAAACATGCATATACTAACAAAATTCAGCTTCACAACATCATGTTATTTAATTCATGGCAATAACACCAAGAGTGCTTTCGCATGGGCTAATAACCAATTCAAGCAATTCATTTTGAATCACCCGAGCAACACCTGATCACACATAAATAATGTGAATAGTAAAACCACAGTACCACGACCTTGTTGGCGTGACTAGGGATTTTGCGGCTTGGTCGAATATTTTGGGGCCAGAAAGCAGCTGTGTCAGAGCGGCGTAAATCTCCATTAAGTAGGAAATGGCTCTTAGCCAAAAGAATAAATCAAAGTGGGAGAAGACCCACCTCTTGGAGTTGTCGAAACTCCCTGAAAATGGAGTGTCTGGCGTAGCCCTTATGGCGTGATCAACTGCTTTTGGCCCAGCGAGGACAATCAGAAGTAGGAAATCTAGAGAGAAGTTGGACTTTCTATCTCTAAAACCAGTTTTTCTCCCCTCACTGCATGTTCCAGCCAAATGGAGAAGAAGATGATGTCTTTTTATTTTTTTTCTTTTCAATTAATTCCTATTTTGTCCCTTAGTGTGACTTTTAAGGGCTCTTTGACACTTAACTTAATTTAAGCCATTTATCATTATCCTCTCACTAATCATGCAACATGTGTCACATGGGTACATGTAGTAAGGTGACTTTTGTCATCATGCCCTCTCCTGTTGTCCATCGACACCCAGAGCCACGGGTGCCTCGAAGGCGTGAGAGTCAGTGTCTCGAGATTTGTGAAGTCGACGTGGTAGCTAAGATTTCACGAGGCAGTTCAACGATTGAAATTCAGTTTCGTAAATCCGAGATCTAAGAAAAATTTCGGATTTGACCGAGTACTATTTTACCATTTCGGAAAATTAGAATTTTCTGGTTTGATGATCCCTTGGTGAAGCTTCAGTGCGTATTGATTAAAGATGAACAGCATCGCTCTTGTCGCATATGAACAGAAATTAGGTTTAGAAGCAAGTCTAGAATGTGTCGCACATCTTTCAATGTTAATGTACACCTCATACTTGTTTGTATGTAGATGTCACCAATCCCCGTGATCTGGGAAACACTTTTGTTTCCCATCTTCACCGTGCCAAAGTCTCATATTTTGAATGTTGAGAAATATTCCCTTTTAGGGATGCAATGGTATGATGTTGCCGAGTCCACTACCCACTCAACATCTTGTTATGCTACATGACAACAATCTTCTTGATTGCAAAGTAAGGTCACCTCATTGTCATTGGTACAGGTTGTAGCGCCAGGTTTTTTGTCGTCTTCCTACTTTTAGCTCTTGTCTCCTCCTTTCTTTAGGATCTTGCAGTTCCTTTTCATGTGACCTATTTTTCCACAATGATAACACTTTATTTTCTCTCTAGACTTGGATCTGCTTCTTGACTTGTTCTGCCCAAATGGTCCTTTACTTTTGCTTTGACCCTTGTTCTTTGTGACAAGGGCATGTGTGTCATTGCCCAAAAAGTCATTCCTTTGAATTTCTTCATTGAATAGGCTATTTTGACCATAGCTAATGTGACGTTTCCTTATGGGGCTGAATTTCCCAAAGACACCACCAAAGTGTTCCAATTGTCTGGTAATGAGCTGAGTAGCAAACATGCTCGGGTCTCATCATCAAGTGATAGACCTGCAATTGATAATTGCGCGATCATTCCTTCGAAATCATTTTGATGCTCAGCAATTGATTAGCCTTCCTTAAGCTTCAAATTCATTAACTTCCGCATCAAGAAAATCTTTGCTTATGCGTTCTTTGTCTCTTACATGTTTTCCAAGTTATTCCAAAGAGTCTAGGGATATGTCACATGGTTGTAGAGACTGATGTCCACCCACTGACGAATGACACCCGACGTTTTCTTCTTCAACTTCTTCCAATCAGCATTTGACATGTCACATGACTTGGCATTATATCCCTCAATAGGATCATATAAATCCTTACAATTGAGGTGATCCTCTATCATGGACTTCCATAATGAATAATTTGTTGTTGTCAATTTAATCATGGGACCCGAATAACTTTCGGCCATGATTCAACCTAAACTCGAACCATACTCTGATACCAGTTGTTGGGATTGTGAGTGAACTGTGGAATATTACAACAACTAATATTTGGGTGACTTTGCAATCCATAAATGTTGGCTGTGCCTTGCACAGCAAGGTGTCCGTTAAGTAACCGTCAGCCGCGGAATCTTTCTTGAATGTTGGGTAACCCGACACCTCTCACCGCAATCGGTGAGTCTCTGCTGTGCGGGGGAGCTCTACCAAGATCTGACACATCCCGATAATCAACAATGACCACACCCGAGAGTACATATGTGAGAATAAAATAATCAATACTCGAACATATAAAAGCCGTGACTATAAAACCATAGTCGTAAGAGTTTAAATTTCATCACTCTTATACAAATAATTACAACCCCATACATATTTTCAAATATATATATTAAAGCCACAATCAGGCTTTCTTCATATGTGCGGGTCCGAATGCGGGTCGGCCCGATGCCACTTTGACTTATTACTTGAAAGGGGGTCCGCGTGGGGTGGTAGCTTGGTAGTGATAATCTCCTACGAGAAATTTCTTTGCCGCAAGTGCGCGTCCAATGTTCGCATAATCAAACACACATCCAAGTGCTGACATACACATGTCTACCTGAATGTCTACATACCATGAATGAGATTCGACTCACCCATACTGTATCAGAGCTCATGAAACTCATCACTCGATATGTCATTGAGTAGCCTATCCCCAATCATTTCGTAGACTCTACCGCACATGCATACCTTAGTTGTGACAGAAAACATCCATGGTATTACCGATGACAGTATCGAGCCCTCACCGGCTGTTTACGGTCTGAAGTGTCGATGAGGTAAGCAAATCGAGTCAATCTAGAGCTCTAATCACACAACCGAAGTCTATGTGATGAACATGATCGTGTGTCTTCTTTGGAAGCGACATAACTTTCAGAGATTTGATCTGCGGTCTATTCACATTATACAAAACTATGATATCGGGTCTCTTACACCCGTATGCCTCGGGTTCGACTCCCTCAAACATACGTGCGCCGCCAGATAGAAAACCATTTCAAACAAGGTATTTGTTTTTAACCGTGAACAACCCTCCAGATATATATAGTGGGCCGGTTTCGAATGTCCCCATTTGTGGAACTGACCCTCCGATGTATATCAATTGGGCAGACTCCGACGATTGATATTATATGGACAACCCTCCGATGTTGTAGTGGACACACTTCGATAACTAATATTGTTGGTCAACCCTTCTCATGCACTCACTCCTATTGTTCTAGGGTGCCCCAGTGCATATGAAATGCAATGAGCCATTTTCATTTTCTTAACCCGTGCGACTCATTTTGACATTGTCCTATTAATCAAGCCCACCAATCAACACCCTACGCGGTGTTGATCCATAACCGTGTACTCACGACACACCATCAAACACCTAACACGATTATCGATCACCAACTATGCACTCGCACCTAGATTTCGTTTTGGTGCATATGAAATACTATGATGTCAATGCGACACATTCATGCTAATATATTCACATGCATATATATTAACATAATTAAATCATAAAACATGTTATGCAAATTCACAATCAATTACCAAGAATTAGCTCACATGGGCTAATTAACAAACACCGGCAATTCATTTTGAATCACTCAACCATACACATTTCACACAAAAACCAGGCTGGTAATAACATTCCGCGTACTATTCATGTTTACTATTCCACGTTTATTCATTTTTTCTAGTAATAACTTACACAAATGGACTAAATCTCGGACCATATAAACAGGCACCTCTTGGTCTCTTGGTTCGTGCTTGAATATTGTGATACCAAAACACGCACAAAACACGAGACATTAGTCAGGGAGCAAAACGAAACCTCAACCACGGTCAAGAGTTTGCCTAAAAATAGTTAGAAAGATACATCATGTGATTGTTTAAAAACAATCTCCAAAATTCGATCGAAGCTGTCCAAAACGGTCCCGAGAATTGGCAGGACTGTCGAAAATAGTCCAAAAATTTCCTAAAAATTCCCTATACTCAGTCCAGGCCCGAGGAGGCGAAATTTAAATCTTTCATAGTGTAAGCCAATTTCAAACAATTAATAGCTTTTAGGCTAGAAATACAATGGGAAAATTCCACTCTGCTCGTGGAGTTTGTGAAACTCAAGATTTTGGTGTCACGTAGCTCTAGTCGTGAATCAACTTTAACGCCCGGCCCGACGAGAAAACACAACGATTCTAGATTTTTCGTAGATGCGAGGGAAAGAAGTAAAGAGAAAAATAATAAAAATAACAAAAACCCCCTCTTTTACTTGTAGTCTCTCCCTCCACCAGTTTTGATTTTTTTTCCCTTTTATTAGTATTATAATATTATTATATTGTATTATTATTATTATTATTATTATTATTATTATTAATATTATTATTATTACATAGTTCATATTTAGCTTCATTGGTCAGTTTCTTCCCGAAAATTTTTATTTCTTTTAGTCATTTTCGACTTAGAAGTTTTAGTAAAAATCCGTCCACTGAAAGTCATTGGCGACTTATTATCGGAAAATCGAAAAATATTAGATTGTCTTAGAATTAAAATGAAACTTTTGGGTCACTAGATTTCACGAAGCCGGAATTTAACGGCCTTGTATGATCCAGTTCAGTCATCCGAGATTTAAGAGAATTTCCGGTTTTCAACCGAAATTACCGTTTTACCATTTTTAAAAAAAATTGAATTTTTCTCGGGTTTTACATTAGCAATTGGGAGGCAAGGTCAATCCACAGGATAAAACAACAATTAGGTGGAAATGCCAAACCTTCAAGAAATTAAATAATAGTTGGGTGGTTGTGTCAATCCACGGAAATGTAAATAAGCAGTTTGGGAGGTTGAGCCAATCCATATAATAAGCCGGTAAATGGGTGGCTATGTGACCTTTGGAAATGAGTGTAGTTGGATGACTAAAAGTACAATTTTTCAGAGAATAAGAAGGGAAGATAATAATGACACACAATATAACGTGGCAAAACCCTTAGAATGAGGGAAACCTCCACGGGGCAAATCCGAGAAAATGATCTACTATGAGATAAAACTAGAACAAGATGTCACACACCCAGGATATGCTCACAATCCCTCCCCAGGTTTTATCTCTCGTTATTCTGCATTGATCTTATGTTTTCTTGCCACTTTCTCCACGATTGGCCGATAACCTGAAGTGTTTACACCTATCCTTTCAACTCTCTGTGATTAAAAAAATGATATTTGGAACTCTTTCTAATCTTTTGGAATTCCCATTTTATTATGTTCCTCGTAGCCTATTTATAGGCAAAGGTTTGATCCTTGGATGGATTTCATTGGTTGAAATGAAAACCAATTTAATTGATCGAAAGAACGACCAATTCTCATCCACAAAACATGGCATAGTCGACGTAGCGTCAAGGTAGAGAATTCTTCTCCTCATCCAGCTAGCTGCAACAACAACAACATTTATGGGTTGGACCTCACACAAGAAACCTCACACTTGAGAAGGTAAAACTGAAAGGGAATTGAATGAACACATGAGAAGGTAAAAGGGAATTGAACAAATAGATATTTCCCATCTCCGGTATGCAAACACAATATTAAGCATGGTTTAAAGTCGTGGTATCTGTCATCGATTTAAAAGGTCTTGAGACGTATTAGTCTCGATTTATTGGCTTGGTATGGATGGATACTTAAGAAAAATAAAAAGCTAAAAAAAATATAAAAATATTATATATGTTATGAAATACATGAATGAATATTCATTATATTCAATGTACCTATTATGGCACATTCGTAACCTATATACATCAATGAATATTCAATGTACCTATTATGGCACATTCGTAACCTACATTCTACGTATGAATGCCCATCTCCCTATTCAATGTATATATTCAATACATCGACATTAATGATATGTGCATCATTGTGTTCTTATAAATAGAAGCTTAGTTTTGGTCATTGTGTAATAAAATATAACAGAATAAGAGAATGAAAGGAAAATATCACAGTGAAAATAAAATTTCTCCTACGAGCTTTCTACACCATCTTTAATTAACCCCCATCTACTTTCTCTTCTTAATCTCTCTACATTCTCTCTATTATATTATTCCTGCATAATATTTTACAATACGTTATCGACACGAGATCTGAATTGAGTAAATATTTTTGCAAGGTGAGTATTCTTTTTTTTTATTAATCGACTTATACTTCATCTTCTTCTATCAAGATTCTTTTTTTTTTTCTTTCTTGGCTTGAAGCCAAATCTCGACTAAAAAGTATCCTTCCTGCTCTGAGAAGTGGCGTGGATATTTGAAATCATTCATTAATTTAAGTTCATTGTTTTGCAAGAATTATGGCAAATATTGAAAGCCCAAAATTCCATCTCGAGTGAGTGGAAATAATTATCATGGTGCCTTGGCATAGTACCTCGAGGCAAGATCTTGCTAAGCATAATTTCTGAAGGCAGACATCAGTACCAAAGAATAAAGCAAATGCCTTTGATTTTTGTCGTCGTCATTTGCATGAGAGCTTGCGAGACTCAATATTTATCGTTCGAGACCCTCGAACCTTTGTGGAAGAGGTTAAGGATAGGTATGATATCTTAAGACCTTCATTATCCTTCCTCGAGCACCCAATATAATGACAAAATCTCGAGACTACAAGATTTTAAATCGAGTGTACGACTATAACTTCGGCTTTATTTGATATTGTTTCTCGGCTTGGTGTGCGATATCACGAGCTCAGCCGTGCGGAGGCCTTGGAAACTTTCTCTCACCTTCCATGCTTGAGATATTGTATTTTGTAATGATACCGGCAACGTCAATTTGCCACATACTCTGATTTAATTTTCGTGCTCCTCAACTGTGTTTATGACTAATGAATTCTTGCTCAAAAATCGCATGATCTTAGACCTCTTGGCTCAAAGCATTACTGAAGCACATGCAAACTCTGAGAAAATTATTGTTATTTTAAAATTCTGTGTATTGAGAATATAATCCTCGAAGGGTGGCGAGAAAATTTAACCATCTAGGAAATCTAACTTTGGCCCGAATCATGACAACCAAAGAAAAGAAGCGAGAAGGTGACTAATGAAAGTATTTTCCATCGTTGTGGCATGGTAGGCCTTCGGTCACGTACTTGTAAATGCGCCCAAGCACTTTGTTGATCTATACGGGCATATTTAAAAATACGAGCAAGCGTGGTGAATCTCACGCCATTGAAATTAATCTATTCATGCGCTGCTTCAATTGAAAGTAACAATATCTCATTGGTGGGACTCCTCTTGCTCTGGTAGCAAATGCATCCACTGGATGTCTCTTATTTCTTTAGGGACCTTTGAATTACTTTAATTGACTTATCGGGCCAGTGGATGACATCTTAGTTTTAAATTTATGGATTCCTAATAATTTCTTTTTAGTTGTTTTTCTTTAAATGTATTACCTTTTTATTGTTCTTTAATATGGTTGTGCAATAGAAATGCTTATGAACTTGATATAATATTTGTATTTTGAAATTTTGTTTGACCATAACTAATATGAAAATTTTATGATACTTGACACTGAGAGTTGTCAGCATAGTATAAATGGAAAACAGAAAAAGGAAGATGTTTGTTTGCTTGATAAGTGCAATCATACCATATTTCGTAGTGGGTACTTTTCAGTGTGACATTCGTAAGACACGTATCCATACAATATCTGGTCCTATTCAGATTATTGATGTTTCGGGAATGCCACGGTGTTTTCCAAAGGTACCATCATATATTGAGATAATTTCTAGCGGTGATTAAAAAGATCTACTTAGCTTCAAGATGTGCAGCCGTAATGGGTACCATGTTGAGACTATTTATGAGCAAAATAAAGAATATATTGGCATTACCTCTTATAAGATGGGAAGACCATCCATGAGAAATTTAGAAGCTTCTTCTATGAGTTTGTATTATTGTGTCATGATTAAGAGCCGTTGAAACCTACTCCACCATATCTTGGAGATTGGTAAATCACGTCCGAGTTTAGATTATGGCATGATCGCCTTGGTCATAGCGGCTGTGATGCGTAGAATAATCCAGAGAATACAAAAAGGGCACCCTTTAAAGGATACAAAAGGTATTGTTGTCCAAAGATTATAATTGTGAAGCTGTTCACAAAGGAAAACTTATTATCAAACCCATAACAAGGTTGATCTTGAATCTCCTTTATTCATGCAAGAATTCGAGGTGATATTTGTGGACCAATCTGGCTACCAAGTGGACCATTTCAATATTTTACGGTATTAGTGGACGCATCGTAGATGGTCTCATGTTTGTCTATTATCTGTATGATACATTTACACGTTTACTTGTGCCGATTATAAAACCCGGGCACAATTCCTGATTATCGATTAAAGGTATAAGGATGGATAATCTTTGGTAATTTATCAAAGTTTGACCCATATTGTGCCGCTCGGAATCGAGTTGACACCCGATCCGCATATGTTCATACTCAAAATGGATTGGCAGAATCCCTTGATTAAACATATACAAATCGTTAGCACTGTGTGAGAAGCGAATCTGATATAGCATGGGGTCATGTAGTTTGCATGTGGTACGCTAATAGATTGCACCAACGGTAGTCTCCTACAATTTCCCTTCAAATGGTTCTTGGTTATGAACTTTGATATTTCACATTTGCGCACCTTTGGTTGTGCCCAGTAAGGTGCCTATTGCACCACCGAAGAATGAATGGGTCCAGTAGTTTGGGCATTTATGTTGGGTTTAATTCACTATCCATCATTAGGTTCTTGGAACCGACTACTGGTGATCTTTTTACTGCTAGATTCGTAGATTGTCATTTCAATGAGACTATGTTTCCATCGATTGGGACACCTAAAATTGAAATGGTTGCGGCTCAAAAACCCGATTAAGGGTTTATCTGGAATGAGAAAAATTTATCTCGGTCGACCCGAGAACTCTGATGCAGCTTGAGTCGCGGCGCATAATCCATTACGAGGCTATAGCGATAGACTTCCCGATGCATTTAATGATGCTACTAAGGTAACGAAATCTCATATTCAGGCATCAAATGCTCGGCTAGGATAGTTGTTCGGAGAAGGACAAGCTAAAATGGATGAAAATCCCGCGGTTGAAGCAGGTAGACGATAGGATCAAAGACACTTTGTTCCTCGAAAGCGAAGGAGAAAGAATCAAAGGGTCCTCGAGGCACAGTGCGTAGCACTTCCTAAAAGAGCTTAATGCCATTGAAGAGCTGGAAACCCGTGAAAGATCACCGACCACTGAATGCGAATTCCATTACATATTGTAATGAGATTTGTGATTGAAATAAAATCATCATTGATGATATTTTTGCATTCTCGATTGCTCATAAAATTATGGATGATGATTTGTGAGCGCGAAATCTATTGTGTGAATGCCGTCGAGGCAAGGTGGTCTAAGTGGAAGGAAGCGATTAAAGTGAATTAACTACTAGCCATGAGAGGTTTTGGACCTCTTCGCATCCAGATAATGTAAAAGCCGCGTTGGATAAATGGGTATTTGTCCGTGCCGAAATGAGAAAAAGCAGGTTGTCGGTATAAAGCTTGACTTGTTGTCCAAGGATTCTCGAGGACACGGGATTGATTATGATGAGACATATTCACCTGTGATGGATATGATTACATTTCATTTTCTCATTAGTCTGATACTCTTTGAAAAATTGGAAATGCGTCTTATGGACATTGTGACGGCATATCTATATGGCTCATTAGACTCAGATATTTATATGAAAATTCCCGAGGGATTCAAAATGCCTGATGCATGCACTCCCCGCAACTTATTCTCCATAAAATTGCAAAGATCTTTGTACGGGTTAAAACAATCGGGTATGTGGTATCAACGCCCTAAGTGAGTACCTAATTAAGGAAGATCTGAGAATGATCCCTATGCGCCCATCGTGTTTATTAAGAAATCGGCGGATTTGCTATTGTATGAGTTTATGTCGACGATATAAATTTAATTGGAACTCCATAAGAGTTAGCTAAAACTGTGAGTATTTGAAGAATTTGAAGTTAAGATTTGGGTAAAAGCAGAAACTTTGTCTTGGTCTGACTTGAACATAAAGCAAATGGAATAATTGTCCATCAATCATCGTACATTGAAAGATTACTTAAACGCTTGACATGGACAAGGCTCACCCACATTGAGCACTACTATGGTTGTAGTCTCCTAGATCCCAAAGGGATCGGTTTTGTCTAAGAGAATGCGATGAAGAGGCCCTTTTGGTCTGAAGTACCATATCTCGATGTAATTGGGTCTTTGATATCACTTGGCATAATGTACGAGACGGACATCGCTTTTCGCGATAAATTTATTGGCACGTTTTAGTTATGAGCCAACTTAGAGACCTGGAATGGAATTAAACATATTTTTCGTTATCTCAGAGAACCGTAGTTTGGGATTATATTATTTGAGAATCTACTACCTGCAGTTTAGTTGGATATTACGATCTTTGGATATAGATCTGATCCACATAAGCTAAACTCTCAGCCCGTTATTTATTTTTGTTATAGAAAGTAGCATAGCCATTTCTTGCGGTCCTACGAAAGCGATCGCTGTGCTTTGCTACATCTTAACCACTCAAAGAGATCATTGCTTTATATGAAGGCTGGAAGAGGTGTGTTTGGTTAAGATCCATTATAACTTTTATATTCGCAGTGCTGTTGCTTAACATCAGTTTACGAAATTCTCCACTATAATTTATGAAGATAATCTTGCTTGTGTTGCTGCAAGTTAAGGGAGGATATCGAGGTGATAGGACGAGCATATCTCGTCGAAATTACCATCTCCACGAACTCGAAAATTCGACAAATTGATGTTAAGCAGATTCAATCCATAAATAATCTTGCAGATCTTTTTACCAAATCATTGCCAACGTCAACTTTTGAGAAATTAGTATATGGCATTGGTATGCGGCGAGTTCATAAGATGCAAGATTAACTAGCCCCAGCAGTGGCTATATAGCTCAAATTGAGGGGGAGATATTGTGAACTATGCATTGCACTCTTTTTCCCTTTTGTCCTGTTTTTGTCCCATTGGGTTTTTCTTCACATGTTTTAATTGAAAGAATTAATGCATCCATAAAAGGGAGAGATCATACAAATTTATATAATGTACTCTTTTTCCCTTTTGTCCGGTTTTTGTCCCATTGGGTTTTTCCGGCTTAAGGTTTTTAATGAGGCAGTATCATTCAATGCACATTCATGAATACAATGAATATTCAAGGGGGAGTGTTATGAAATACATGAATGAATATTCATTATATTCAATGTACCTATTATGGCACATTCGTAACCTATATACATCAAAGAATATTCAATGTACCTATTACACACATTCAGAACTCCATATCTTCTATTTATGAATGCCCATCTCCTATTCAATGTATATATTCAATACATCGACATTAATGATATGTGCATCCTTGTGTTCTTATAAATAGAAGCTTAGTTTTGGTCATTGTGTAAGAAAATATAACAAAAGAAGAGAATGAAAGAGGAAAATATATAGTGAAAATAAAATATCTCCTCTTACTTTCTCTACCATCTTTGGTGCTTATCTACTTTCTCTTCTTAATCTCTCTCTATTATATTCTTGCAACGCAATATTTTACAATAATATAAACTATTAAAGAAATGGATTGCAATTAAATGAGTTAAAAAAAAAAAAAAAAAATCTTTCATACATTTAATATTATTTAAATAATTACAAAAGCATTTGTTGAAAGAATTATAACATAAGTATTATAAATATGTGTATTATAAGATTAATTAATTTAATTCAAAAAATTCATTATATAAAGATAATTATAATTATTAGAATATATTTTTATCAATAATTAATAATAATAATAATAGTAACACTAATAACTGTAAAAATTGAAATAATGTTACCATTCAGTATTACAAAAATAATTAAGTTTAATATCGATTTAACAAATAATTTGGTCTTTATCTTGAAATTAATTTATATAAAATAATTTTTTTTTATTAAAACAGATTTCAGTAACCTTATTAAAAATACTATAATTAAATTAGTTTTATATATGGTTATAAATTTATTAAAAAAAAAGGTTATAAGTAATTAAAAAATCTGTTTCAAAAAAAGTAATTAAAATATTTTTTTACATAAGATTGAGACTAAAATACTATAATTAAAGCAGTTTTATTTATGGTTATAATTAATTAAAATAATTTTAGATAAGATTGAGGATAATAATTAAAAGATTCTTTTAATTAAAATTAGTTTTAGTCTTTACATTGAGTCTCCTTACCATTCCAGCGCTCCTTCTCCACCCATATTTCTTTAAATAAAAATTGTTTCTTTAAATAAAATTGAATTGATTTTTACGTTCTTGCATAACTCATATTTCTTTAAATAAAAATTGATTTTTATTTGTTTTGATGGAAAAGAAAGGATTCAGGAAGGAATTCTGTTTTTCTTTTGTAACCTAACCGAGTTAATCGAGGTAACTCTGAATCTCGACCGAGTTATCTGAGAAAAGGTAACTCGGAATCTCGACCGAGTTACCCGAAGCATAGCCGAGTTTGATATTATATCATATCTGGTCTTGTGATGACACTGACAAGTATTTGAAAACTTTATCCATCCAATCGGACGATAGAGTTTTTCGAGAAAATTTTCACCCATATCCTCCTTTGACAAATCCATATCGGACGAACAATATAAATTTTTTTAATAATGTAGGTGATACAAGCGATGATGAAGAAATCCATGGAAAGTGAGCGGATAGCATGGAAGTAGAGAACAAGGAGGGAGAAAGGCTTTGGGGATTGACATGAAGCTTTCATTGTGAGGGATGTTAAGTTAACAGACTGCGGATAATTTTGAAAGGCACTTGCATTTATGGAGATTCCTAGAAAAAACCACCCCCATGTCATGTTCTGAATTCTCTCATCTTTTCCCAAACAGAAGTGATTATTTTTCTTGAATAATTATTAATTCCTCAAATCCTACGTAATGCATTCTTTGTCTTGAATAATTATTTCCTCAAATCCATACCATAGACCGATAGATGGCTCAAAACAGTAAACAGGTGCATGAAACATAAAAAATAAAATTCAAAACATCAATTTCCATAACCGAAAAAATTGTAGAAAGAATATATTCTGCCCTAATCCCCTAATTTCATCCTGAATCCTAAATTATCGTCACATCCCCGCTGTCCACTATCCACATTCAAAACCCTTCCATCCATAAGAAGCACAAACAAAAGCGAAATGAAACCCTAAACTAAATCCCAACTCCTAATCGGTGGGTAGCGAGTGTAAGAACAAATTAATCATTTTTGAGCGGGGGAGGGGAAGGGACGGCAAATGACCATAAACGCCTGTTGGAAATCGAGATCGCTTTGCTGTTGCCCTGCCCCGCCAGGATCATCAGAGGAAGGATGAAAACGAGAAAGGTGGTGCCGGCGTACCAGGCGGCTTTTCCGGTGCTTCGGAGGAGTTTCATGGCGACGTCGCCGGCATCCGACGCTGCTTGCTTCCCATCGTACATTGAATCGTACAACCAAGAGAGGATCCCCGAGTTGCCGTCTCCGTCGCCGAAAGGTCCCGTCATTCTCCTCTCTTCTTCTCTATCTCTGACGCTGCCTCACATAATCCCCGATTCTAATATTTATAGAGGGAAAATTGAAAATTCCTTTAGGCGTGCCCACATGGGCTGTGCCGATTCTATGATTTGATTAAAATAATTTTTTTTTAAATTCTATTTACACCATATTTATTTCTCTATACACCCCATTAAAAATACCCATAAAAAAAAAATACAAATTTACACTTAAATATTTAATTTAAATTAAATAAAAAAAGTTAATTAAATTACTCGATTTTGAAATCCGATGAGCAAGAGTTTCCTCCGGATTTTTAAACTTGGACATTTGAACATTTTCTGATTTACATTTCCTAAGAAATGAAACTTTCCTGATTTAAATTTCGAATCATAGTAAATTCTCCGGATTTTAATATCCCGATATAACTAAACATTCCGGATTTACAAACTGAATTCATTTTTAATTTTCAAATTTTTTTAAATTTATAAAATTAGTTTAAGATATTATATAAATTATAAAATTTAAGTATATTATAAGTAAATTATTTTATTAATTATGTAAAATTTAACTATATCAAGCAAGGGGAGGCTTTGATGTAAGGAGGTAATTTTAAATTAAAGATTGAACGAGGTGGAAAAGAGTATATTTTGTGCAAGCATTTAAGAATCTGAGCCACAAGAGATATTTCAGAGGCAGACATAACTCCTTTTTTTTTCCAATAACTAAACACTTTCTTAAAAGCGTTTTGTGGCTAAAAACATTTTTAATTATATTTTTGTTTTTGAGAAAAAAAGGCCTTTAATAAAATTCAGAAAAAAACACTTTTGAAAACCTAAAAATAATAGGCTCGTTTAATTGGAAAAGGTTTTATAATACCACTTCTAGCCAAAACGTTTTTATAGGAATTTTAAAAATGTTTTTTTTAATATATGGTATAGTATAGGAACGCTTTTATATCATTAAATTATAAAAGGACATTTAATATTTAATTATAAAATAAGATATCTTAATAATTTTATTAAAAATATATAAATACATATAAAATTTTATATTAATAAAATCTAAAACAACTATTTTTATGATTTATGCACCTTAAAATATATATAGAAATTTGAATGGATAAATAAACATATATAATATTTTATACTAATAAAAAACCTAAAATAATTATTTTTTACAATTATAAAATATTAAATCTCAAGAGTTTTTGGATTTTATAAGATTATAACCTTTTATAATTTTGGATAATTATAAAAATAATTATATTTTTAATGATTAATGATTAATGATATAATTAGATTTTAAAAAGGAAGTAAGGTATTATAAGAATATTAAAAAAAAAATTTTGGAAGTGTTTTTTATTTATTTTAAAAAATACTCTCCTGAGTGCTTTTCAGAAAAACACTATGTAAGTGCTTTTTGAGGTTTCAAAAGTGTTTTTCAAAATTTTATAAAACATCTTTTTTTCCCCCAAAAAACACTTAAAAGTGTTTTTTGGTCTAAAAACATTTTTAAAAAGCACTGTCAAACTGGTGTTTTTTTAGAAGCACTTGAGAATTGTTTTTTTTTTCTTTTTTAACATTTCAAAATTTTTTTCCTCAATATTAACTATTACATTCCTTTTTAAAATCTAATTATATTTTCTTAAAATCTCTAATTATTTTTCCTCCCTGTTACACTCCTTTTAAAATTCTAATTATATTTTCTTAAATAATCTAATTATTTTTTCTTGTATTTATTAAACAAAATAGGTTAACATGGAGATAGTAAATTCTTTTTTTATTTTAATTCAAATATTTTATAAATATTTTTTATAATCATATTAATAATTATTTTAGATTTTTATTAATAAAAATGTTTATGTATGTGTAGACCTCAAATTTTAAGGCTTAGGATTTTTTCCTTTGTGAGAGGCAATCCCACATTGGAAGTAGACAAGGGAGAGGGGTCTCTTGGAGTGAACTACACACGGCCGGGAATCGCACAGCTAAATACATAATATATGATGTATATACTTTCATCACCCATTACTAACCCGTAGTAGCTGCAGAAAATCTATTCTAATCCATTATGAATTTTCCAAGCTATTCCTCTACGCCGACAAATTGCAAGGCGCGCCCACTGATCACAAAAGAAACTAGAAGGTTAATATGAAAAACACTCTGAAACCTTACAGTTTCTGTTTCTCTCTCAAGGTGTTTTTTTTTCTACTAAGATTCTCAATCTTTAAAATAAATCGTAAAACTTAAAACCCTGGAGGCTAGTAAACAATGTATTTATAGACTGCTAACCCTAATCCTCCTAGGGTTTTATAACACCTTGGGCCCAATAAATGGGCTCCTTCTTGTATCTTAATAATCAGTTAAACGAAACACATCTAACGAGCCGCAATGTGATCCTATGACCCATTATTAATTAAGGCTCTTGATCAACGGTCTAGATTGCTTATGGAGCATAAATCCAACATCTCTTTCCCTATAAAAAGGGGGCCTCTTCCCCTTAATTTGAAAGGAAAAGAAAAAGGGAAACCATGGGCTTGCTCCACCAAAAAAAGTATGAGACCCTAATGGTCCTTAATTAAATATTTTTTTGGAGAATAAATTAAGGCATGAGTTTATATAATTTAGGTCCTATTAGTTTCTTAAGTTTATTTTTTTTAAAAGAGACTATGGGTCTTCCCTCACATTGAGTGGGAGGTCCTAGTTGGTCTCAAAGTTTAAAGGTTTGATTTAAAATAAGATTGTCTTAGGGGAAATCTTGGCTCGGGGGCAATTTTGGGAGACGACCAAGCTTTGAGGCAATTTTAACTTGAGAGGCTTATCTGGACAACCACCTGAGCTACCCATCTACCGTGCATTTTTTCTTGACTTTCTTTTTATTCTTCTTTATATAGTTATTTTTATTTTTATTAATTGTCTTGTATATATTATATTAGTCATATAATTTATAGTCTTATAGTATATTGTTGCTTTTGTTTATTTATTAAATTGGTTGTTGATGTTTTTATTTTTTATTTTTTATCAAATTTTATTTTTCCTTAACATATGAACTATCACTCACCCTTTAATTTTAATAAATCCCCTTAAATTTAAAAATTCAAGTTCTAAATTTTCATTTCTCAATTCTTTAAGTATCCAAATTCTAAAATTCAAATTCCAAATTTCTCATTTTCTAAATTCAAATTTTCAATTTTAAAATTCAAGTCCTCCAAATCTCAAATTTTAAAATTTCAATGTTTCAATTTCAAAATTGCAAATTCCTAATTTCAAAAATCAAGTGTCGTAATTTCAAAATTCAAGTTCCACAATTTCCAATTTCCAATTTTAAAGTTTATAATTTCAAATTTACAAAATTCATAATTTTGAAATTCAAGCGATTAAATTCAAAGTTGGTCCTAGTTGGTCTCAAAGTTTAAAGGTTTGATTTAAAATAAGATTGTCTTAGGGGGAAATCTTGGCTCGGGGGCAATTTTGGGAGACGATCCAAGCTTTGGAGGCAATTTTAACTTGAGAGGCGATTCGGTCCACGGAGCTACCCATCTACCAGGTATTTTTTTTCTTGACTTTCTTTTATTCTTCTTTTATATAGTTATTTTTATTTTTATTAATTGTCTTATATATATTATATTAACTACATAATTTATACTTTATAAGATATTTGCTGCTGCTTATTTAATTAAATTGGTTGTTTGATGTTTTTTATTTTTTATTTTTTTATCAAATTTATTTTCCTTAACATATGAACTAATACTCACCCCTTAATTTAATAAAAATCCCCAAATTTAAAAAAAAAAACTAAGTTCAAATTTTCATTTCACTTTTTATATCCAAATTTCAAAATTCAAATTCCAAATTTCATTTTCTAAAATTCAAATTTCAATTTTAAAATTCAAGTCCTCCAAATCTCAAATTTTAAAATTTCAATGTTTCAATTTCAAATCTTGTAAATTCCCACTTCAAAATCAAGTGTCGACCTCAAAATTCAAGTTCCACAATTTCCAATTTCCAATTTTAAAGTTTATAATTTCAAATTTACAAATTCATAATTTTGTAAATCTGCGATTAAATCAAATTTCCAAATCTCACTTCAAGATCTGGGCTTGTCCCTGCCTTAAATTTTGAAAATTCTCAATTTCTAAATTTCAAGTCCCAAAAAATCTCAAATTTCAAATCTCAACTTCAAACTTCCAATTTTCAAAACTTCAATTTCAAACTGGTCTTTAAAAATCTCAAACACATGGTTACCCTACAATTCCATAAAATGGAAATCTTAGGAGTTAATTCCATGTAACATATAAACGTGCTCGTATGGGGCCCGACATTCCTCAGATCATTTTAATGAATAATTTGACATATGATTTATAACCAATTTTTAATTGAATACGACAATAGATTATTACACTAACATTATTTCCACCTAGCGCTTCTAACATGTCATTCAGACACATTTTTCCGACGCCGTTGATTATTTATTTATATATATGTTTTGTATGCTTTTGTATTGTTATTGCTTATCTTCTAGATTCATTAGTTATTAGTCAAAAACTATATTTTTCTTGGGCCATTTAAGTAGAGACCCGACTTTAAAATTAGAGCAAGATTACGCTTCCATCGTACCTTCCCGATAAGTAACTTGACCCTGACCAAGACTTTTCCAGTTGCTTTTCTTGTCGGGAGTTACATTAGGGTTTTGCTTTAGCATTTTGTTTTAAAACTTTTAAAATAAGCAAATAAGTGGCAGCAGTGTGGTTTCTAAAAACGGTTTCAATAACGAGTCTCTCGCTCTTTTAAGTGGGAAACACATAATAGCAAAAAATGCGGGGTCCATAGTATGTTTATTCAATAGTTCAAATTTTTTGTAAATATTTTTATATTCGTAAAAATAATTATTTTAGGTTATTAATACAGAAAATATTTATACATGTTTATTCGTTAATTCAAGTTTTACAAATATTTTAAAATTTTAAAAATTATTAAATAGTTATTTTGGAAGTTTTATTAATATAAATTTTATATATAGTTATATATGTTTTACATGTAGAGATTTTGATTTATTATGATATATATTTTATAGTTAAATATTAAATGTCCTTTTGGGTGATTTAATAATATAAAAGTGTTTTTATATGGCAGAAATGTTAAAAAACACATGTTGAATCCTTTTTGGATTCTTATAAAAATCTTTCCGATAAGTAACTACAGAGGCGTGTCAAAATGAAACATTAGTTCTGATGTAGTAAATGTTACATAAGGGCACATTTGGCAGTTAACTGCAGAAGTATTTTAGGCCTAAAAACACTTTTAAGTGTTTTTTGGGTGGCGTTTGGTAAGAGTATAGAAAAACTTTGAAACACAAAACACTTTAAGTGTTTTTGAGAAGCATAGGAGGTGTTTTTAAACACTTCAATTTTAATATTCGATAATATTTTTTGAAACCTAAAAAACACTTTGTGTTTTTTGGCTTTTACTTAGGATGTGTTTTTTAAAAACACTTCCAATTTTAAGAAAATTGAAGGAATGTAATAGATATTTTAAAGAAATAATTAGATATTTTAAGAAAATAATTGCGATATTTTGGAAAATATAATTAGATTTAAAAGCAATGTAATAGGAAGGAGAAAAATAATTAGATAATTTTAGAAAATATAATTTGATTTTTAAAGGAATGGTCAATATCAGAATATTAAAAAAAAAAATTAGAGAAGTATTTTTTGAGAAGCATAAGAAGTGTTTTTTAAAAAAACACTTCAATTTTTAATATGGTAATATCTTACATTCCTTTTAAAAAATCAAATTATATTTTTACAAACAAATTTATGTAATTATTTTCCTTCCTATTTTTCCTTTAAATCTAATTATATTTTCTTAAAATATAAGTATTTTAATCTAATTATATTAATTTATATACTTGTAATAATTTTATTTATTTATTATGATATCACATATATTCATTATTAAATGTCCTTTTGTAATTTGTAAATCACTTTTTGGGATTTCTAAAACGTTTATAATAAAGAGCTATTAGGGAAGAAGCTTTGGCTACAAGCGTTGCTTGCAGAAAACAATCTCCTTGGGCCTAAGACTGACTTGGGATCTTCTCCCTTATATGCATTGTCTTTATGAAACGTTAGTGATGCGTATAGTATGCATGATGAGTGATGAAATTAGTCTTTTTAATTAAAAGTATTTTTAGGCCAACACTTTTAAGTGTTTTTATAGAAAAAAGTGTTGGTAAGAGTACCATGACATTTCAAAACTTTTAGAGGCTAGTTTGGTAGTGTTTCTTAAAATTCTATTTTAAGTGTTTTAAGGACTAAAAAAGTTTGATAATATTTCATTTTAAGTTAAGAACATGAAGTGTTTTTGAGAAACACTTGGGTAATATTTTTAAAAAACACTTTAAAAGTTTTGGATATTCTAAAATACCTATTTGTTTTATCTATTAAATATATATATATATATATATTTTCATGGAAGTATCTATTTATTTTATTTAAAAATTTGGATAATAATAACTAAAATTTCAAATAATTCAAATCTTTTTGTAAATATTCTTTTTTTTTAAATAAGGAAGTTTTATTAAAAAGAATCAAATGATTAACATGAAGCTAAGAAATCTAGAGCAAAAGTCCCAATATAAAGGTGCTCAGAGCTCCTACTTTTACTGAGCGCTTGAGCAGCAGTTTACAGATCTTCTAACATAAGAAAAATTTCATGCTGCCTATATTTCTGATATATCTTTGCAGTGTAATCAGCAATCCGAAAGGAGGAATAAGTAGTGTGAGAATTGTTCAAGGCAGAGACGACTACCTCAGCTTCAGTCTCCATTATCAGATTATTTTCCCTCTGGGTTTGATCCATGACAGCCCCTCCCTCACGCTCATGGCTTCTGCCTCCTTAGGTGCAAGGCATAGTTGTCGTTGTTCCAATCTGGCAGCAATAAATTTGCTGCTCTTTCTAATAATACGCCCAGACCAATGGACCCCCTCTCCTTGAAAGATCGCAGCATCAACATTTACTTTGAACCACCCTTCATGGTTTCTCTATGGATGGCACTTGGAGCTGGTAGGGTTCTGGACATTAACTTGAGTTCTATCATGCAAACAGCTCTCGGACGTGCTAGCGTTTACAACTAAATTGATCATTTGCATGCATGGTTCCAAAAGTAGCGTTATCAGTTATTCGTGGGCGATCGAGATATATCGATCGTGTCGTGATACATCAAATAAGATGATTAAATATTGAAATTATTAAATATTATAGAATTATTAGAAAAATAGATACTATTAAAGTAAACTAATTACAATAAAAACAATTTTTTATTAACATTATTTAAATAGTTAATGACATTCAGTGAAATTTATGTATCTTAATGTGTAACAAAATTATTTATAAACATATGCTTTCTTTCCGTCTGTCGTGATCAATAATATTTGAATGATGGAGACATCAGTATCTGTAATTAATTACCATTGACGTACAAATGGGGCGATAATTTGTATAATGAGAATCACTCGAAAAAGGCTTTCGTGTGGTTTTCTTTGTCAAGATAAAGCATTAATATGTCAAAGACATCACCTCTGCATATATTGTTAATATAGTGTCAAGACAAATTTTCAATCTACTTTGACTTATATATATAATATGTGTGTATATCTCGACAGTACCATCACATGTAATATTAGGGATAATATATTAAGGTTGGATCCATGAAATTTTATTATTATTTTGTTATGATTTCAAAATTTTATGAATGTTCTCTTTCATGAGACAAATACTTAAAATTAAATAAGTGCAAATTGAATTAAAAAAGAACAGAATTCTGTTCAATATAAATAACTTACTATTAGGAAAATATTATTACATATAAATTTGAATATTAAAACAAAATTTCAGCTGTATTTTTTAAGTTACTCTTTCCATTTTCTTTACTAAACAAAGCCTAAAAAAATATTCAATGAAAATAATATACAAATTAAAATTAAAAAGTACAACATGATCAGCATAAAAAGGTGGTTTTAGCTTCTTCATCATCAGCTTCTTCTTGGTATATTTAAACTGTTCTTATTATATTTCCTGGACCTGGAATGTCAACATAACAATAATATAACAATAAACTTAATAATAGAAATAATTTAAGGCATGTATGAACATAATAGAATTATATTATTACCACTGTTTTTATATTATAATCTTTTTCATGAAAGAATGTAGAATCTAATAAAATATAATAATACTATAAAGGTAGATAAGAACTTTTCAAGGATGAAAATATGTTGAACAATTATAGTTTTGAAACTGATGCAAATTAGATATTTATTTTTCCTATTTAAAATAAAGTCTTCTTGATATATTAATATTAAATTTTCCCATTCTTAAAAATTATATATATAACTTAGTTACTATTGTATTCTTATAAAGAAAACCATGATTATTAATTTATTGTGTAATGATAGTTTATAAAATGTGAGCCTTACATACGTAACAAAGAATAAACACTGAAGAAATTAATGTGGCAAATTAATTTTAAATTTACTTATCAACACAAGTCATTCTCAAAGAAAGTAATAATATAACATAACAATAACAATGTGGATGGAGATCAATGGCATTAAAAAAGAAAACATCTAAGCATATGTAATTTGTTATTACCTCGTGAAGGAGTTTCCTTCTCAATTCTTGCATGATAAGCGAAATGAAAATGCTAAACCGATAAAAATTCAATTTTTACGAAAAGTATGGTAATTTAGGTTGAAAACCGGAGAAGATTCTCTGAATCTCGGATGACTAAGCAGGACTCGTGGATTAAGTTAGTCATGAAATCTAGTAAGCTAGAAAAGTTTAGTTAAATTATGAGACAATCGGAATATTTACGATTATCGGGTGTAAATCAGTAACCCGGGGGCAGATTTATGAAAATCTCATAAATCGGAAAAAATGACTTGATTGATTCATTTAAAATAAAAGTGGCTTGAAAAGAAATAAATTGTTTTGGGACAAAGCAGTTCGAATAAAACAATATGAACTATGCATATCAAATAATAATAATAATAAATAAAATAAAGGATAAAGAGAAAAAAACAAAACAAAGAAAGGGAGAAGGCGTCAGGGGAGAGAGCGTATAGAGATTTTTAATTTTTAATTTTTTGTTCATTTCTTCTCATATCCTATGAAATCGGTTTGTAGGTTTCGTTGAAATTTTGACAAAGTTGATCAGCAGCGAGGGTTACGGCGTGGACACAAATCTTGAAGTTTGATAAACTCCATGAAGTAGGGAATTTTCATACTTGTGTTATTTAACCCGAAGCCATTTAATGACATTGGATTGGCTTAGAGGCCGTAAAATCTGCGAAGTAAATTCGGTTCTCAAATTTTGGAGTAGTATGAATATAAGTTTGTTTGAAAACTGCGATTTCTACGTTCTGGCAGAACATATGTAAAGAGTCGGTGATTCGGGACCTTTGGATCGGTCATATAGACATTCGAAATGAGTTCATGTAATTGCTTGAATGTGTTTGTTTTGCCATGCATGCGCACTTAGGTGGGGAGTAACCGGGTATTTTACTCTCTTGTTTCTCCTGTCAGAGATCACTATTTCGGTCTGAAGCAATCGGGAAGCGGCACTCATTAGATCCGTTTGAGAAGAAAGTCGGGTTGTGGCTTTGGTAGTTATCTTGTGTATATGTATTAAAATTCTAAGGTTTAATATATGTCGTATTAAGAGTAATGTAAAAAAAACTCTTGAACCATGATATATATTTGGTTGAGATATATTTTGATGAGTATTGATGTAGGGATTTGAGGCGTTATTTTTCGCATTTTGGACCTGTGTGGTATTATATGGTTGGGGCGAAGGGTTATGTACCTTGGGTAGAAACTCCGTACAAGGAAGACTTTGCGGAATTTTCATGGTGTTGTCGGGTTATCAGGCATCACAGCTGTTAAGGTGAGTTGTGGTTGTCCAGCGGACCCCGGGTTTGGGGTGTCACAGTATTGGAGAGAAGGTTCTAATGGAAGTGAGCGAGAGCGGGGCTTGCGGTGTCATTGGTATCGTCTGCTTGTGAAAGAGCTTATCTGATCATTAGAAGCTTCGAGAAGTGCTCACGATTTAGAGCGGGGTTAGAAAGCTCTCCCCATTTTTCATTCTACTTATTTTTATTTATCTTTTAATTTTATTTAGTTTAATATTTCTACATTTTTTTCACAACATTTTATATTTGTACTTAAATTAATAAAGATATAAATTAATTCAAAATTTTTAAAAATATAAAAATAATAATATACTACTAGAAAAATTGATTTTAGCTACTATAAAAAAATGTGTAAATTTCTTTACACTAAATAGCTACTATAGGGCGTGTGTAAAATTCATGTAGCTAAGCTAATTTTAGCTACTAGTAGTGCTTTATTAGCTCTTTGCTATCTCACGAAATATCATAACTAATTAGCTAAAGAAAAATAATAGTATTAAAATGAAAAATGTATTAAATGTTTAGGTAAGGAAACGACCTGTAACTGCTACGTAGCTATATTACGTAGTAGGTAAATAGCTATATGATAGTAGTAGCTAATGTAAGAATGTAACCAGCTCTCTTTGCTTTAGCTACTAGACTGTCATAGCTAATTAGCTACTAAAAATAATAGTATAAAATGAAATATATTAGCTAATTTAGGTAAGGAGGCGACTATATATAGCTACTACTTAGCTACTATATTACGTAGTAGGTAAATAGCTACCAACAATAGTAGTAGGTAATGTAAATAATGTAATTACTACTTAGCTACTACATGACGTAGTAGCTATTTAGTGACTGAAATAGGTAAGTAGCTGATATTATGGCTATATAACTGCTTTATAACGACATATAGGAGTAGATTTATTTAGCGATTGAAAAAATGTAGTAGCTAATAAGTGTAGCTATTTAGTAACTATAATAGTAGCAAAATTGTAATAGCTATTTAGTAACTATTGTTTTGTAGTAGCTAAACAAAGTAGCTATTTAGCTACTAAGCTAGTAGCTAAATAGTAGTATTATGTGGATTAAAAATTTAGTAGCTAATAGTAGCTGTTAGCCTCTTTGTCTTTAGTAGCTTAATAGTAATAGCTATTTACTTGATTAATTTTTGCTGTGTTGTGTAATTTAGCTATTTAGGCTTCTTGAATTAGTAGCTAACGAGTAATAGTAGTTAGTGACTAAACTGAGTAGTAACTAAGAATTTATATTTAAATTAATTATTAAATTATTAAAACCCAGCAAACAAATAATAAAAAAATAAAAGAATAAAATTATAAAATCTATTACATAAAAACTAACGTCCTTAGGAATAACATAAACCAAAATAACGTGTACTAAATCCCATGTTCTGAATATCTATACAATAAACCAAAAAAGTTCAACAACAGGAATGTTCACATATCATTGATGGGGGGATCATTTGTGGTGGGGTCATTTGTAGGGGGGTCATTCACATGTGGAGGCTTTGTAGGCGTGAGGAGACTGTGTCGATTGAGCTAAAGCCCACCAGTGGGAGCCTTAACCTCATCAAGTTAATCTTGTATGCCCCAACTTGTAGTATCCGCCACCATCTGCTCTGGCCAGACGCCTGTCCTTGGCGCTCACGTGGCTCGGGTCGATCTTGGATGGCATGTAATTGGAATGGTAAGATGGGCCACTCGTGTATACTGAAGATCGATCACCTAATTCGTATATGAGTCATTTGGCCTTTTATCATTCTACAACTAAATAAATATCTTTGCATCTTCGTCGATAGATGTTGTGTTCTCTCTGAACCTTCATCTAATATTTGTACCATCAGATTGCATTTCTTGATGCCTGACTTCCTATAAAATTTGAATAGATATTCGGACAATAAATGAATGTATAATAAAAAAAAACTTGAAGTATATAATATACTTTTAATTTATTTACCTGATTTGGCGAGCCCTCTCGTCAACCCATAGATGGTAGTGTTAGAAGTGTCTAGATTCTTGATGGATTTGGATAAGGGATGACTTCTTTAATTCTTTCTCTATACAGAAATATTAGTAAAATTGAGATATATTTGTTATGATCTTACAAATCAAAAACAAAAAATTAAAGTAAAAGTTCTAAGTACTCTCAATCCTCCTAACATGCTCTAAATGAAATGGAACCCCAGTGTCTTGAAGGTCACGTGGTGCAGCAGCTTCTCGGTTTGGCGGTTGAGACGATGTGATCGAGCCGAAACTCTGATACCCGTGCTTCATTCCACCTTGCGGATGGACTCGTAACATGCACTAGTCTCATCTTCCTCCACTTATTCAAGTGTCGTATACAGACTTGGCAGCCTCCAAAGTTGCTTTGATGATCTTTCATCTCGACATCCCATGAGAAATATTTTACATAAAGAAAGTTAATAGTTACTCATATAAGTACAAAATAAATGTTAAAATAATTAATAATGATATTTCTAACAAAGATGACAAAGTTTCCTCTGTCTTGGCAATAATCCAGCTAATAAAACAAACATATTAGTACTTGCAATATAATAAGACATATATAATGCTCCTCGACTAATCTGACAACATCTCCTTCAACAAACACAATACTTCATATGTTCAACTTGTCATGTGCACATTTTTGCATATAAAGGCTATAAGTGAATGAGTTATACATGAACTCTTTGATAAAAGCATTTTATCCCTCTTTTTTGTGATGGTGCTCCATTTATACCTTTCAATGTCGACCCGCTCGCCGAAAATGGAGTGATGCGACGGCGCGTCGGTAAGACTTGACAAAAACATAAAAAGCATCTGAAATGTCGATTTTACATAAAAAAAAATTTAGAAACGATAATCTAAAATATTTCAATATATTATGTTCATTTACCTCATTCTCCACAATCAAGCGGGTCACGAGATCTTTGGTCACAGAATGTAGACATGGTCGATGGTGAACGGCGGTAGTGAAGGGTATTAGTAGCGTGTCGGCCAGTCGGAAGTACCTGAAAGATGATTCGTAGATGATTTGTATGGAGGAGTATGCAATTCCTCTAGTGGAGTGGTACTGGCTAGACCTTCTGCATGGGATAGTGTACCTCGCGGCAATCATCCTTAGATCCTCTAACGCGACCTCTCTCATTTGATCTCGAATCTACATATCCTATGATAGAATATATAAACATGTTGATAAGAGGACATGAAAAAAACAAATAAATAAAACATATGTGAATAATTATGAACATGATGTAAATCACCCACTAGTCATTATCATTATCATCGGTTCTTTTGAATCGATTCAACTCAGTGAGTCACGATTCATCCTCCCGTTCCCGGTTCGACTCCAAATCAATTTATTATTGCTTCATTAGGATCGACCCGAGACATTGGCTCATCAAGGCAACCTACGTACATGAAATTCTGCCATCCTCTTGGAATGGTTGGCTTTAGGTGGTGGATGAATTATTAGATGATTGCGTTCTGCTTGACTCACCCGGCTTTTATTTTATTAACAACCTGTCGGCTACATGCGGCGTCATTGGATATGGACAATAATACACGAAATTGACATTTGAGAACCCGAAACAAGAGTTCATACTTGTTAAATCTCGTCGGTGGTTTACTACACAATGTTATATTTAGGATGAACCCTTGTCCCGATAATGGTAGATCAAACATTTCACACTTGAATAATGCATTCGCTTATTGTTGTAGATATTCCAACTCTAACTTCTCAGTGACCATAGTAGTCATTCATGATGATGCATATAGTTGAACCCTTTATTGATGAACTATATTCCATTTATTGCCTCTTAGGTTCCATGTCCCATTGAGTGGAATTTATATCCATTCAAAATACGGATATGTTCTTACCAAATCATCGAAGGTGCGTTTGCTTAAGATCCTTGAGTTGTGTTCATGATATTATTTGAAGGATTGTTCATGTGGCGCCCCATTTCAGGTTCGTTAATGACTGTCGACCGTAGCGGAGATATATTCGTGGATGTCGGGTAACTTTGACACCGCTCACGAAAATCGAGCGAAGTCTCCTTTGTGTGGGGAGCTCTGCCCCGAAATTCCAACATGTCTGACATTTTACAACGGCCGTGCTGTTAGCGTGCAGTAAATGGCGAGCAGGCCCGTGCATCAATACTCACAAAATATATATCAAGTATGTAACAATAGTTCAAAGTTATTACATTACTCTTAACGAAAACATATATCAAATTTAGAGTTTTAATACATGTTATGCAAAATGAATACGAAAGCCCTGTCAGAAGCTGTACAAAAAGCGCGGCCTCTGGTAGTGTCGTCTCACAGTACACTCACGTACTTGAAAAATGATCCCTCGCCCAGTGAAGCGATACTTGATAGTGATAATTTCCTACGTAGGTTACTCCCCACTTTAGTGCACATGTCACTTGGCAACCAATCACACTGAGCAAATAAATGATCTACTTGAATGTCTACATGCCTCCGTATCTCGAGTCTCATCGGCTCCTCGCATGCCTATAAGCAATCACGAGCAAAAATAGTTTTCAAAACAAAAGCTTTTGTTCTTAAAAACACACTACCCGGTTTCGGTAAATATATTGGACTACCCTCAGCGAATTCTTTGGATCATTTTAGAGCAGTCATGGAGTCGCTTCTCCAAGAGATGTTGTTGGACCACTCTCCAAGGAAATTCTTCCTTGAAATTCCTTTCACAATCGTTTTCATTTTTTTTTTATTTTTCTTCATGTCATGCACTCACACCTACCATTTAGGGTGCCCCGGTGCATATGGAATGCATTATGCCATTTCCAAAATATTCATGCTAATATATTTTATGTATATATTAATAAAATTAATTCACACAATTCATGTTATTCAATTCATGTCCGATAACAGCAAATTAATTTCGCGTGGGCTGAATTAAAAAATCAAGCCATTTTGAATGCGAACCACCCAAATCATAACATCTCATGTGAGCGGTGTGAAACCCTCGGTCTAGGCATTCAATACCTGATAAGGTTTTCTCCATGGTTCAAGGTGGACACATAACCACGGCTATTCAGGCCTCGACAAATCCCCATCCATTAAAATGGCTCTTAGCGAAAAATTAAACCAAGTAGGAAAAAGATCCCTTACCTCTTGAGTTGTCGAGAACTCCACGAATCGGTGCCCATGCGTAGCCGCTACAGCCGCGTGACTTTGCTTCTTTAACGGTCGAGAATCGACGGTCAGAACTCCAGGAAATCAGAAGATGCTATTTCTCTCTCTAAAACCTGAAACGCTTCGCATGCGTTTTGCTTTCAAATTGGAGAAAAGTCTATTTCTTTTGTCTTATTCATTTAAACTTTTCAATAATTCCATCCTTGTCCCTTCATTTAACTATTTGACACATGACTTAATCTAAGCCATTCATCTCCATCATCTCACTAATCATGCAACATGTGTCACATGGGTACATGTTTTAGGTAAATTTTGTCACATCACATGTCTCTCACAAGTCTTTGGCACCGTGCGGTGCGTCGAAAAACATGAAGTCGATTCTCAGGTCGGCCCAGTGGCGTGTTAGCTAGATTTCACGAGGAGATTCCAATGGTGATGTCCGTTTTGTCATCCGAGATCTAGAAAAATTTCGGATTTTGACCGAAATGACCATTTTACCATTTTTCAGAAAATTAGAATTTTCTCGGGTTTTATATTTCACCTATATAAATTAAAGTGATTTGGTTAGTATAAGTAATAGATAACCTATATATATATATATATATATATATATATATATATATATATACCACCTATATATATATATATATATAAGAAATAATTTTTTAAGTAGTATACTATCATTGCATATGTATTAGAACCAATGAATTCCTTTTCTAGTAGTGTATCTATTTACATTATCAGTTATATTTTTCGAATTTACACAAGCTCATCCAGTATAGTCTTACTCTAAATAATTTACTATATAGCCCATCGAAGTGAGTATATAGCGTGGCGGCGCATCACGAGCACCACGTCGCCGTGTAATATTTTTGGGAGTTGTTGTTCAGGATGAAATTGTGAAATGATAAATTTATGAACCCGGAATGTCGTACTAGAACAAGGGTAAAATTGTAATTGGTCAAAATGGGACATAAAGGTCATAAGCAAAGAAGATGAGAGGCCATTATGAAAATAATAAAAGTTGTTGTGCAATTTTTGAGAGATGGAGGACCTAATTCTAATTAAGGCAAAGATGGGATTATAAAAGGCCATGAGACAAACAAAATATGTCATTTGCTCTCATTTTGCTAGGGCTCCAGGTTTGGAGAAGAGAGAAAAGAAGAGGAAGAGGAGGAAGAAGAGGAAGAAGAAGTGGGAGAAGACCAAAAAGGTGTGTTTTTGTCTTGGAATCATGTATATTTTGGTTCCTAGGGTTTTTTGGTATGGAGATTAGTTGCTCCTTGTTCTAGGGTTTTTGAAAATCATCCTAACCACAAATTCATGAGATTTATGAGTAAAACCTTAATTGGTATAGAATAAACATGGAATCTATCATAATTATATGGTTTTGTAGGAATTGGTGGACCTTGGGTTGAATTCTTAGGATTTTCACCTAGGGTTTGGTTATAAGAAGTTCCAAACCACCAATACAAGTGTTATGGTGTGGTTTTGGATAAATTCATATGTTAGTTTTGAGGTATTATGGAATAGAGAGAAGTTGTATGAAGAAAAGATGGTACGAAAGAGGGCCAAAGCAGCATTTAGGCAAAACCACGAGTGATAGGTACCCAACGAGGGTGAGTAAGTGCTCCATACCGAATGTGTTTGAATGCCGTACAAACATAGTGGTACCACGGTGTCAAAGCCTTGATTTTTGTATTCGCATATTTAAGCTCAAAATCATACACCAATTGTATAGGAACCTTACTAAATGATTAAGAGAGGTTCAAAGAAGATTGGAACTCAATGAAAAATGTAGCGTACCTCGCCGCCTCGGCGAAGCGAAGTGTAAGTAAATGTTAGTGACTTGCATGTGAAGTATGTTAAGTTTATGTGATTCTGACGATTAATACTCTTGTGCGTAATCTTTTGAATGTGTGATTCTGCTTGGGCGATTAAAGTTATGGAGTGGGTAACCGAGTTTAGTAAGCAAAAGTGTGAGTGTTCTAAACCTATTTTAAATGCTAGTTTATTATTATTAAGCGTTTTACAACGGTATTTTATGAACTTTAGATTGTAAAACTATATTTTAAAAGCAAACAATGAATTTAGCAAGCAACGATGGTTTTGATTTAAACCATATGTGAAAAGAAATAAACAAGTAATGTTTTGATGTATTCAACCATACTTTTAAAAGCAAGCAAGCAATAGTTTTGAGTTGTAAACCATATTTTAAAGCAAGCGATGGTTTTGAATTATTAAGCCATGTTTCAACGAAACAAGCGACAAGCAAAAGTATATTTTATAAAGCGATTTCGCGAAAAATCCTTTTTAGTCTTAGCGAAGCATACCCGGTCGGAGAGGTATTCGAATTAGTGCGGTGATGTTAAGATATAAATTCATGCATTTTAGAATTTGCCTAGTCGGCAAACTTGGTTCATGCATCATGGCATTTAAAAACCAAGTGGCACGTCTTGAAGTATATAGGGTTAGCAGCGTTAGCTAGATTATGGTGAACCAAGCCACCATATTTCTGGAAAAGGGAATTGGGCTAGGCTCTTCCCACAGGTGATGCGGACGGGTCCTTCCACACCCAGAAACGCGGTCGATGCCCGAGCTCCGTGTTCACTAAGTGCAATGACGAGGAAAAGCCTCCAGTGGTTGATGATTTATAAGCGCATGTTTTATACGGTTTGAAATCAACATTTGGTGCACCAGTTGAACCAGGCTCGTGTTTATTTAAACAACCCAGTTTGAGCGGACTCAGTTTTTATTTTAAAAGCCCAGCCCAGTTGAGCCCGAGGCTCGTGTTTATGAAAAGTTTGCCAACTTTCGCAAGCAAGTAAAGCAGCGGCGAGGTTTATGAGAAAGTTTTTTAGAAACTTTTAAAGCAAGCAGAAGTCATGGCTTTTAGAAACTTTTAAGCGAACGAAGTAAAACAATGACCGGAAAATATCCTAGTAAAAAGAGAGTTTCTGAGTTTTGAGATGTTTTAGAAAAAAGCAAAACATTTTATAAAGCATACACTCAGACTCATTTGCTCATTATTTTTGTTGTTTTAAAACTATTTTCTAGGTACGAACTTGTGAACCGTGGAGCATGTGAGATTATACGATTTTAGTATCGGTCGTAATTAATAATATTTTGTAAGAAAATACTTTGAATTTGTATAGTGGAAGCATATGTATGTACATAGTGTAATTTTGTAGAAATGTGTGAGCCTGAGGCTCTTTTGAAAGAACGTTGCTGGTTGCCATATTTGGAAAAGTGTAAATTGTGTTTACAAGATTTGGAATATGTCATATATGTAGTTGTTATGCTGCCAAGATTTTAGCAAATGACAAGTTAGAAAAGGAAAAAAATTTATACGAGTTTTTCGACAACAATCTGGCAGCTTCACGGATTTTAATCTCTTCAAGTAACGACTAGGTTTACGTGGGGTGGCGGCACACGCCGTCGGCGAGAGGGTGGGGGTGTGTCATTTACATAATAGTCATATTATAGATAACTACATAAAAAATGCAAAAAGAAGTTGTTATAATCAACAAGGAATACTACTTATTATATGGATCCACTTCTGAGCAATTTAACAATATATGGCGTGTGCGGCATGTGAGCTCTTCAGTAATTTGCCTTGATGTGGCCGATCCAGTATCATCGGGATGTTGAAAATAGACAATGTCTCTCGTTTTCCTCCCAAATTCTCTCCACAAACATCATTATTCCCTTTGACACCTTAATGCCTTGTATTGTCTGTCTTTCCTTAAATAGTATGAACAAAATAATGAAAGCCTTTCAACTAAATAACACTTTGTGTGGGCATTTGCGTGTGAACCTTAACATATTACCTTATTTTAGCTTCTGAAAATTACCTATTTATATGTCTCAATTGGTCATCTGCATAGTGAAATGTAAGTAATCATAGTAACAAGTACTCATGAAGGATACATCCAGATGTTATACTTGGCCCAATAGTCGGCCGTGAGGCGAGTGTGCGGTAATCTCCCATCGAGTCAAAGAAGCTAGAAGAATATGCGCTCAGCTTGCAAGTCACGCGGGATCTCTTCCTCTGGTGAGCCATGTCATCTCATTTTTATAATTGTGAAGTCGGATCCTTGAAAAACATGCTTTCTGACTGTTGGTACCTTCCCACGATGCAGACATTACGGAAGCGATTAAGCGATAACCTGCATGAACAATCATGGCTCGCTCTCCCGAAGCTTAAGCTTTTGCATGTCCACATCGAGCCAAATTTGATGCATATCCATGCGGGTATCTTAAATTTTAACCCATTCACAACCTTGTTTCGAATCTTATCAAGCGTGTAGCAAGCTTTAGGGTACTTGGTCATTCCCTCTGCCTTCTCCAACTCCGGGCGTCGATAGTACTCATTCAATTCCGGTCTAGACTTAGAGTTGTCTTTAGTTTTACCCGACACATTCATAATCGTGTTAAACACGTTCTCAAAGGCATTTTTCTCAATGTGCATGACATCTAAGTTATGTCAAATGAGTAGCGTGCTCTAGTATGGCAAATCCCAAAAGATACTCTCTTTGCTTCCATCATTAGGCTTTTACATATTGGATCTATTAATATCGAGGCTCGATTTCAGTTACCCTTAATCAAGGTTAGTAATTAGATGTAAATTTCGTTTCCACCAAATAAGTGTGGTAATTTGTTACCACCATATTTTAAAAGCATATCACATTCCTTCGAGAAATATGTGGTTTGCGGAGTAAAACTTGATGGGTGTCAAACCCAGATTGCTTTCACTCTTTGAAAGTGTGAATGCCTCACGAGTCCATACAATGTCTGACGGACATGCCAATCGACCATTGTGCTCCACCTGACAACACATTGCATAACTAGGAAGTCAGCGGTGGTCCCGAATTAATCTGGCTCTTAGCGGAAATTTTGTTTTGTTGAAATGTCATGTACTAAGTTCAACATCAAATTCTTTTAACTCGGCTATAAGCGGTTTCAAAAAAACATCTAGCTTATGTTTGGGATTCCTAGGACCCGACACAAGTACAATTAGAAACATAGATGTCTCTTTCATACACAACCATGGCGGCATATTATAAACCATTAAAATCATCGACTATGATGAATAATGACATACTGTGGCCCCTTGAATGGTTGGAACCGTGATACATAATACACAGTCTCTGATTCTATTCTCAGCGCAAAATCGTGGTGTCTTGTGTTAGAGTGGCACCCAGCGATGGAGATCGAGCGGTGCGCATTTCTCCTTCTACAACCTGCGTTAACAAGCTTGCCGTCTCATATCATTAAGCGTTGCCTTAGAAGCACTCTGACCTTAGTAGTCGAGAGACGAAAGGAAAGTAGTACATTTTCTTGTAAGGGTACATTTGTTTTCTTCTTGTATTTGTTTATGCTTAGTCGGCCTACTCTTGTATCGTTGATGGCCACCGTCTTGCAAATTGGCCAGAGATCATTATCTTCTCCCCCGAAAAACATGCCATTGTTGCACAACGATGGATCTTCTCAGCGAGTAGCTTTGAAGCCTCGACGACCTTTTAGCATTGTAAAAGTTATTGGTCCGCGAGATTCTCGTCTCCTCCTGACCTCCTTTATCAATTGAGCAATATCATCAAACTCCCTTTGGGAGCCATATTGGTGTTCTTCCTTCATATTCTTCCCTAGCGACAATGATGACTATAGAATGTTTTTGGCAACTTTCAGACCCCGCATTCTTTTTTCACAGCACTTAGCATATCAAAAAACTTTTGTGCTTCTGGATTGGGAGGTTCATCCGATATTTCATTAGGATTGAAATCAGGCCGGCAACATCCATAACCATACTATGGTATGCATTTTCAACTGACTCAGATGCTAGTTGGGCATCACCAAAATTTTGAATTGAATCTGGTTCCATTTCACGTGTCTTGCCCCGAGCATACCCCGGTATAAACCGTTCTTCATTAAGTAGTACTTTACGGTATCGAGTTGATGATAACTATGGATTTAAACGCGTAAGTGTACATGGACACTTTATCTTGTTACCATCCATCCATTGGGTTTTACCATAATTCTATAAATTCCTCTAAACCAACAAAAACTCTAGGTTTAAGAGACCATTTATGAGCACAGAATACGTCAACTTAGATTTGAAGCAGTTTAAATGTTGAGCCACAACATTTAACAATATTAAGGAATAAGTCAATATTTTTATAGAAAATACGATCATGGCGATTGTTTATGTGGCACACTCTGCCCTAGAAAATTGAAAAAACTTAATTGTGAAACATTTATTATAGATTACAAGTATGTCATTGAACTTACTATAAGTCAGTGGTGGTTCCTATCCCATTCCCAAATGCATAATTCCTACTAGTCCAATTACTTAATTGTTTTTAGCTCACTCTATTTTGAAAATTCAACAACATTTCCTTAGTTCTCCAAGTACATGATTTGATTAAGTATAAACACAATAGTTACTTAGCTAAGTAGCTAATATTATCACCTTATCGAATATGCACCCGGAAACGAAGAATGATTATGCGAGATCTCTCACTATAGAAAAAACTTGCTAGTAAATCATAGTAGGCATTATGTATTTCATATCTAATGAAAATTTAACATCATTTGTGGCAATTATCGATCATATGATAGAAACATATAAATTGTAAAATTAAGGTTGGCTCGACAAGAAAGCCATTTCCATAATTTTTAATTTATGTTCTTTGAATACATGATATGATAATTTATCATGCAAATATGCTTGAGCAGGGGAGAACTAAGGTTTTTCATGTATGTAATTAATCTAAGGTGTAAAAAACTATCATGTATTACTTGTAGGGTCAAAACAGGGCAACCTACAAGAAATCATATTAACCTTGAATCATAAATAAACCTTGAATTCGATCAAGAAATCATATTAACCTTGAATCACCCAATAAAATTAGTCCAAAGTTCCTTATTTGTTTAGAAAGATGTAGAAAAACTTATGACAAATAAATAATAATAATAATTATTTTCCTTGAAAGTTCACATAAAAGCATATCATTCATTTCAGTTATTTTCGAACACCTAAAGTATTACAATATTATAATATTTTGTATTCATAGAAATTCGAACTTTCCATATACCTTGTCATACCCTTAACCACTAAGTTAAGCCTTAATAACTAACACCCAAGCCAATATAATAGAGTTTGGATTTTGAGATAAATAAAGATTTAGCCTAGTCATGGGTCTATGCAGTCTGCTTCAAAGTAGAGAGGATATAGTGAAAGGTATGTGAATATAAAACTAAAATTTAAATAATGACCAAAACAAGTCACCACGAACTTAGTGGGTTTATAAGTTTGGAAATAATATCATTTCAAAAAAAAAAGTTTATAATATAACCACCCAGTTTTGAATAACCAGCATTTTAATCCCATTGTAAGATGCCGGTATCGCTAACCCTTTAAAAATAATAACCATTGAATAGAAAAAGAGAATATGCGAGATCGACAAGCAATGCTAATTAGAACTACTGCAATAAAAAAGACCTAGAAATATACTACAAACAACCATAAGGATTCCTTATGTACTTTTCACATCTGATTATGAGCTATGAATATAAGGATTGAAGGGCTGCCGTTCTCTACTTCAAATCCGCACTATTCTTTCTTGACAATGAAATTCATCACCGTGCTTCCTCATGGCAGTGACCTTCATTACAATAATTACATCCAAATTGGTCGTGTACAAATACTTTAAACCATATGATGAAACCATGACCACAAATACACTAATACAGAGATTTATCCACCTCTTAATTACATATATTTTGATCATTATACAGGCGATAGAAGAATGCATCAAAAGAATCGAGCGATGGAGAGAAACAAGATCAAAGTGAATGGAGAAGATAATAACACAGATATTGTCTTGAGGAGAGATTGAGGCTAGAACTTTAGAGAGAGAAGGAGAGGCGGCTGGGTTTCGGCTCTCGGATCTGCGGGTGGAGTTGAGAAAGAACAAAGATTAGGCTAGATTTATGAGAGAAATCAAAAAATAAAAATTATGTGGAGAAGATGAACCTGACCTTAGTTGAAAAATAAAAAGTCACCTTTTACTTTGCACCTTTGCCTAGGAAGATATGAAAAGGTTGTGGTCTGCTTATGGGTCTTTCCCTCTTGTACCTTAATGGACATCACCCCTCATTGGAGAAGGTGGTTGGAAGCTTGAAAGTTGAAAGCAATGAGTCATGAACCATTAATAATTTTAGGCCACCCTCGAATGCAAGTATCACGTTGCTTTTTATTCATTTAAAAAAATAATAATAAAATAGAGAACCACAAATGGAAACCTATTTATTAATTACAATAACATATAAATATGATTGATTTCAAAAAACGTCTTTGTTTGATTTTTTTTTTTTAATTTCCTTTTAGCCTAAAGTTCGCGGCGTTAATTGACAAGGACATGTAGAAACATGTACACTAAAAAATTCCACAAAATTTACCAATTGATATTTGATTCGTGCCATAGTAGGGTGATTCAGAATCAACAATATTTGTATCCTAAATTTCCTCCTATTTGTGATCAGAAAGCTCTTTAGCGATATAGCGGTTCTGAGAAGTCGAACTCGGGGATGGGTTTCATCTTACAAATGACTTGTATCATGATTTCAAAGTAATTGAGCTTTATTTGGATTTTGGATTTGCATTAAAAAGTGGTTGTTGTTGTCACTAAGCTACTTGGAAGCGATTTAAAATAAGATATGGAAGGAAGACGCGAAGTCTTGGGTCCTAGTTTGGTATGAGTAGGGTTACTGTGGTGTCCTCGGAGTTATTTCCTTACATTAGGGCAAATGACATATAGTCATTTCCAAAAGCCGGATCTTTGTTTAACTTTAAAAACCAACCCATATGCATAACATTCCTATTTGAACCATGCATTTCTCTTTTTGAGCATTTAATGTTCTAAACGGTTGAAAAAATAAAGCATTTAACCTACTTTCGGTGGCTAAGTAAATGACATCTAATGGATGTCGTGTATCTACCATTAAGAATACTGAACCACTAAGCATACCAGTATTGACCAAGAAAATACATTAAATAGCATTTGCAACCTAGTTTGGAAAGTTTGAAACACAAATGCGAGTACAGCTTCATGAAAACGCAGAGAACACGCAGCCCAACATCAACCAACCCTAACTGTATCCTCTTGAGTTTTGAAACCTTGAGCATCCTTTGAGTTGTCATCCTGAAGGGGTGTGTTCAGTAACTTTAGAAAATGAAGAAAGAGGAAAGAAAGAAAAATAGAGTGCAGGGGCTTGTGTGAAAAGGCTGTGTGGAAATGAATAGTTAGTTACAGTATTTACTTAACATGGCTTATAGCTCCACAAACATGCGAAAATACGAACTAACCTAAATAATATGGTGATTACATTGAGAGCGAAAAGAGGAATTAAACAAAGAAAGCGAGTCGTTTGGATCCGCAACGAGGCGGAATTTCGCGCTGCACGGTGAATTTATGCTGATATGAATTTTTCTCTATGATAGCGAGGGCTATATCTGCTTGAATTGATCCTGTGAAGTACCGGCCTTATTCATGGCTAGCTATGGCTGTTCGCTATGATTGCAGTACAACTATCATGCGAAAATTTCGCTATGCCATAGCGAATTTCAGCTATCACGCTTCTGCATCCTCCGGCTGCCTTTTCTCCTCTTCGGCTTGATATTTCTTCATCCCGGGCTTGATGAAATCGTAGGAATTCATCTATAAACTTAGCATCATCGGCACAAATTCTGATGCGAAGCGATATGTGATGGTGGAGGCTTACAGGAAACACCCAAAACTACCAAAAACAACCTCGAAACAAAAATCGGTAATACTAATGGGCATACGCGTGTAGTAAAACTTAAATAATATGATTAATGCGCAAAAAGCACTCAAAACCTATCTTAAATAGGACTCGAAAATAGCACTTTTGAGTGCTAATCTACCCAATCGACACATTGCTAGTCCTTAGTAATGCTAAAAATAAAAAGGGTATGCGAGGCTATGCTTTTTGCAAAAAATTATTCTATTCAAAAAGTATTATTGTACAAATGAGGCTTTACCTTGAGTATAGAGAAAATTTAGACTACGTACCCAAAGCCATCATCGAAGCAATTGCCATATAGGAACGAGTTTGAGCGGCGCTCTTGATTCACGAGGGAAGTCAGCACAATTTCACAAAAAATCTAAGTGTTTTTAGTGTCAGTTTGAACGATAAGTTACAAAGTATTCCTCCTGACAGCTACGCGGGGCCTTAAGCGATGATAACTTTAAATAGATTTAGTTACCTTATTTCTTACTTGATTGTATTGTAGGGTGCAGTAAAAATTCGACTTCACCAAAGTCAGGTGTAGCGGGTCCTGATGACAAACCCGATCAGAGTTTGGGCATCAAGCCAGAAGATATCTTGAGCCGCTGCTCTTGAGCCGCTGGGCAGATGATTTCGAAAATTCAGCTCCTATTTCGCTAAACCCTGCCCATCCACCCATGTAGCGAATACAAAGTCGGTGACTCCCGACCCGGTGAAGGTTTAGGGCGCAGGCTTTAAGAGCTTCGCCATACCCTTAGTTGTGTTTTGGGTTTCAGGCAAGTATCCGCGACTTTACATTTCTTTTTCTTCTTTGCTTTTTCTTTTTGTTTTTCTTTTTCCGTTTGAGAAACATTGGTCTTCATTTGTGATAACATAAACTATTATGGTCGTGTCCGGCTAATCTAAAGTGGGTTTGCAAAGTAAAAAGTGCTCTGACTCTATTTGTTGATGAAAAGGCGATGTAGCGTGTGATTGCTAAAGGCGGACGGACAAGGTTGAATACTTTGGAGATTCAGCCGCAAACTTAATCATGCATGGAACTATTCTCTAGCATTATGTGGCAACATCTGATGCTTGATTTTTCAGCTGAGGTAGAAGCGAGGAAACATAAAAATATATGCTCGAATGGTTTGCAAGTGTAGAAGAGAATGTCATCTTTGCTATAAGCTTTAATATAACCAAAGTGGCTGTCTAGCTTAACATAGCTAAACACAACAAAAGATCCTTTGCTACTATTGGCTAGTACATACCTAATCTAAACAATCATATACAAAACAAGTAGGCGGAGTTGATAAAGCAAAAATAAAATATGATGAAAACACTTCCAACTCTAACTTTTCTCCAACCAAAGTATAACCATGCCTCCACCGGGGCAGTGGACTGAAAGCGAGAAGGAGTGCGACCACCTCACTCTCGTGGTGGTGTAGAAGCCGGTGGATCTGAAGCTGTTGCAGCGGCTGCCAACATATCCAAAGAGGCTGCAGAAATGGATAAGGCGGATTGATCACTTAGTATGGGCTGTAGGCTTTGGCCACGGGATCGGATTTATAATCGAGGCGGCTCATAATCCAAGAAGCATGGTGTGATTCTCGCTTTGAGAGTGACCTCGACTGGCCATCCGTCAAACAACGGTTCGAGTAGTAGCAAGTGTGAGCGTGACATCATCCATAATAAAGAGATAACTCCCTGAACCTGACAGTGGACATGCTCGGTGACCGGCAGACGCTGGGAGGACGCCGGGCTGTCTCCGAAGGAGTCAAGCAAGAGGGAGGTGGAACTGGAGGGGGTGAATCTGGAACTAAGGTCCTCTCCACCTCCACCTCCGAACAGCCGGCCAGCCTTGAGTGGTCCCCGCAACATCCGCCCCTCCCGCCGTTGTGCACAATGGAGAGTGGCATATATAGACCTCTGATAAAACCCGGGGAAACTCACCAGCCACGTGGCTCTCAGTGGAACCTTAGATGCTCTAAGACCTGACTCAGCAACCTCGGCATCAACAGGGGAAAAGCCTCTGCCCGAGCCAGGTCCTTACGATGGACCTTCTCCTCAAAATGTAGAATGCAGTCATGATGAGCTCGGAGGGACTGAACCAGAATCCCTCGGATATCCTGTATAGAGCCTCGATAGCTCCCCTACGCTGTATATAGTGCTGAAGTGGGAATAAGCTGGTTCGGAGTACGTGGTCCACGAAAATTCATGGAGAAAAGTCATGAAGAGTATAGGCCCTGGCCGTGGTATTCGAAAGAGAATAACCATCTCTCTCTGTGATGGCTGAGGCCACCGCCGATAGTCCGTGGAATTCGCCAGAACCACTGGCAGGCCTAAAGCAGCTGTAATATCTGCAGCTCAGAGTACCCCAGGGCGGCCGTCGATACTGAACCGGATCTCCAACGGACTAGGCACTCCCCGGGATGTCATAGTGTGATAAAACTCAAGCACCACCCGGGGATAGAAAAATTGCCTTGGTGTCATGAATGGAGCAATGAATATCGGCCGCCTGACAACCAATCTCTCGAATCGCAAGTCCGCGGGTCAATGCCGGTATGTCGTAATATGACTCCATATGGAAGTCCCGGGCACGAAGATCTATGTTCCCGGGATCTGGATCACGTATAAACACGGCCGCCCGGGATCCGGTCTGGGATAATCAGCGACGCCTCTATCACCGAGGAGGCGACGGCCCGGGGCCTAGACCGTAATGACCACCCGGCTTGATGTCCCGGCCCCGCTTGAAGGCGGGTCCGGCTGGTCCTGATGCTCAGGAGAAGGCCCGAGGTCCCACCCCGGTCCGACATCGGCCCGGGATGGGGCTCAAGCCTGAATCTCCCTCTCAAATGTACTGTGGGTCGATGTGTGCGGTGTCTCGTAACCCGGTCTAGAGAGTGAGCAATCAGCCGATGTGCCTCGCATCGCCTCTCTCAAATGGGTACCGACCGGGACCCGGGCCTATAACGATGGGCTCCACGAGTACGAACCATGGCTGAAGACTCGATGTGGGCAGAGCAGAACGCGTGAGTCGCAAAAATGGGCCACACCCATTGGGGGAAAGGCGGCGGCGGTGGCTCGCGAGCCGGGCTCCTGAGAGATGAGGAGCAGAGATGGCCGCGCTGCGCTCGGGAGCCTCTCCAATACAGGGTTTCCTGTTCGCGGGGCTCTGGCTAGGCGAGGCGTAGTGCCAGAGAAGCAGGCAGAATGCAGGCACGGAGCTCTCTGTAAGGCCAGGGAAGGTATGAAAGGAATGGAATGAAAATGAGGGGGGGAGCCTTTTTATAAATCTATTTGGCAGTTGAAAGGTCTCCCTGAAGCCCAAGAGCCGCTGGAGGACAAATTTCGCTATGATTGCGAAATTTATGTCCTCGCACTCACCTATTCCCTCGCAAAATAAAATAAAAATTAATTTAAAAAAATTAAAATTAAATAAAATAAAAATAACAATAAAATAAAATAAAATAAAAATAAAATTTTAATCGGAACATAATAAAAAAGGTTTTTAATTAAAAACTAAAATAAAGAAAATTACCAAAAATAAAAATAAATAATAAAAATCGAAATTGATAAAATTAAACTAAAATCAAAATTTCGAGCGCATTTTGTCTCCGGAGACCTAACCAGCCTCATCTCGCTTCTAGTTTCATTCATGGAGTGATCAAGGAGGAGGAGCTCACGCCCAGAAGTGATGTACTCGTAGCCGCTTTCATGCTCAAATTTCTCATTTGTTTTCTTGGTTTCTTTCACTTTCGTGGTATCGGGGAAGCATTAGCTCTTCAGAGTGATCGATGCAAAGCCAATTCTCCATCAATGGCTTTTACCTTTTCTTCACCAATTCTCTCGCAGCTTAGAGCATTTGGTTTCTCGAACTTGGACCAATCAGCAAACTTCATCCGATCCTTGCCTCTCATCTCTACCGGCTTCGCGCTGTTGTTCGTGTGAAAGATATTGAGCTCCAAAGGTCATGTCGGTTTAATGTGAGCCGCATGACTCATTCCTATAGCTGATTATCGCATTGAAGTGGCCAAAAATGGCCTTCCCAGATGATTGGCACATGATTAGGCCCAATCGCGATTGGTTCACATCGAAAGACTGCAAAATCCACTGGATAGTAGAATTTGTCCACTTTACCAATACACCCTCAACTATTCCCTAGGAATTTTTACTCAATCGACGCCTAAGGATAGAGTGATGTTGGTAGGCTTAAGCTCCCAAACCCAATCGCTATATACCGAGTATGACGTAGGTTCACACTAGCCCCAAGTCCAACAAGGCTTTTTATCTATGCAAGTTCCTCCAATGTCGATCGATATCGTGGGGGATCCCGGATCCTTGGATTTCACCAGTGGTCTTCGCTCAATGATGGTGACCGACTTGCTCGTTAGGAAGGCTTTCTTTCAATGCCCAACCCTCTTGACCGTGCACGTCCTTCAAAAATTTTGCATATGTCGGGACCCTCGCTTTAATCATGTCAAGCAATGGATATTTACCTTCACTTTAGCACCTCCCAAATTTCGCCATGCTAGAATTTCGCTTGCCTCTATGCTTGAGGAAATGGAGGGGGTATGTTTTTTTCATCGAATCTTCTCTCGATTATTATTCTCTCAGTTCACTTCCTTTTCTTTCCTTGTTTCTTCATTAATCTAGGCATTGGTCGCTTCAATTTCTTTTCCACTCTCAAAGTGACGATAGCCTTTACTTCATCCATTCTCGTATCGGGGGTCACCGACAAATCCTATCTCATGTATTCCCTAGGGTTTTGTCAGTCCGAAGGAATTTTTCAGACTCGTCACGGTTAGACAACCCGGTAATGGAACATTGCAACCCGCATCGGCGTTATCTTAACTTCTTGTCGAGTGAGCTGACGCTTTAATTTTCTCGACATTTGACATTGATGGCTTTCTTCTTCTACAAAATTTCCCACCACCTTGCTCAAATTCAAGATGGCTTGCTCAACAGGGGAAGAAGGTGGAAGTCAAGTATTAAATAAGTGAGCCAACCGGCTATCGTGTTCTAAAATATACGCAGGGGTTTCGCTTCCATGATGTTTGATGATTCCTCCTATCAGTTATAGAAAGTACCATATGGAGCATTTGTAGGTGGCTTATTTGACTCCAAGACATGGCATGCTCTTGCATTAATTCCTTACTCGAAGGAACCATCGATGCTGGCTCTGCAGGCTATTTGATTGACAATTAAAACAGGCTGGGTGAGATGTAGGAAATTCATTCATTGCTTCGCACTTCATGCCGATTTCATTTCAAGCTCCAACCTTCGGTCAAAGTGGTCGGGATGGCTCTTCATCTCCGTGTCTTTGGAAAGTGCATAGATGCCTCCCCTTTGGTGGGTCGAAGGCCTCATCCTCTCTGCTTCCCTTAGATTCGATTCATCCCATGCCTTGGAGGTTTCGGCCACATAGTTCAAAAAGTCCATGGCCTCATCTGGGTTCTTGCTCAGAAAGTCCCCTCCACACATGGTTTCAAAGAAGCTGTTTTACGGTCGAGCATACCATCATGTAAATGGATTCACTAGCATCCATGTATCAAAACCATGGTGTGGACATGCATTGATGGTTCTATGAACCTCTCCTAACACCGATAAACTTCTCATTGTCATAGGCTTCGAGTAAGTGTAGATTTGCCTCTTCAAACTTTGGTCTTGCTGTACCGAAAAATTTCTTCAAAACTACCAAGATCGCCCAATTCTAATCGCTTCTACTTCGTGAATTGAGCCATATTTGGTTTGGTCTTGAGGGGTTAATGGGAATGTTCAACTTCAACAAATCCATATCGAAGTTACACCTCCTTAAAAGTTATGCATACTTCCTCAAAATCCCGAATGTGTGTATGGATTTTCTTACTTCCATACCATGAAAAGTCGGAGTAGGGGCAATTCCGATATGGTCTTACCGCCACATCCTCGCCAGGTAAGGATGCGTGAAGGAGCACTAACTCTAGGAGGGTGTATGTGGTCCTCACTGACCCAGATGTTGTTGGATTCATGTGAGTCGCCATTTACTTTGTCGTTCTCAGTGTAGGATCCATTTGCTCACCGGTGGCACACCGACTTCACAACTTTGCTCAATCAAGGCACTAACCCTTGCGTCACCTGATATTCCTCTATCCTAGTGATGCATAAACACCTGTGACATAAAAAGAGACAAAGCAAGGAACAACTATAAAGCTTGTCGAAAAGATTAGTGTTAGCCAAATAATAAAATGACTGTAATGATAAAATCGCCAAGAAGTTGACTCCGCCGAGTAAAAAACTTGATATTCTAAACAATGAAATTCAAAAGGTTGTGCAGCTCAACACTTGTGTAATGAAGATTACAAGTACATCAATCAACATTCAGAGTTTGGCACCATCCCCTAAGAATCCACGCCTATTTGATTCTCGCACAACAGGTGATCCTAATCAACAATATTTGTATCCTAATTTCCTACCGCCAGAATAAGCTATCATAGTGATAGCGTGTTCTAGGGTCAAATCGTGGATGGGCGTTTTCATCTTACAAATGACTTGTATCATGATTCAAAATGGTGAGGCTTTCATTTGGATTTTCGGATTTTGCATTAAAAAGTGTGGTTGTTGTTGTCACTAAGCTAACTGGGAGCAGTTTAAAATAAGATATGGAAGGAAGACCTTGAAGTCTTGGGTCACTAGTTTCATATGATGTAAGTTATATAGGGTGTCCTGGTTATTTCGCATTGTGGCAAATGACATATAGTCATTTCCAAACGGATCTTTGTTTAACTTTAAACCAACCCTTAATAACATTCTATTTGAACCATAGCATTTAATGAAAGCATTTATTGTTCCAAATAGCTTGAAAAATAAAGCATTTAACCTACTTTCGCTGGCTCGTAAATGACATCTAATGGATGTCGCTGTGGTACTCCACCATTAAGAATACACTAACCCTAAAGCATGCCAAGTATTGACTAGAAAATACATTAAATAGCATTTGCAAACTTAGTTTGGAAAGTTTGAAACACAAATACACAAGACTCGCTTCATGAAAATGTAGAGGAACACCCGCAACCCAACATCAACCAACCTAACAACCATCCTCTTCAAGGTTTTGAGGCTTAGCCAAACATCCTTTGAGTTGTCATCCTCAAAGGGGTGTGTTTGGTAGCCTAGAAAATGAGAGAAAGAGGAAAGAGAAGAGAGAAAATGGGAACAAAAATAGGGACTGTGTGAAAAGCTGCGTGAAATGAATAGTTAGGTTACAAAATGTTCATAACATGGCTTATATAGCCCCACAAACATTAAAAATACCAACCAATCCCAATAATATGATTACATCGAGGGCAAAAGAGGAATTAAACAAAACGAGTCGCTTGGATCACAAAACAGTGGGAGTTGTAAATTTCGCTGGCGCAATGTTGAATTGCACGATAGCTTAATTTTCGCTATAATATTGGGCTTTCATCATAGCGGGGTAATTGTAGTTTCCAGCTTAAAATTGAAATTTTCGCTATGCACGCAATTTTCGCTATGATAGCTAATTTTCGCTATGATAGCGAAAATTCGCCATCATAGCTTAAAATTTTTAGCTTACAGCGAAATTTTCGCTATGACTGTGAAAATTTCGCTATGACTGCGAAATTTTCGCTATCATTGCGAAAATTTCCTCGCATGCCATAAATTGGGCTTCCAGCCACACGCTTCTGCTCATCCTCCAGCCTCGCTTCTCCCTCTTTCCAAATTTTGATATTTCTTCTCATCCTGTGCTTGATGAAATCGTCGAGAATTCATACGAACTCAAAGATAAATCAAAGACAATTACGATGCCAAGCTTGATATGATGGTGGAGGCTTACGAAACCTGCAAAACTACCAAAAACAACCTCGAAACAAAATCAGTAATACTAATGGACCTGCACATGTCAATCGGCTTAAATAATATGATTAGTACGCAAAAAGCACTCAAAACCTATCTTAAATAGGACTCAAAATAGCACTTTTTGGGTACTAATCAATATTGGAAGTAGTTAGATGGTATTTAATTGAAAAGCACTATCCAAGTGCATGGACCGATCCACCCTAGCCCGAGGGCAAATGCTTCCATTGAATTTTTATTTTCGGTGAATTGATTCAAACCTAGTTATCATACTCCGTCCCTACTTAAATTTATAAATATTAAGATTATTTGACCAAAGTATTTTATTTTTTTTACTTTTATTCATTTTACTTTGGGCCTCACCCTCTACAACCCAATTGGTTGGACTCCAGACATCTCCTCAGTTTAAGCCCCACCCATCATGTGCACCCCCTGCCCCACTAGCCACTAGCCACCTCCCTCTCCTTTATCCATTATTACCTCCCTCCCATTTTCTGTCTTCAAGGGATTTTCTTAAAATACATTTTTGGAATTTCATTTAATTTCTAATTTTCCTCATCTTGGAATATAATGTAACCATGTCATTTTCAAATTTGAAGACGAATCATGCAAATCATGGTTCTTATAACATACTTTTTTTTTTGCATTTATTTACTTTGTATATTATATTTATATTGTAGTATTATATTTGTACAAATATTCGAGTTTATGATCTCTCGTAGTTCATTCTCACCCCTTCGTCACTTGAGTCAAACCTCGAAAACATAACAAACTCAATTAAAACTCGTACATGCTGGGGCTTTGATCGTCGGATCCCCCAAACGTCAAATTGTAAAGGTCTTGATCGTCAGATTCTCTCGAGCACGCTAGCCGCAATGTGACTTGCAAAGATGAATTTTTTTATCATTCTTAACTCAAATTACCTTCATCCGACCTTTTTCTTTTATTTTCTTGCTTAATAAAATGGTTCTTCCACGAAGATTTAGGTTTTATTTTATTTTTTATGTTATCATCGTTTTATCATTGTTTGGTTTGTCTTTTGTATCGTGGTGTTGTTTATCGTTTTATTGCGACGTTTTATTTGTATAGAAGCGATTCAGATTGGTAAGGCAAATTCGAATATATCAAATTATGGTTTTTAGTATATTGAAGAACTGAATTTGCAAATATTCTAGTTACTATTTTATCAAATTTGTAGGTTTTATACCGACATATATTATCAAATTTGAATGTTTGATCTTTTGGCTAAAAAACTTATAAATTGAATCCAAAACTTATTTTTTTAATTTTTATGACTGATTTAAAAAGTTACAAATTTAGCTATTGTCATTTAGCTACTACCAACAAATGTAGAAGTTATTCAGCTACACATAGCTACTACTTAGTAGAAAGATTAATATGTTAGTTACTAAATAGTAGCTAAATAGTTGCTATTTAGCAACTACTAACAATGTAGTAGCTACTTAGCTACTACATGCTACTACTTAGTAGCTACGATTTTGCTCGTAGTAGTTCAACTTAAATAGTAGATGTGTAGTAGCTTATTTAGCTATTAACATCAATGCAAAGAGGTTTTATAGCATTACTTAGTGACTTAAACAAATGTAGTAGCTATATAGTAGCTCTTCAGCTACTACATAGTAGCTAAATTAGTATGTTAGCTATCAAGTAGTAGCTATATAGTGGCTATTTAGCTACTACCAACAATGTATTAGCTATTTAGCTACTACATAGCTACTACTTAATAGCTATAGTTTTCTCTTGTTAGTGTTTTAGCTTCTAAATAATAGCTATGTAGTAGCTATTTGGTGACTAACAACAATTCAGTAGCTATATAGTAGCTATTTAGTAACTAAAAAGTAGTAGCGATGTAGTAGCTAATTAGCTACTACATAGCTACTACTTAGTAGCCAAATCGGTATGTTAGCTACTATTTAATAGCTAAAAAGTAGCTATTTAGCTACTACCAACAATGTAGTAGCTACGTAGCTACTACATAGCTACTACTTAGTAGCCAAGGTTTTGGCTTGGTAGTATTTTAGCTTGTAAATAATTGTTGTATAGTAGCTATTTAGCGACTAACACCAATTTATTAGCTATATAGTAGCTATTTAGCTACTATTTTGCTACTACTATTAGTAGCTAACATTGGTGAAACCACTTTTGCTACTACATGTTTCATTTGCAGTTTATGACTAATCCCTTTATACTACTAACTATTTAGTAGCTATGTGTAGTAGTTAAATAGCTACTTAAGTTTATCAAAGAGGTAGCTATTTTTAGTAGCTATTTTAGGATTTTCTAGTAGTCATGAAGCTATACTATTTTATAATTTAAATTATTTTATAAGTTTTATGTTTCCATTTCCTAGATAACTTGTTTTTTGTCCAGGAACTTGTTTTATTTTAATAAAACTAAATTTTAGTTTTTAAATAAATAAATATAAATATATTTAAAGAATTTAAGATAAATTTTTAGAGTCAATAAGACTTAGCTCAAGTGGCTAAGAACTCAAACTGGCATAGGGAGGGCATGGTCTAGGGTCAGAGTTCCAATGAGGACATATTTATGAAAGAACATAATATTATGATGTAATGCAAAGAGAATTAATGTCAAAAAAAATATAATTTTTTAGAAATTATTTAATAAGTATTATCCTTGATTATACCTAATTTAATTACATTTATAAAATAATTTAATATGGCTATTTTATTTCATTATTTTTTGGAGATTTTCTAAATGTTTACAAATTTTAAATAATTTTTACCTCATCCATACAATTTTTAAAAAAATTATCCACTCATTTTTTGCAATATTAAAATCCAATTACCTGAATATTAATATTTACCAAAATTTTCATCCATGTTGATAATACATAAAATGTATATAAAATTTACAAATTGCTTTTATTTAGGTACTCTTTTCCATTACTATTAAATTATATTATCTGGGCATGTTGACATATAAATTGTATGTCAAGATTTCATTATATAAGTAATGTAAAATCAAAGAAATTTTATTTATATGTCATCTTTGGTTAAAAAAAGTTATATATCTCATAATTGTTCATTTAAATGGATTATATTGACATAAGTTACCTTTAAGTCAAGATAATATATGTCAACAATAACCTTTTTCTTGTAGTGAATGTGGTTGAAAGAATTGTTCATCACTTGAATGTGTTGGCTGAGATGATTGGGTTGATGATCCATAATTAGGAAAATATGACCTTGGAGGTTGCTTGGGCTCAAAACCATGCTGATAGTATCCAAAACCTTGATAAGCAACACTACTACTATTAGAAAATTAGTCATATCCATAGGAACCACTAGCTCATGTTCAAGTAGTTGAATATTGATAAAAATCATACCCACTAAAAGCATTGGAAGAATTATCACTACTTCCAAAGTTATGATAGGATCCATCTCCCACTCCCCTGAAATGAGGTATTGATCCTAGAGCCAATGATTGGAAGTGCTCATCAACTGTTACACTGATCTATAATCATGCCTACTATCATCACTAAGAAAATAGTCACTCTTCCGTGTTTCGTTGTTTCCATATGCCCGGGCCTATATCAATGATCGCATTCGCGCGGGCATAATAATTTTCATTTCCCTGTACCTACGACATGCCATGATCAACTTGATTAACATAACCACTATCAACAGCACCGCTTACTAAAATGCCACTACCTGCTCCATTGTCTCCACTGGTGTCTTCACTATCTTCACTGTCACCACCAATGTTACTACCCCCTCTATTGGCTCTATCGTCACCATCATCACCATCATCACTACTAGAATTTGAAACAATTATTCAAGGAGCCTTACCTTTATGAGAAAAACCAATGTCTCTCTTCCTATGCATCGTTTCCACGCCATTTACCTCAGAATCTCAAGCCACCATCATCAGCACAAGCTACTTCTCTACCTTCTCTAGAGGGAAGATCTTGATCCAGCTAATCCAAATTATCAGATGATAAAATAGGTTCTTCTCTTTCTTGTATCCACTCATCTAATATATCATCATCATTAAAAATAGGATTCAAGTCAATTGGATTGTACAAATCTTCATCGCTTCGTTCTTGCATCAAATTCTTAACTCGAAGTCACACATTGTAATGAACATAAACTAACTTATGCAACTTTTTCATTGCTAAACGATCGCGGGTAACTTCAGGTGAATCAATGACCATGTGCTCTAATTTCTTTCACAACCGATGAAGAACATGTTTAATTTAGAACCTTTGACAACAATCTTTTTGAAGACGCTGGTCTTCATTACCATAATTGCTCCATCATTCAATCATTATTAAAAAAAAATTAGGCAATAAATATATATTTAATAGAAAATGATGATAACTTTTATTTTAAAAAAGAAATAAATATAGTAAGTACCGAAGAGAGTGATTTATTGCTTTTCCGGTTGCACTTTCAAATTCTTCCTCGTTTTTAACAAATAATTTCACCATTGTAATGTTCTTTACTTATTATAATATTATAAAGAAATATATTATAAAATAACACAAGTTATTGTTATACTGCTCAAAGCTTCGGTCATTTATCCAACTGGGCTTCACCTCGACACCTTCTTTAGTCAAATTTAATCCTGTGATGGTGGAGAATTGCTTTTGAATATGGAAACATTGGATTTAAAATATGCTGAAAAAGTAAAAAAATTATTAGTTTATAATATCATTTTAAATAAGATAATAACAGAGGCACTTTTTGTATTACATGCAATGCGGCAAATGTCTATGCAATTACTTGCTCCACCTTATGTCAATGACTTCCCAATACCTTTCCAATGTTTCAACGATGCCTTTATAGCCGCTTTTAGCTCTCTATCCATTGCTTTCATAAATGATTGACAAGGTATTTTTATTTTGATCAACCAATTTCAAAACTTTCTACTAGATAAGATTCCACAGATGATTTGACTTCCTTTGCCTTCTTCCAAAATCTATCATAAGATAAGGTTGATACCTTATCTCTAAACTCTTTTGCTCCGATCTTGCTTTGGACCATTTCACTAATATCAGGCACATCATCTTCAAATTGCTCATGGTTTATAAAGACACTAAGTGAAATAAACTAAAGGGCAAATTAGTTATTTTTAGCAAGAGATCTCTATCCTTGTTAAACACTTTCATCAAATTGGCTACTTTCAAGCTATATTATAACAAATCTTAGATCATCTTCGCTATCCTAAAGTCTCCTTAATCTACTTCATGCTTCAATATCTTCACATTAAATTTAATGATGAATGCGCTGCACAAGATTGCCAAACAAATACTTGCGCTTCTCCATCAACAACAAAACCAAGCCATATTAAACTTCGTCTCATTATCGGGTGATCACTTGTACAATGTTCTCCCTCAACCTCCTAACAATCTTATTGATTTAGTGGCTCAAAAAAGTGCTATTTTCAACCTCACTATTTAAGGTTTTGAGCACTTTTGTGTACTAATCAATAGACTAACCCACTTGCACATTATGTCCCCGTTATTCAACTGTTGGACTTCATTTGTGGCTAATTTTAAGATAGCTTTGGGTAAGTCTATTTATGCCAAAATTGCTTGAGCTTTATCCAAGACAGAATTTGAGCCTTAACTCAAGATTGACTGCAGACTTGAAGAAAGAAGAGTGGTAGTAAATACAAAGTGAAATGGAGCACAACAGGGTTTCTGCAAGTTAAGGTACCAAGAATCAGTAAGAAATTTCACTGCTAAATTATTTCCTTTCTCACATCGTCACGCCTCTCGCATCGTCATCCCTACCAGCGAATTCTTTACTGCTATCTGTTCACTTTTTTGTTTACTTTGGTATTCTTCCTGATTTTGCGGTTTGCTATGTTATTTGCAATTTCTTGTAAAAGGGTATTTGGTTATAAAAGCCCAAGACTGTGACATCATATAGATCTTCATTAATAAAATTTTTGGTCGAAGCTTTTAGGTTCACTCTTTCCTTTTCATTTTCTATTTCAGTAGCCACACCACTTCAAGGATGACAACTTGGAAGACGAGTTTTTAAAACCCTTCTCCTAAAGTGGCAAACATCAAGCGTAACTTCATTTTTATCGAGGATCCATGTTTTTCACGCACACCAATCACAAGTATTTTATTTTTCCTTTAACTTTTTTAGGTTTCTGATCCCTTTGATTCACCTTGGATGGTTATTACTTCTGGTAAGCTTTTTGGCTCATTGATACTTAATGTTAGATCCATTATGATGCCAGCAAGTCAATATCATCATGGTCAACTGTATCAGCCACCTATACTTTAACAGAACAGAGCCTTTAACATTCCATTTTCAAAGATATTTAATGAGGGTTAGTTTTTAAAGTTAAATGATATCCTTGTCGAGATGACTATAGGTCATCCTTCCCAACGCGGGGAAATGACCTTCGAAACCTCATTGCTTCTAGATTCTAAGCCTAGTATCCTGATACTTCAAGGGGGTCTTCTTTACATTTTATTTTATTTAAATTTCAGTTTTCCAAACAACACCCCTCACTGTTTTTATCACCACATTAAAATCCAAACCAAATTCACCATTTCGCTCTTCACTCTGGCGCGATGCCTTTTCTAATCGAACTGGCCGCGAGCGTGCGGGCTTCTGGCTGACCGACCAAGGCTTACTGTGGGCCGGGCAATGGGATGCCGGATCGTCTCGATCGGGCAGGATCGCAGCTGGTTTACGAATGGGTTTTGCCAGTATCGCCTTTGCAAAAACAAGAATGAAAGGGGGTTGGCGAGGGCTTCGCCCGTGGCCGCTCCGATGCCTAAGTCAGTTTCTTTATGAGGGAAAAGAGAGATTGCTTAGACTGCTTAGTATTGGTGTATGTTTTTGCGTACCTTTCACCGATGGGGTGGCCTTATATTTATAGTAGATGTTCAAACTGACGGGTGATTAGGATTTGTCTCCCATTGACGGGTATTTCTTGTTATTATCGATATCATATTTTGTGATGGATATAGAAAGAGCAGTTTATTTGGGATAATCTTCCTTCCTTATTGGGGGATCCGATTTGATGCTGATCTATTATCGTCTTTCTTTCCTTATTGGTGAGATTTGGCTGGACTTGCGGAATAATATATTATTAGGGACTATTCTATTTTCTCGTATCTGGTGGTGACTTCTATAATCAATTCGGGGCCAATAGGTCGACCTCTATTCCCCGGCCTGCACCAAAGGCTTGAATGTTGGCAGTAAAGGCCTAAATGCTCTTTAATGGGCATGTCTCTCCTCAGTCCAACTGACCGGCCTCAATGTCTTCACATTGGCCCGGCAGTGGCCCGTGAGCTCATTTTCGAACCCTGTCGGGCCGCCCCAGCCCCTGTGTACGGTACGCGGGCAATGACCGTGCCCCGCCGGTGCAATCTCCACGTGTCCGCCGGGGCTGATTAGTTAGGGCTTGGTCGGGCCATTTGTCTTGTGATAATGATGATTCTTCCTGGCTTCCACGCCATTTCCTCTTTCCTTTCGCTCGCTTTCTTTCTCGTGGACATCCTCTCATCATGTGTGCCAATACTGACCTTTTCTTGCCTTTACGGCTCGACTTCCTTCTCTTAGTCTTCTGCCTGCCTTTTTGTGCGTAGTCTTTCCCCTGTCAGTTTTCTCGGGATAATTATGTCGCATTTCCGGGGTCCATCAGATCTTTTGTTTTTCGACATTTCTTCCCGCGATAAGACGAGAGTTGTCAGTTGGATCGAATTTTGCTTACTTATCCACTTTCATTACGGGTCCCGGGTCGTTTCTTCTTCTCTCGCACGATGGTGATTCTTCGCTATTGGCCGGGTTCTAGATGAACTGGCGGTGTCTCCGACCTGCCGTCGGGTGTTGAACTGAGATGCTCCTTGTGTGCCTCCTCTTCCCTTGGACAAGGGTAAGGGGAAAGTGAACCTGATTAAATACCCCCGGGTGGCTCAATATCCGAGGATCCGCTGCTCAACATGCTTTAACTGTGGGACCTAGTAAGGTCGGTCCTTCATATGGGGCCATCTTCGCTGCACGTTACGCCTCCCTTTGGCGCCCGGTGGTCCCTCGACGCTTCACTCTACGTGGTCTCGTGCCTAGGATGGTGTGTTTCTTCCGGGCGGCCTTCGATAACTGGGCTCGCTTCCTCCGCACCCCTTCATAAAAGGGGTTTTGTAGCATTTCAATGTGTGGGTCCCGCCTCAACTCGCGCCTAATGGTCAGTATTTTGCTAGTCTCCGCTGGTTTTCTTGTGGACAGGGGCTCAAGGGCCCCAAAGATACCTTTGCTTCTTTACCTTTATCCAAGGAGACATCCGAGGGCTTTCTTTATTTCTAGGCTGCCCAAATACCCTCCGGTGATTTCCGATCTTCCCTCCTCCCATGGCATAGGCCGTGGAAGCTGGACTACTGCTACCGCCGCAATCGGGAGTATGATCCTTCTTCGACAAGGATCTACACTCCGGGCGCTCCGTGGCTCGACTACCCCGAGAATCTTCGTGAGTGTTCGCTCGCTTTTGGTTATAACTTGTGTGTGGTCACCGGGCATCTCTTATTCTGCATCGTTTACATGCTTCTCGGGGGGTGCTCAAATTGATCTCAAGACAAGAGGCACGCCGTAAATATTGGGCGCTGGGCCGAGTGTCCTTCGCTCCTACTCTGGAGTTGATCGTCGGATGTTCCCCGCCCACGAGTTCGTCCACCGACCGTCGCTTCCGGCGCCATCACCTCCTTCCACTATGTAAAAAAGTTCCTCCCGGGCCCCGCCGCTTAAACCCACTAGGGGGAACTGCTGCCCGGGCCGAGATGGTGTCTCTGAAACCCTGGAGTAGGAAACGAAAAACCTCGCACTCTGTTGAGAAAGATATGCCGGCTTTGGTCAAAGTTCCGATGTTGGGGGCATCTTCTTCTTCCCCGTCCTCTCATATCCATAAATCAGGACGGATTATGGCTCCTATAGTTTTGAGCTCGAGATCCCATTCAGTGGCCGTCGCAGGTGCGTAGGATCCTCTTCGGGAGGGGCCGCTGAAAGCGTACCGTCATGACCACGATTATCACCTCGGGAACCCGCCAACGAAGAAGGTTAAGTCGCTTCTAAGGGAGGAAGAGGCGAGGAGGAGATCCCAATCTCTAAGTTGGCTGAGACGGGGATTCTTTATTACACGCCGGCTCGCAGCGCAGTTTCGTTATTCTTAAGGATTCGACCTTAAGAGGTTGGTCATACGCTCGCGTTGATTTAGGCTTTGGCCCTATCTTCCAGGGTCGCTCCGTGTAAGTTCCCCGCATCTTATCATATTTGACTCCATTTTGAGATGAGTTTTGAGCTTGGCGCTGGATGTTGATTCTGTCGATGTGTAGGTGGCTACCATTTGAAGGGCTCGCCAAAAGGCCAGGCAACAAACGAAGGTCATGCTAAAGCGGCTCGGGCTTATAAGGCAAGGGTGGCTTCCTCACATCCGAGCTTAGCCGAAGGCGCAGGCCAGGTGCAACGCATGACCGAGGAAGCCGTGGAAGATCAAGTCTCGGTATGAAATATACCACTGCTCGTGTCTGTCGAGGGTGGAAGACGAGGCTCGAATAGCTAAGAGCGACCAAAGGCGAAGCCGGAGGTTCGATGATTTGAGGGCCGTACAGAACCCATCTGATGGAGGCTAGGGACGGCTGCACCGCCCAAAGATGAACTTCAGATTGCCAGGACGAAGCCACGCCCCAAGGCGCAGCTCGAGTCTAAGGAAGAGCCGTGTGATCAAAGACTCCATCTGTGATAAGACGACACGTTGGACGAGGCTCGCCGCTGAGGCTAACGGTGCGCCGCCTGCGGAACGCCTGAACGAGGAGTGTCGCGGGTTACGTGGGGATCTCCATCAGCAAATAACTTTGGTGGCTCAACGGGACGAAGCTATTGGAAGACTGAGAGCTGAAGCTTCCAATCAATGGGTTTCTGGGTGGCTCGCCTTTCAGAGGAAGGCTGTTACTGCCTATTCCGGCCTGGACTTTAACTTTGACCTTCCTAGTGACGAGGAGGATGAAGGGTCCTTCTCTGCTGATTATCCTGGAGAGCCGGGCACCCCCGCTGAGGCCCACTCCCCTTCTTCACCGTCCGCATCTCCTTCTGGTGCCTAATCTCCTGTGCACGTCTTTCATCAGTTCGATGTCAGCTTTTATGCCCTTATTTATTTATTTTATTTTTTGTTGGTCCGGGGCCCCAAAACATATGTAGCCTTGTCCTTGATGAATACCACTTTTGCACCTCATTCGCGCTCTACTTGTGCTATTTTTAACGCTCTCAATTTGAATCACCTTCGCTCGCATGGTCCGACCGCGCCCGAAGCCGAGATGTTGAGTCGCTGGGGTGCATCGACTGATTTGCCCGAGTTGAAATGACTCCTTAGGCTGCATGGCCTGCGGAATCGCCAGCTCAATGCGAGCCGCTATGCTCGCTTCGGCTGGATTTGGCTCGAGTTAAATGACTCCCGTGCCAAGGCGGCCTGTAGAATCGCTGAGCTCGCCAATGCGAGCCGTTGTGCCCGGCTTGGCCGATTTGCCCGAAGCTGGAAATGGCTCATACGCCGCATGACCCGGGTAGAATCGCTGAGCTCGGCTAACGCGAGCCGCTGCGTTCACGGCGGATTCGCTCGGAAGTTGAAATGCCTCCTAGGCCGCATGGCCTCGTAGAATCGCTGAGGCTCGCCAACGCGCTATCGCGTTCGCTTGCTGATTTGCCCGAGTAGAATGGCTCATAGGCCGCATAGCCTATGTAGAATCGCTGGAGCTTGTCAATGCGAAGCCAGCCGCGGCTTCGCCTACCGACGGTTCGAGGTTAAATAACCTCAGGCCTACGGGCTCGCTGTGAATCGCCGAGCTCGGCTAATGCAAGCCGCCGCGCCCTTCCTGGCTGATTTGCCTCGAGCTGAAACGGCTCCTGTGCCGCATGGCCCACGAGGAATCGCTGAGCTCACGCGAAGCCGCCAGGTTCGGCACCGCGGGCCGAAGGGCGATGTAGCCCGAAATGGGTCTCACCTCGTAGCGTGACTCGCGCGCAGCAAATGGACCCCGCCGCAGTGAGCCGTTCCAGCGCCAGGGCCGAGCGGCGATGTAATCTTAGCCGATCCGACTCCCCGGGCAAATAGCGGACTGCGCAGTGTATCGAACTCGCCAAAGTGAGCCGCCGCTCCGCCAGGGTCGAGTGGCGATGTACCAGCCGGGTCTCACTCCTGTGTACGCGGACTCACAAGCAGAGCAGACGAACTCGGCCGAGTGAGTCATTGGCTCGGCGGCCGTGGGCCGAAAGTGGCGATGTAGCCCGAATCGATCTAAGAACTCCTCTAGGAGCGACCAGGCGTAGTAGACTAACTCACAAAGTGAGCCATTGGCTTCGCGCCGCGGGTCGGGAGCGGCGACGTACTCTCGAGCTGGTCTCACTCTTCGTGGTACAGACTGCGGCAGAGTAGACCGAACTCCGTCATGGTGAGTCGTCAGCTCCCTCGCCGCGGGTCGAGTGGCGACGTAAAGCCCAGTCGATATGACCTCTCGTAGTGTGACCTCGCGCGCAGTAGACTAACTTGTCACGCGAAATGGGCTGGCTCCGGTGCCAGGGCCGTAGTGGCGTATGTAGCCCGAAATGACCGACTCTCGTAGCGTGACTGCGTGCAGGATCAACTCACAGCGAGTCAGCCGGCTCGGCGCCGGGCCGAGTGGCGATGTAGCCCGAGTCGTCTCACCTCGTGCAATGCGGACTGCGGCAGAGTAGACGAACTCGCCGCAGGGAGTCACGGGCTCCTCGCGCCGCGTCGAAAGTGTAACCCGAGCTGATCCGACTCGTAGCATGACCTCGCGCGCAGTAGACGAACTCGCCAAAGCGAGCCGGGCTCGCCGCGGGCCTAGCCGCGATGTAAATGAAATGACCGACCGTAAATATGGACTGCGCGTGAGAGTGACGAACTCGCAAAGTGCCGGGCTCCGGCGCCAGTGGCCGAGTGGCGAGATGGGTGCCCGAGTCGTCTCACTCCCCGTGCAATGGGCGGACCCGCGCGCAGTAGAAGAACCCGCCGAGTGAGCTTCGGGCTCCGGCGCCGCGGGCCGAGCCGGCGACATGTACTCGAAATGACATGACTCCTCGTGTGGGCCGCGGACTGCAAGTGCAGTGCACGAACTCGTCAAAGTGAGTCATTGGCTCGGCGCCGTGGGCCGAGTGGCGATATAGCCCGAGCTGTCTCACTCTCGTGGCGTGACCTGCGGCAGAGACGAACTCGGCCGGGAGCGAGTCGCCGGGCTCCGGCACAGGGCTGGGCGGCGAGCAAATGAATGATCCGACTTCCTCGTAGCGTGATTCGTGGAAGAGTAGACGAACTCAAAGTGAGCTGCCGGCTCCGGCGCCGCGGGCCGAGTGGCGATGTAGCCTCGAGTCGTCCGACTCGTGCATGCGGACTGGCGGCAGAGTAGACGAACTCGCCGTGAGTGAGCCGGCCGGGCTTCCGTGGCGCCGCGGGCCGAGCGGGCGATGTAAACAGCTAATCTGACTCTCGTAGCGTGATTCTGTGCAGTAGATCTAACTCGGCCAAAGTGAGCCGCAGGCGCTTATTCGACTGATTTTCTTGAAAAGGCGAACGCCTTTAATGCCTGACTTACTGAGAATCTTGAAAACGTCGCGACTCCTTTGAGTGCCTCGCCTCTTTTATAAATTTACGGCTTCATCAAGCATGGAGTTTATACTTGAACATTCTACTTCTTCCGTGTGCCACTCAAACTGGCGATGATGAAGCTATCAAGTCTTATCGCTTTCACTGGGATCCACCAAGATTCTAGTTCGGGCCTTTGTCGACTTCGCTTACGGAGTCAGGTTTTTCCATAGTCTCCCTTTGTTTTTTTCTGCATTGAAACTCCTTCCATTCCTTCTTTCTCCTTTTCCACCTTCATTTTCTCCCATTTTCTTTTCCTTTTTTCTTCCCGTTTTTTCGAGGAATCGCCAGACTCGAGTGCTTCCAAGATGTAATCAATGACACCACTGATTGTAACCAAATGTAATCTGATTGGAATAAAGAGAGGCGTTTCCTTTTATGTCTATGAGTTGTCTCATTCTATTGCATGTAATCTTTCTGAGCATTGTATGTATGAGTTATTTGCGACGTCTTAACAAAATAACCAAGAAATGGTCGAATCGTTAACTCGAAAATCGACAAATCTCCATTTAAGATTACAAAACCGTCTATTGATAAAAACGTTTAAGATGTTCTCGTGATTCCAAGCATGTCAGAAAATTCTTCTTCCCCTTCCTCCGCTCTCGGGAGCTCAGAATTGCCTAGTCCGAGGACTCCGAGAATGATATAGGGGCTCCGCCGGGGCCCACTTCCCATGGCCGGATTTCCTTCCTTGTCATAGTAGCTTTTAGACCTCAAATCACCTGGTATGTAGCTTCGGGTCCGACTTTTGGTTGTAGTACCCATTGCCTTCCTTTGGTAGTCTTCACGCTTTTTAGAACCTACTCACGCTTTTCTTTCTCATCTAAGAGGTTCAAATTTGATGGGAGAGCCCCGGCCATTATGCCCAATCGTTGCTAATCTGATCCTCGGGGACTCTTTTTAGCCGACCGACAGGCTACCGCTTTCCAAGGCCTGGCTAGGGCGAATGAGGTTTCTGCCGACTTCGCAGAAGGTGTCTACACCTCGGGAGGTACTCTACCCACTTTCCCTTAAGATCCTCCAATTTGGTCTTCAAAGCCGCCTTATGGTTCCGATGGTGACTTCTACTATCCGTTAGGACTGGTGGATGTGCCGGAGACGAGTAATACCTTAATTTCGAAAGCCTCTAAGACAAATTCTCGAATTTGGCGCTGTCAAATTGTTTTCCTCGTTATCCGACACTGTGGCTCTGGATACCGTAAACCTCGCATATGATAGTCGCCACACACAAAATTACGCATCTTCTGCTCGTGATCGTGGCTAAAGGCCCTGCCCACCACTTTGGTGAAGTAATCTATCATGCGACGATGATGAACTTACACCGGCCTTCCTAAGGGGCGAGGTCCCAAAGATGTCCAAACCCCATTGTTGGGAAGCGGCTAGCCCGTGATCGGGACGCCAAAGGCTCCATGGGAGGCGGAGATCTCGCGTGCTCCCCGAAGATCTCTGCATTTCTTAACTAGTCGACGCATTGGTGCATCGGTGAGGACAAGAGTATCCTTGTCTCAAGACCTTCGTTCTGGCTTCGATATGACGACGCATATACCCTCGTGGTACTTCTCTAGCACGTATTAGATGTTTTTTCCCGCGATGCACTTAAGGATGGGGGAGGAAGAAACCCTTGTATAAAGGCTTCCCTTATGATTAGTGAACTGGGTGCACTTCGCCCTTATTTTAGCCGCCTTCGAAGTCGTCGTGTGACGTCCGTCTATTATATAATCCCGTATGGGTCCATCTAACTCGGCTCGAACTCGACTGGCAACCTCCACATCATGCAGAGATCGATGTAGGTTTCCTCACTGTGCATTCACCGTGTGTCACCCACGAGGGCCTTCCCAGGAGGTCATGCATAACTTGCCAAGGCTTCTGGCCTGAGAGTTCTCCGCTCCTGGGACATGTCCGACCCGAACTCCGCATAGAATTTTTTTTTTAATAAATCTCGTACCTTTTGAGATATAGGATCATCCTTCCACTTTTAGCCTCAGAGTGTCTTCTCATTTGTCTTACCACTCACTGGAGTCAATGCTTGCACCTCCAAATTTTTGGTCAACTTCCAATGAATGAGCAAGGTTGAGGCCTGCTATGACGACCTCATACTTGGCCTCGTTGTTAGAGGCCTGGAATCCGAATATGAGTGCATACTCAATGTCTATTCCTTTTCCGAGAAAAGTCAAATTTGCCGCTCCCGCCCCTACAAGATTCGATACCCATCTACGTAGAGAGTTTCCAGATGGGGAGGTCATTCATTGCTTGAGCGTTCTGAGCAGGTTCCGCCGAGGTGAATTCCAAGACGAAGTCGGCTAAGACTCGCCCTTTATTACGCTTTCTGGCTTGTATCTCGATGTCGACCTGCTCGGGCCAGGCCCACTTCACGCCCCTTCGAGACTTCGGGGCTTATATAACACCCGGCTTCATCTGGGTATTCCGTTGGAACTTATGGTGTGAGCCCGGGAATTAAGGGATGAGGTTTCCGAGCCGCGGGTTACCAAGGGCCAAAAATTAGTTTTTCCATCTGTCATCCACACTCCTCTCAAAGCTCGGCCGCAATAGTAACTGATGTTTCAGACGCTTCTTGTCTCCGACTTGAGGACATCACCGGGTTGAGAAGTTTGATAATGCGCCAGATATGAGTGAGTTCCCTTCAAGAGGACTTATTAGAATGGAGGAGCCTCAAATATGTTTTCAAAGCTGAGAATGCTTCCTCGCACCTCGTATCCCATTGAAAGACCTTTCTTCTCAGACTTGGAAGAAAAGCGCCGCATTTATCACTTGCCCCGATACGACCTACTTTAAGGCACCAATCCTTCTCGTCAGGCGCTGAACTTCCTTTATACTTGATGGCGAAGGCATGTCGAGTACGACCTTTATCTTGTCAGGATTTGCTTCAATTCCTCGGTGGTTGACAATGAATCCCAAGAATTTCCTAGCTGATACTCCAAAGGCACACTTAGCCGGATCTCGCCATGTTGTAGCTTCTCAAGATCCGGGAACGCCGGACAGATGGTCTATGAGCCCAATGAGGTGGATTTACCAAAGATGTCATCTATGTACACTTCCATAGTTGTGCCTAACCTGTCTTCAAACATCCGATTCACCAACCTCCGATATGTAGCTCCCGCGTTTTTGAGCCCGAACGGCATCACACGATAGCAATAGGTTCCTCGCACTGCGGACGACGACGCCTTTTCGATCACCGGGTCCAACATCCGGGTTGTAAACGAGAAGGCATCCATAAACCGAGGAGTTCGATGGCCCACTCTGCGGGTATATCTACGATGAGGTCGATTAGCTGCTAGAGGGAAACTGCCCTTGGGGGACGCTTTGTTGATGCTCAAGAAGCCGATGCGTAGTCGCCATTCTTCCGCTTCGCTTTGACGAGCAACAATGACATCAAGCTACCCATTCTAGGTATTCTACTTCCCCGACGCTTCCCGCCCCTCGTGAGTTCGCTGATGGCTTTTGCCTTTCTCGCGCCGAAAGCTTCCTTTTTGTTTGATTGGCTTAAAGGACGAGCTGACGTTCAACCTATGGGTGATTACCGTAAGATCACCCTCCCATGTCTCGTCGTTTCCATAAGACGCCTCTCGGCTTTTGTCTTAAAAAATGGATAAGGTGGTTTTTGAGGTCTTCCGCTAGTTTAGAGCCGATATAGGCGAGATGTTCAGGGTCGTCATCCAACGATACTTGTTCTAGTTCTTCTAAGGGCTCAGGTCGAATGAGTACCTCGTCACGCATGTCGAGCTCATCCACGTATATGTTGTCGACCGTTTTTTGTTTCATGGATGCTGAGTAGTGATTCCTCAGCTTTCATCATTGTCTCTCTAACCATTCCTACCCCGCTTAATGTAGGGAATTTGATCATCATGATAGCGCGGAAAGGATGGCTTTATTGCGATTGAGAGAAGGTTTTACCATCAACATGTTATTATAAGCAGTATCGGGCGCTTCACGACGAGAATCTGCCGTAGTCGCCGTTGTACTGGGACTCTAACGGAGAACCAATTGTATCGAGCCTAGAGGTAATACTCTTTTCCCCCCGGAGAACCCCTCGCTGTATAAGGTGTCGATGTGTTCTAGTTTTTCCCTTCCGATGCCCATTTTATCAAAGGCCGACGCGAAGATGATATCGGCTGAACTCCCGTTGTCGATTAGCACCCGATGAACTGTTTTGTTGGCCACAACTGCGCGAACTACCAGTGGGTCGTCATGAGGGTGTTGGCATCCCTCCAGATCTGAGTCAGAGAACGTGATGGATGTGTCAAGCCGCGGTAGTTTAGACACTGCTTGAATTTCCGCCATCTCCTCGCCGATCTAATGCTCATGATGAGCCTTCCAAGTCGAAGCCGGATTCCCTCCTCCTACTAACTTCTCCCGAGATTACCCCGGATTTCACCTGGGGTGGATTGTCGGTGCCGAGTCGCCGCCCGCCGAGGCTGCGGGTCACGGGCGGAACTCGTTCCAGCTTGATTCGATCGATTTTTAGGGATATAGCGTCGGAGGTATCCGCCGCCGCATCAAGTACTCTATTTCTCTTGAGCTATATGCATCTCGTCCGCGCGTGTCCGTAGTCCCTATGGAACTCCCCGCAATACTGAGTTGTCTCGTAGGGTCTGACTTCATTCGGGTCGCCACCGTGAATTGCCCGCTTCGCATTTCCTGCAACCTCGTGACACCGAGGCCGTTAAGGGGGTGAAACGCGGGGGCGAGTAACTGCCGCTCTTCGGATTGCAATGGACCTAGACGATCCTCGGTGTTTCCACGCCTTTCGAGACGTTTCTCCATTTTTCTTCGGAGATCCTTCGGGTCGCTTGTCTCGGGGGCTTCGTCCTTCAAGCAGTTCATTGGTTCGACCCATTTTTTCTTTTCAGGAATGGAAGAGCTCTCTTTCTTGGATATGAGGGCCTTCACACCAAGTAATATATTTCTTTTACTTTTTACAGCACCTCTCGCTTACAGTTAGATTTTTTGAGAGATGGAAAACATTAAGTCTTTCGACCGAACCCTGCCAGCCATGAACGCAAAGGATCACGAATTTTTTCTGTCAGTATATCTACCTTTAGAGACTCGGCATTGAATCACCGGACTTAAGACTGTGCTTTCTTGCGAGCCCCGCTTGATAGTCAAATGGTTATAACTTTGGCTGTATGTCCTGCCCCAATGAAGCGAGAGACGTGCAATGGATAACCCCCGAACGAGGAGATTGATGTCGCGGGAGTCTATTGAACCACAAGGCCGGGCCTTCGTAGAAAGCTAAAGCTTCGCATCACACCGATCTTGATACCCATGCAAATTTCCATTTGATTTTTGTAAGTGTTGAGATGAACGACGGGATCTCTAGCACCGTCAAATGCTTCCACCTGTGGCATTCTGAACTTGGCTGGAAGTGGGGGAAGCGGAGTACCTCTACTGCATGTGGTGACTCGGGCCATTGCATTCAAAGTCCATGTCGAGCACGCCCTTTCACCACCTCCTTCATTAACGGCTGAGCTCTTGGTCGGAGGTTCTTGAACCTCTCATTGCTCCCATGATTGTTCCCCGGCTTCCTGCTGAGGGTGGAGCAATTTGCTCTCGACGTGTTTCCAAGGGTTGCTTCGCTTTCCTTCTCCAGGGGCTAGACGGGTCCCGTGCCCCTCGCTCGGCTGGATTCTCGCTTCGCCAACTCTTCTCGGGGAGTACCGATATTGTGCTGTCCTTCATGGGGGGGAATGCCATGACCTTCCTGAGTTTGTCGCGCCTCCCGGGGTCTTCGGATATGTCTGGTGAGTTGTTCTAACTCTTCTCGTCGACGCTGATCGTGAGGCGAGTGCTTCCACTCCGTCCGTGCTGCCCGCATTGTTTCTAACACGCCGAGATCGTTGTCACAAGGTTCTATGGATCTCACATCCTGGGGGATTAGTGTTGCTCGCTGTGTTCGTGTTGATACCATCGCGAATCGAAATCAATTATATTTATAAAGGAACTTCACGCTCAGCGACGCCATTTCAACCGATGATGCCTTTTTTTCAACCGAATCGGTCGAGCGCGCGGGCTTCGGGCTGGACCGGATCAAGGCGTTTATCGTGGCCGGGCAGTCGGGATGCCGGATCTCCCGGATCAAGTAGGATCGCGGTCGTGGCTTCGACGGGCCTGAAGGCATCGCCTTCCGCAAAAACAAGAATGAAAGAGGTTGGCGAGTGGCTTTCGCCTGGCCGCTCCGATGCCTAAGTCGCTTTCTTTCGAGGAAGCATCGCATAGTATCGCGTATGTTTTCACAGGCATCTTCACCGATGGTGGCCTTGTATTTGTAGTAGATGTTCAACCAGCTGATGGTGATTAGGGATTTGTTCCTACGGGATGGGGTATTTCTGTTATTATCGATATCGGATTATGATGTATATGTGAAGAGCGCCATTCGGGATAATCTTCCTTCCTTATCGGGATCCGATTCGAAGGTCGATCTATTATCGTTTCTTCTTTCTTTATTGGTGAGATTTGGCTGGACTTTATGGAATACTATATTATTAGGGACTATTCTATTTTCTCGTATCCGTGGAGATTTCCCATACTGGTCTTTTGGGCCAACTCCAAGTTGGGCCCTTATTCCTGGCCGGGCACCAGCGCTCAATGTCATGCCAGAAAAGGCCTAAATGCTCTTAATGGCATGTCTCTCCTTTGGGATTCGGGCCACGGGCCTCAATGTTTCGTTGGGTCAAGCCTTCTCTTTCGGGCCTCGGTCAAAGCCCCGTGAGCCTTATTTTTCGAATCCTATCAACTGTAAATCATTTGTGCGAAGAAAACCCATTCCTGAGTTCGACCCTAGAACCGCTAGCAGTAGGAGGAATTTAGGATATAAATATTATTGATTCCGGAACACCTACTGTGGCACGAATCACTTATCCATAGGGGAAAAGATGTAATCTGCCATCTTAGGTATGTTGGTAGTGTTAACTGAAGAAAGGTATATCATGCTTCTATCACAATAAACCATGAAATTGATGATAGGCTTTCTAGTTCTAGAACTCCAACCATCATGTGATGGTGCATCCATATACAGGCCATTTGACCTTTAATGTGTTTATATATACCTCAAGCTCTTGCACCCCCTTCTCCAGATATGCATTGCCAATTTGGTATCCTGTAGGACCCTTGATACCCGGGCTTGCTTCTGCTATGTTATCAATCATAGATTGATAAGGCCCATCACCGCATTGAAAGGTATTCCATTGAAGAGAAAAAATTTAGAGATGGCTTTACCCACTTTCTTTGCACTTTCAGCGGTAAACAAACTTTTTATTGATTTTTGTTTTGAAGGAAACATGTAGGGATCAATCCCCTTTGAGGGTATGTTAGCTCCTTCTCTTATGTCGAAGCTTCGTATTGGGCCACGCTTGATACCGACACCACAAGGTTGTGAGGAAGTATTACCCCTCTCATGCTCATGTCTACCTTCTTAAAAAAAATCCGACGACTTTCTCTTATTGCATGTTTCATTTGTCTTCTTTCGAAATCATCATCTTGACTTCCTCTTAACTTCCATCGAATCAAATTTCATCAATTTCATGAAAATGTTCTTCCATTTAAAGAACTTATTAAGTCGTCTTTTTTTTTTTTTAATTTCCAATTTGCTCAAGCATTAGACATATACAATCTAATGCTTTGTGACACTTCCGTAGGTACACTTCGACATCCTTCTACTTGTTCGGAGATATGTGCAATGTGTTGCTTTAATCTTGTTATATCTCCACGAATAACTTTTCCATAGTACTTACATTTGGGGGTTCTTCTATTACCACCGAATGGTTTTGCATGCTCCTAACCAATATCATGTTTTGAAGCCATTCCAAAATGTTCACCTAACTATGTATAAAAGTAAAACAAAAAATATCATACAATTAAATTATTTCTCCAATATACCTGTTCTTCAACAAAAATTAAATTTCTATACAGCGGTAAATACCTTCATATACCATTTTCAATTAAGTAAATTAAAAGTGTTATTTAGTTAATTTAAGAATTATAATAGTATCTATATTGTTTTAAAAGATAGATATTTTTTACTAAGCAAATCAAAATTAATGAAATATGGGAGAAAAAAGATCAACAAATATTTACAATTATTTATATTATTTATTTATAATATATTACCATATTCATATAATATTAATACAATCGTATTAATTATTCTTATTTAAGCTTTTTTATAAATTATTAATTTTGAATTAATCTTATTTATGTTTGGTAAAATAAATAAAATAATATTTATATTTGTATTTTATATTGTTCACAAAAATATGATTTATAGTTTTGTTAATTTATTATTCTCATTTTATTTATAATATATTACCATATTCATTTAATATTAATACAATTAGATTAATTAATCAATCAATAATAATATATGTTGCTCATATTAATTTTCCATTATTCTTATTTATGCTTGTTTATCATAAATTATTAATTTGAATTAATCTTATTTATGTTTGCAAAATAAATAAAATAATATTTATATTTGTATTTTATATTGTTCACAAAAATATGATTTATGGTTTTGTTAAGTTATTATTCTATTTTATTTATAATATATTACCATATTCATTTAATATTAAAACAAATAGATTAATTAATCTTATTTATGCTTGTTTTTCATAAATTAATAATTTTGAATTAATCTTATTTATGTTTGCAAAATAAATGAATAATATTTGGGCATTTGTATTTTATACTGGAAACACAAAAATATGATTTATGATTTTGTTAATTTATTATTCTTATTTCTATTTATACATATTATCATATCTATTTAATATAAATTCATTTAGATTAATTAATCAATCAATAATAATATATGTTACCATATTAGTTTTTCCATTATTCTTATTTATGCTTGTTTTTCATAAATTATTAATTTTGAAATAATCTTATTTATGTTTGCAAAATAAATAAAATAATATTTATATTTATTTTATATTGTTCACAAAAATATGATTTATGGTTAGTTAATTTATTATTCTTATTTTATATATAATATTATATATTGAACTTAATTAGAAGTTGCTAAATACAATTTACAACATATTTTTCTATGAAACATGGAAAAATGGGGGTTGGATATTTTTCTCTGTTTGGCAAACACGGGGAAAAACGTAAAGCTCGGAGGTCAGATACAACGGGCCAGTCAAACATGGTCTGCTTCGGGTCTTCCAGGAGCCAATGTATAAAACCATTAATCGCTTTAGGGCTCAATCTTTAAATCAGATATGAACAAACACGCTGTTTTCTAGACCATGGAGGGCTCTAGCAAACCAGTAAGAGTTTGAGACCCATTGTCACTTCGATCAAAACCTGCCATCACAATGACAACCATGGGGTAAAACCACTCTGCCACTGCTGGGTTTCCCAGCTGAGTCTCAACAACACGTTTGATGGAGCCATTTAAAAAAATAAAACAAATGATCAGTCATTTGAAGGTGTCTCAATATGGTCCTAAAAAGAGGGAACCTTGTTCTGATTCTTGTGGTTAAATGCAAAACGTGATGGCAGGGGGACGGGGCCTGGGTGCCACAGCGAGGCACAGCTAAGAATCAGACCAATCTTAATTGACGGGATCTATCACATCGCCTCCCTCCTGCCTCTTGATTCAAATTAGATGGCGTGCCTTTAGAGCTCGGAGAGCGCAGAGATCTCAGCTGAGCCCTGAGCCTCGGCCTCTGCTGGAGAGCAGGCGTGCCTCTGTGCCAGCCGAGTAGAGGTAAGCCGGTTTGCAGAATCTTTCAAACATTTCCTTCTCATCTTTCGCTTTTCAGCCCCGATGTCGCACCAGATCCAAGAACTGGTTTTGTGTTAGTTTTGTAGTTTGAGCCATGTAAGGGCGGTTCAAAACCATCAAACTTTTGTATTGTTGTTGTTGTGATATGAAATTTGTAAGACCCCAGAAAATTCTAATTTTATGAAAAAGGATGAAATGGTAATTTCGGTCAAAATCATGACTTTTCTAGATTCACAGTGATGAAACTGACTTCAATTACTGAATCGTTCTTCACAAATCTAGTTACCACATTGAATTTCGTTGAATCTCGAGACAAATGGGACTTACGTTTTTGAGGTAATCATGATAAAATACATACTTTTCTGAAAATGTTTAGGGCATGAGCCTATGAGGCGCCACTCTTGTCATGTGAGATTGAAATGGGAAACAATATTCCATACAGACATACAGGGAGTTTCACAAATTCCTGGTGGTGCTGAGGAGGTTTTCTCCCACTTGATTTACCCGCTGGCAGATCATTTAATGGATAGGGATGTTCAGAGTCCTGAATTTTGGCCAGGGCTCATTCCAAAGATTGATATTTGAATGGTGCAGGTAACTCAGGGCTCATCAATACAGTCCTGGAATTGAAGGTCAGACCTGTCACACGACCCGTGTTGTTGTGTGCTATTTCAGTGATTCCTCGCGCTCCAAGATGGACGCTTGTGACTTATCCTCAACCTCGGGGTCCCCGTCGATTCACCTGGTCACCTCATGAATTGCGAACTATATCGCAGAGACCCATACATGAGTAAACAACACTGTTACCATACATCCACAATCGGTTTGGGTACTGGGAGATCCCTGAACCAACCATATTGTACCATAGTTCAAGAGCTGAATACATCACCTTGAGGCAAAACGACAGAGAGGAGTATTTAAGACTCAAATTTGAATGCTGGAGGCTGGTTGCACGGTGTGTGCATTCCCATCTGCCCACATGTGGCTCTTATTCTTCCTCAGTGCGGCCTTCCAGAAGAGGCACTCGGTCCTTCGAGAACTGTCTCCAGAGCTGTACAAAGACACGGACACCTAGGTGTGTATAAAGAAGAGCACCATGTCATTAACATATTTTTACTGACCAATTGAGGAAAAGACAATTAGGGTGAAAACCTGAATGTGGTGTAATAAAAAGGAGATAAGTAGCTGAATCATCATTTAGCAAAAAGAATTATGAAAATCATTGGAGGTAGAGATGGGCCATAATACAAATGAACATCAAGGGTTACAATCAGAATATTTATGTTTATGTGACTTAAGTGCAATTAAAGGAAAGTTGAGATTAAATGTGGGAGACAAACAAACATCTATTTCCAGTCTTTAAAGGTGAGGCCTCCGCACTGACAGAGAAAAGAAGAGGAAGAAGAGCTGAAGAAGGAGAAGGAGAGAGAAGAAGAAGATCAAGGCAGCTTTGTCTTGACTCATGGTGTGTCTTTTGATCACCCCTAGGCTTTGGTGGAGATTGAAGGTTTCTCTTCTGCTCTAGGTTTTGTGCAAAGATCACATAAAACCTTGGACTGTTGGGGTTATAGAAAACCCCACTGGGGAGAGCAAAACAGATGGAACATATCAAAATTATGTGAGAGTTATAAAGAATCTGGTGGGACCTAGAAGAGTTCTTGATATCCACCTGTGGTTTGTGGTTCGAGGTCCAGCACCAATCATGTTAGAGTTGAAATATAGATGAGATTTCGATGATTCTTCTATAAGCCATGAATTATAGAAGTTGTATTAGCGATTAGTGAAAAGGGTATGGTAGCAAATGAACATAGGCAATCTCAAGGGCCCAGAAGGTGGTATCAGGATTTATTGGGAAAATTTTTAAGACACCCCACCGTATCGCAACATGTACCTATTACGTCCGTGTGGTGTACGGCATTACAGCCCAAAATGCTATGTTTTTGTATAATTAAACCCGAATTGCATAATCATAGCTTAGGAACCTTATTAAACATTTATATTGATGGGTTCTGAATTTTATTAGACTCGACGAAACTAGCGGCATTTAAACGCCTGCCGAGCTTCGTCACTTCACATGATTCGCCGGAGTTTCTGACAAGCCTTAGGTGGTGCTGAAATTATGCATTACAGTAGGGCACACATTTTCCGTATTCTGGCTGAGGAGTTAAAAGCAAAGGGAAAAGAACCGTGCTCAAGTTTAGCGTTAAAGTTGTGAGTGTTCTAAACTCATTTTCCAAAATTACTTAGTGCGCTGGTTGGCTGAGAAATTTGCTGATACCAGGATACGGTTTTGATTGCAAACCATTGCCGGCCACAGTAGTTAATAGAATTAGGGAAAGCAAGCAACGATTTTGAGTTAAACCATTTTTGAAAGCAAGCATTGTTTTAAATGAAATCATTGCCATGGCGCGGTAATAGTAAGTAAATGGTTTTGAATAATTAAACCATTTTTCAAGCAAGTGTTAAGCGCGGTAAATGGTTTTTGAATAATTAACCATTTTTCAAGCAAGCGTATGTGGCAAATGGTTTAAACAATTAAACATTTTTCGCAAGCAGTAAGCGCCAAATACTTTGAATGTAAACCATTTTTGCTGAGCAAGCGAGCAAGCAAGCAAGCACTCAAAAAGAATATTCATAAAAACGTGCCTTCCTAGTTCTAAGCAAGCAACCGTCGAGGTATCTACGCACGTGGTAGTTGAGATCTCATGCATGCATTGTAGTTTTGCCCGCTCTTGGCAAATCCAGGGCTCATACTGACAGGTGCATTTAAAGGAGACCGTACGCATAGAGTATATAAGGTTATGAGCTCTAACGGCCGAGTATGGTCACATGACGGTAAATCAATTCCACCATATTCACCCGAAAGCGTGACGCCGGACAAAGGTCCTTCCGTCTTGCTGACGTCGGCGTATCGTGCCCCCGTGTTCACTATGAGGTGGGCAGACAGAAGCGCGTCAGCCCGAGTCGGTCATTGTTTGGCGGGTTACGGATGGCGACGCTTGAAAAATAACTGATTGGTTCGTACTTCGTCGATCAAAGCCCGAAGCTAGCAAACGTTATTTCGGCCCCGCGATTTCAAAACGCATCGTTGAGCCAAGCTTCCGTGGATTTTAAAGAAACGGTCGAGCCCGGTGTCCGTGATTAAGCACGCGCTGAGCTCAAGCCCCGTTTTTCTTATGAAAAAGCGTTAGAGAATTTTAAAGCAAAGTAAGCCTAGAAGGTTTTAAGAAACTTTTCAAGCAAGATAGCAAAAGTGCTAAGTAAGAGAATGAGAAGTTTCATAACTTTAAGGGTATGGTTTATGAGTTTATGGCGCTTTCTTTAAAGAAAAGCAGTTAAAGCAAGCAAGCAAGTTTTAAAAGTTTATTAAATTACAAAGCAAGGTGCGAAGGAAAGTATGGTGTGCGAAAAGTTTTAGAAACTTTTAAAGCAAGCAAAGCAGTAAAGATTCTGGTGCAACAATATTACAAGCTGAGAGTTTTTACATTTTTGAGATGTTTTCCTGAAAAGCAAAAACATTTTATGTGTAGTGATAGCACTCACTGCAGCTTTAGCTCATTATTTTCCATTTTAAAACTATTTTCCAGACAGCATACAAGGATTACTTTTGAGCATAATAGGATTTCTCCTGACATTTGTGCAAGTGTTGTAATTAGGAATACTATGTAAGAATATACTTTGAATTTGTAGAAGGAAACATGCTACAAGTAAGATGAGTGAATTTCCAGATGAATGTGTTGGCATGTCAAGGCCATATTCGATGAGGTTGGTAAATTTGATGTATACTGATTTGAATCATTCATGATGTAAACAGCGGTTTACGGCACGGCATGAGGGAGCGTCTCAATGTTGCCACATTTCCAATAAAATCCGTGTTAGAAAAATGAAAAGAAAATTTTTTAGGTTTAGTTTAAGCGGCTATCATGGGCTCACTCAGACAGAGTTTAGTCAGCAGAGGGTGAACGACCGGGATTATCGGAAATGGCACACACCATTTCATTTAGATGGCGCGGTGTGTCATTCTCTAACACTCCTCGGTGATTTGAATATCAGATCCCCATTAGGGTGAATGAATGCTCGTGAGAGGGATAATCTCCTGGCAGACACTCACTCCAGTGCAATACAATGGCAACCAAAACACACTAAGAAAAATGATCCTACTTGAATGTCACCATGCCCCCGATCACATGTCTCGAGTCCTCAGGCTCCTCACATGCCTAAGCAAATGTGAGAAAATACGAGTTTTCAAAACAAAAGGTTTTTTGTTCTCGAAAACTTACTACCGAATTTCGGTAAAATCTATCGGACAACCCTCCGAGGCGAATTTTTTGGATAACTCTTTGAAACAATTCATGGGCCCCTTCGACGTGAATTGTTGGACAATCTTCCAACACAATTCTTTGGAAAATCTTCCGTTGAAATTCCTTTCACAACCATTTTCCTTTTTTTATTTTCTTTCATGTTATGCACTCACACTTATCTTTCTAGGGTGCCCTGGTGCATATGGAATGCATTATGCCATTTCCAAACAATTCATGCTAATATATTTTACATGCATATATATTAACAAAAATTAATTCACATACATCATATTTATTCAATTCCTTAGAAATAACATATCAAAATTAGCTCGCATGGGCTAATAAACAATTCAAGCAATTCATTTTGAATCACCCAAACAACACAAAAAATCACACAAATCAGCAGACGGTAAAAAACCCTAGGCTAAACCTTTGTTCCGCGGCCTGATAAATTTTCTTCACTTGGTTTAAATATTTTGAGGCCCAGAAACACGGCCACGTCAGTCGACAAATCCCGTCATTAAATGACCCTTATCTAAAGAATAAATCAAGTAGGAGGGCCCTACCTCTTGGAGTTATCGAAACTCCACAAGGTGGTGTCCACAGCGTAGCCCTTGTGTAAGCGTAGATCAAGTTCTTTGCTCAAACGAGGCGACGGTCGAGCGGCAGATCCGGAGAAGTTGCGCTCTCTCACTAAGGCTCTATTCTCACCTCACTTTGCACAGAGTGGCTAAAATGGAAGAGATGGTGCTCTGTTTTATTTTAATATTTAATTCTTTTTTCGCTAATTCTTGCTTATGTCCTTTAGTTTGATTTTAAAAGCTTTTGACACGTGGCAATCTAAGCCATTTATCTCTATCCTCTCACTAATCATACAACATGTGTCATGTGAATTGCTGTAGTAGGTGAATTTGTCACATCACATGTCTCTCATAAAATTGTTGAACCTTTCGACAAGCCAGATTGCCTCAGAAAAATGTGAAATATTGGTACAATCTCAGATCGACCCGAGAAATTCGATCTGGTAGCTAGATTTATGAGATGATTAATGGTGTGATCAGTTTCGTCATCAAGATCTAGAAAAATTTCAGATTTTGACCCGAAGTACCATTTACCATTTTTGGAAAATTAGAATTTCGGGTCTTACAACGCGGATTATTTATTAATATATGTGTGAGCTAATTTTGGTGTTATTATTATGAGTGAATAACATATTTGTTTTATGTATGATTTTCATTAATATATGCATCTGCGATATATTGAGCATGAATTATTGTGAAATGACATATTGCATTTCATATGCGCGAGGTAACCTCGACGATGCGCTGACGCCCAGAAAACGCGTCAAATGAATTTCATGGGAATATTTTAGAAGAATTGCCTTGGAAGTTGTGAAGCGAGTTCATATCGAGAGGATGACCCACTTATTTGTTTTGGAGAGTTATCAGTGTTACCTCGGAGGACTCGATAGAATTTTATCGAAATTAATTTATTATGTTTTTAGGAACAAAACCTTTTGTTTTGAACTCTGTTTCTCACACTTGGCTTAGGCATGCGTGATGGAGGTCGGTGAGGAATTTCGAATGTGGGATGGGTGTATCACATTCTCATTCATAACATGTAGACATTTGGTAGGGACTTGTGTTTTACTTGAATGTTTTGGTGTGCCACATGAACATAGGCGGGAGTAGCCCAGTAAGAATTCCACTCTTGGGCGTTTCTCACCAGGTCGTGGGATCGCCTTTAATTACGGGGGTGTTTAGGAAGAAGGCGGGGCTCACTAGGGGCGCTTTTTAAGAAAACCGACATGGCTTTGATTATATTTTTTTGTAAACATGTTTGTATATGAGTGTAATTAACTCTTGAAACTATTGTAATATAGTTGTAGTTTATATTTTGGTAGTATGGATGTATGGGCACGCGTGGCCATTTTTGTAAGACCGAAATTCAATTTACGGAAAAATCGTAATTTCGATTACAAAGTGGCAATTTCGGTCAAAGTATTCTCTAGATACTCGGATGTGAAGCGGATTGCCAGGTTGGAATCGTCTCGCGAAATCATTATACGTAAGAATTTCGTAAAATCAGAGGCAGTGGGTTGGCACGTTTTACGAGGCATCGCGGTTAGTCTTAGTAAGCGATTTTACGATCTGACGAAAGTCACATATAACACGTACTCATGTGCCATAAGTGACATGAGTAGAGAAACAATGGAAATGGATGGCAGAGATAGTGCCGAATGTCAAAACTAGGAAATGAAAGGACATAATGGTCATTTAGAGAAAAGTTTAAGTCACTAAAGGACAAAAGAAGCATAGTGACTGTCTTCTCCAAATGCTAAAAAGGGAAAAACGTGGAAAGAAAAAGGGAGACTTACAGTGAGGTTTGAAATCCGTTTTTAGAGAGAGAGTGTCTTCCTTCTCTCTAAGTTTGCGATCCAGCGATCGTGGTCTTGAATTAAGAGGGAGAAGCGCTCTGCGGAGAGGGCTTGGCGTGGGTCTGGATTTAGGGAGTTTTCTCAAACTCAGGGAAATTAGGGGGTTCTCACTCGCGGGTTTATTCTTAGGTTAAGTACCATGTCGTCTTCAGGTTGATTGGGAGTGCCCAGGCAGTAGGTTTGATCGATCCAGGCAGGACCGGGGTGATATTAATTTTGAGAAATCACCGTCGTAGCAGCCGTGATTGCCATGGTGATTTGGGTGGTTGGATGTTACATTTTGTGATAAATCATGGATTGATTTGGATGAAATTTGGAAATGGCCGTGAAATGCGGGTTCTGAGTGAAGCAGGTGAATGAATGTTTGAGCGAAGTAAGAGCCTGGGTTTCTTGTTCTAGGAATAGTGACACGAAATTATATTTTTGTGTGAATATGTGTTTGGTTAATTGATTCAAATTGGAGTTGCTCGTGTGTATGATCATTAGCCCGAGGGGCTAATTTTGATGTATGAATTGATTGTTTGACAGCAGTTGTGCAATTGGATATTATGTGAACATATGCATGTTTACATATTTGCATGTGATTGAAGCTGTATTGGAATTGGTATACATGCATTCCATACCTTTGAACATCCTAGGACTAGGAGTTGGTGCATGGATGAGTGCAGAAAATGGTTTGGAATTAGTCTAAAATGTGAGTATGATTAGTCCAAATTAGAAAATATAAATCGTCGGGCTGGCCTAATTGATATTCATCGGGGGTAGTCCACGAGCCAATAATATATCAATGCGTCGGGCCCAATTGATATATATTATTCGCCAGGTTGTCCTGAGCTAAAAAACAATAATTCTATACGAGGCTTGGCGAGTGTAGAAATCGATGGAACTTCGGGTTTGAGTTAGTCATGTAGACATTCAAGTAGGATCAGCCATTTGCTTGAATGTATGTTTATTTGGAACATTGCATTGCATAGGTGGAGAGTAGCCCACTTAGGGTGATTCCACTGCGAGCATTAGCTCATACAGCTCGAGGATACTATTTTCACAGTGCGGGAGCGTGCGAGGAGATGGCTCGTCCTAGAGGCCGAGATTTAGAAGAAATAGGATTGGCTTAGACTTTGATGATGTTTACATGTATTAGAATTAAGTATTTTAATATATATTTGTATAAAAATCTTATTTGAACTCTTAGAACTATTGGATATAGTTGGTATGTTATTATGGATATTGTAGTATGGAGCCCAGTAGTTTTATCCATGTTGTATCATTGTGATTATATTAGATGCAGGACGGGTTTCATGCGGGTGTTTTATTTAGTGCAGAGACTCCTGGCTTACAAGGGACTGCGTCAGTTTTACGAAGTGGCGTCGGGTGGCAGTGGCCCATATGTATTCAGCGGGTTGTGTGAATAGTCAACGGACCCCCGGGAATGGGGCGTCACAATTTTTACTCATGTTTGAGTCTCAGGTATAGAGACACTCATTTTGTGGCATTGAGACACTCAATGGCTACATGTATTCTGTGGGTTGACGGATTGTCAACGGACCCCCAGGTTTGGGGCGTCACAAAATTAGATCACGGGTGTTTTGGATTTTCAGAGGAATCTTTGAGAGTTGAAATTTTTTTTAGTTTTTTTGGTTCTTCGTACTGAGGGATTTGATTTTATTATTTTCACCTAGTCGAACGAGTCATCTCAGGAACTTGGCCGAGTTCACCAAGTTTTATCTAGTTTTAATCGATTGATGCCTGCCGTCACGTGACTGGTGTGGTGTCGGTGGTTAGGCTTGAGTGAGTTCACGAATGGATACAGTGCGTGCTAGGACTCGGCCTATTTTTTGAACCACGATTTGAGACTTAGAGAGGGCATATACGCTTGTTGGTGTGCATGACCTCCTCAGGCCTAACGTATGTTAAATGAATGTCCACGATCCACTGTTGATCACTGCGTTTACGTCGACCTTGTGGAAGAATTGAAATAGGTAGCGTCCCGCTCCCAACTCCGTGATTGTGATACCTTTCCCAGGTTCCCATAGGGATGCAAGTGTGTTTTTCATGGCCATGAAGAATCGTTTCTCATCATGGCTTCAACCAAGTAGAAACGTGTCCATTCTTCTTTCCAACAAATTTCCTGCACTCTTGTGAGCCTCCAGTTCCATTACCTCCCCATCCTCCTCCTTAGATGAGCTTGTCCCATGCTCCTTCCAAATTCGCCGTCCCTACCACTCTCCATAATCACCCTGTTAATCGAAGACATCCGCGAAAAAACCCGCCAGTGAAGCAAGCAGGCGCCTAATCCTCACCGTGAGAGAAACCCAAACTCGACTGACTAAAACCCGACCTCATTGTAGAGAGAAACCCTAAACTCTTTGTAAATATTCTTACAAAATTCTATAATCATAAAAAAATTATTTATAAAATCAATTATTTTAAGTTTTTATTAATAGAAATTTTTGCATACGATTATTAATCAATTCAAATCTTTTTGTAAATATTTTTTATAATCATATGAATAATTATTTTAGGTTTTTATTAATACAAATGTTTATGTATATTTATCAGTAGTTCAAATCTTTTTATAAATCTTTTTAAACATTTTTATAATCGTAAGAATAATTATTTTATGTTTTTATTAATAAAAAGATTTATATATGTTTATTCATTAATTCACTTATTTATGTAAATATTATTAAAAAAATTCTAATCATAAAAATAGTTGATTTACTTTATTAATATAAATTTTTATATATATTTATATACTTTTTTTAATTAAAATTTTATTTATTTTGATATCCCTGAAGCTGTAATTAAGTACACAACTTTTCCCACTTTAATGATCTAAAAGCCGACATGTTACAAAAAAAATACTTGTAGAATCACTTTTTCATTTTTATAAAAACATTTTTGATAGAAGCTTTGTTAGTGAAAGCGTTTTGGTTAGAAGAGTTTACAAGAATATGTTGCTGCTAAGAAGCACTTAGAGGTGTTTTTTTTTAAAAACACTTCTAAATTTTTTTAATATTCCTTTAATACCTATTACATTCCTTTTAAAAACATAATTATATTTTCTTAAAATATTTTATTATATTTGTCTATATGGTATATTTTGTCTTTTTTACTATTGAATAAAATAGGTGAGTTACAAAGAAGAAAATTTTAATTCAAATCTTTTTGTAAATAACTTTGAGCTGATTCGTTATTAAACTGGATGTTGCATTATCCTCTCACTACAAAAATAAGGCTTTAGATTACTATTTGAATAGCCAAACAAGTAAACTTCAGACCAAATATGATTTTTGTCAGTAGCTGGTAAACCTGCCACCCAAAATATTTGATGGGAATTTTAGTCACGGTTTTACTGGAAACTGTGACTATACGTAAAAACTAATGGCAGGAAAATTTGTCGCGAATCGTTTAGTCACGGTTTTTCTTGAAACTGTGACTAAAAACTATGCGAATGTCACTTTTGGTCACGGTCTCAAATAAAACCGTGACCAAAATATATAGCAGCTACTGGACTTTGGACTACAATGATATGACTTCTAAGATAGTTTTTCTTTTCAGCAAGTTTGGACTTTTAAATCTATATGTAAAAGGAAAGGACTTAACTATATATATATATATATATATATATATATATATATATATATATATATATATATAGAGTTATATACTAAACTAATTAGTTACAAATTTACCTTGACTTTTTATTAAAATTTTTAAAAGGAAAACATTTTTTCTATATAGATTATAAAAATTAAGGCTTTTATATTATATGCAAAAGAAAATTGGTGGATGCAAATAATGATATTTGGATAGATTAATGATGAAAATATTTTATTACTATCTCAATGGCTATAATTTATAGAAAATTTTGATTTCAAATACAACATTAATGGTTTCTGGGGATATAGATATGTATTTGGATTATACAATTTGTTTGTACATTCACAAATAATAATTATTAAATGAGGAATATTTTAAATAATATTTAAAAATAATAATATTGCAAGTGTATAACAAAAGAAATTTTTAATTTTAAAATTAAGTAATATGTTTACTTATTTTAAATAGTTTATATTTAGTGTGTATGATGACTTAAATCTATTTTAGTTTTATTCTAAAAAAGTCTGGGGTGATATATGGTGAAGTTATAAGGATATAATTTTTTCAGGGGATTAGTCGTTGGATAGCAAGTGAAGGGATCGGGTAAATGTGAAGTTATATTTATGAGATTTTTTGGGGGGTCAGTGGTGGAATAGTAGCGGGATTAGGCTAGTATGGACATTTTTATTTCTTATTATATATATATATTTTTACAAATTTATAGATATTAATTAAAAATGAAATATTAGATGTTGCTTTAAAATTATATAACTTAAACTTTCCCTCTTCATCTACAATTTTTGTTTCTTTGTCAATAATTTTATTTCTACTAATATATGTGAAAGTTCACTGTAGACTGTACAACTTAACCAAGAGGGTGGGCATGGTGAATTACGATTCAAAAATTTCGCACAATAATAATAAATTCTTCAATTTAATGCACACAAAGAATGAAAGATGTGGGATAGAGAAACAAACCTGGATTTATAGTGGTTCAACACATTCTTACCACTACCACTTCCTAATCTTCAACCATAGTAATATCCATTTTGGCAGCTTCTAACCTGAGCTTCTTTCTTTTTTACACTTGGATTATGGCTAAAATGGGCTCTTTACAAATCCTTCAAGTTGTAACACTTGAACCTTTCTCATTTAAGTACAGTATGACACCCTAAGCTTCCTAAGATCTGCAAACAACCCAGTCGATTAACACGCGTGCACCTGTATCATGGGCCTGTAACAATTGCAATCACAATCTTAGCTTCATAAAACATCACAAGGAAACATTTTTGAATGAGTGACACACCCCACCCCTTCTACGGGTGTCAATCGGTCTGCTGAACCTGCACGCGCCCCAACGACTAGAAACTCCCCGTAGCTGCCGCATTGCTTGCTTAAACCTCGTATAAAAATTTTTTATTTATAACTTAGATTTAAAATCTTGGCAGCGGTAAAACCTCAAGAAGATAATTACTACATAGTATAAATTCCAAATCCTCAGATACATCCAATTTTCACTTTCCAAATATGGCAACCAGCAACCCAACACATTTTCACAAAATACATTATGTACATACATATGTTCCATTATACAAATTCAAAGTGTTTTCCTTACAAAATATTATTAATTACAATACTTAATGCAAAGACTTATATTGGATGTCGCACAAATCCTATTTGTTCTCCAAATACTCACACTCAGACTTGGAAAATAGTTTTAAAATAGAAAACAATGACAAAACGAGCCTATATAGTATGCTTTATAAATGTTTTATTTTTCTCGGAAACATCCAAATTGTAAAACTCTCATTTAATAAATATTTTCCGTAAGCCTTGCTACATTTTATTTGCCTGCTTTAAAAGTTTTAAAATTTTTTGTGATTGTTTCTTTAAAAGTTTATAAACTTTTAATACTGTTGTTTAAGTTTTCTTTCTTTAAAAGCTTATAAGACTTTAATATTATTTGTTTGGAAGTTTATAAAACTCTTAAAACTTCTTGCTTTATCTTGTTTTAAGTTTCTTAAAACCTTTTACAAACCTTTTGCTTTAAAATTTTCTCAAACCTTTTATAAAAATGGGAGCTTAGGCTCGATCGTTGCTTTAAAATCACCACGGGAGCCCGTCCAACCGAACGTTTGAAATATAAACGGAGCCTAGGGCCTTAACCTGGATCGTTGAAATATAAAACTGAGTTCGTGCTCAACCGCTTGCTTTTAAATCTCTACTGTATTCTTTTACCAACCGCAGATTAAAATTCTACGGAGCCTGTGGTTCAACCGTGCACCAATGGTTGATTTTTCAAAACTCGAATGATCATGCTATGCAAATCATCAACCACCGGGAGGCCTATACTGGCTGGGCTGCATTCTCTAGTGAACACGGGAGCCCGTGCATCAACCGTGCCGGTGGAAGGACCTATGTCCGCATTACCTTTTTCCGGTAAATATGGTGAACGGACTCAGTGTTCCACTCACTGGCAATCTAGTTAGAGCCCCAACCTTTATATACCCTGCACGTGCACGGCTCCCAACGCCATGATGCTGACCATTGCTTACGACCGTGCAAAACCAAAAAATGTAATGATGATCCAAATTCCACCGCACGCATTTTAATACCTGATCAGTTTGCTTTGCTTAGAACTAGGGATTTTAGTTAGGCCCGTTTTCACAAATATTCTTTGCTTACTTGAGCTTGTTTCTTTGAAAATGTTTACAATTTAAAACCATTTGATTACTTGCTTGCTTGCTTACTTGAAACATGGTTTAATAATTCACAACCATTTGCTTGCGTGCTCCTTGAAAAATGGTTTACAATTAAAAACCATTTGCTTGCTTACTTGTTCTTTGAAATATGGTTTTTTTCAATTTAAAACCATTTACTTGCTTACTTGTTCTTTGAAATATGGTTTACAATTCAAAACCATTTGCTTGCTTACTTGCTCTTTGAAATATGGTTTTTCAATTTAAAACCATTTGCTTGCTTGCTTGCTTGAAAAATGGTTTTACAACTCAAAACCATTAAATACCAGTGTAAAACAGTTTATAATAATAATACACTAGTATTTGAGAAAAATAGGTTTAGAACACTCACCTTTTCTGCTTACTAAACTTGAGCACAGTTCCACACTTTCCTACCTTTGCTTTAGCCTACACACTCAACCGAATACGACGAAGTATTAATCTCCTATGTAATAGCATAACCTTAACGTACTTCTTAGACTTAGTCACACTCAACGAATATCGCCGGTATGCGAGGCACGCCACGTTCGTCGGTTCCAATCTTATTCAACCTTCTTAATCATTTAATAAGGTTCCCATACTAACGGTATGAATTTAAGCTTATTAATTATACAAAAACTACACAATCTAGGCATTTTGGGCTCACCTGCATCTGCAGACACCTTGACTCACCCGCATAGGTCGGTTCTTCTCCGGTGGGCTGTACTTCCAGATACCACACTGCACTGCACAACTTGGAATTTTGCCCAGATTTGTTTCTTTTTGCCACTTTTGGTACCAACTCTCCTCATATAACTTCCCCATTCCTTAATACCTCTAAAATCATCATGGAAATTATCCAAAATCTCACAACACTTGAATTGCGATTTGAAAACTCATACTACAAAACCCTAGATGAAAATCTTGGCTTAATTCACCAAAGCGTCCACTAATTCTTCTAAGAATCATATAAATATGATGATTCCATGCTTATTTTCCACCAATTAAGGTTTTACCTCATAACCCTTAATAAAATCTAGGTTTGGGGTGATCTCTTCAAAACCCTAGACAAAGGGAGCAACTATTCTCCAACCAAAACTCAGGGAATTCAAAATAAATTTGATTCCAAGACAAAACATACCTGGGTTCTCGGGTTCCTCTTCTCCTTCTTCTTCTTCTTCTTCCTTTCTTCCTCCTCTTTCTCTCTCTTTCTCCTCCCCAAAACGTGAACCCTAGCTTATGGAGACCAAAGAGCTTTCTTTTAATTTTGGCTTTTGGTTCACCTCTTTATATACTAATATTTTTCTACTTAATTGCAAAGGTTCTCGATCACTTTATTGCAAGACAACTCTCGTTATTTCTATATTATGACCTATCTCTACTATTATATTTTATGATTTCCATATCCTTATGAATTTACAACTTTGCCCTTTCTTTTTATTAATATTCCTGGGTTCCATAATTTATCATCCCCAATTTAGTCTCCAAATACTAAGAATGCGGATACTGTGTCGATACGCCATAGCTTGCTTCAGATCAGACACTCTCTGGATCGGAGTTACAGAGAGGATATTCAACAAGTGTCTTACCTCTCTTATGATCCCCAGCCACTCATTTATAGAGGGAATTCGTAGCACGAAAGCCGCCAACCGACGACTGCCAACTGATCGATATTTTTCAGTATACTAGTTTTCATTTATAGCCATTGAAATAGAACCACCGGGGGAAACTTGGCCGAACACCGACCAACCGTTTACAGCTCACCGTCGACCGTTTAGTTGAACCGGTCGACCGTTTCAGTTCTACCAAAATGGATGGCTATTACATCCATCCGGTTGACAAGCCAGTCGACCGTTTCAGTTCTACCAAAATGGATGGCTATTGCATCCATCCGGTCGACAAACTAGTCGATTGTTTCATTGGTATGCACAAATCGATCGATCGTTTATGCCAACCGATCAACCGTTTCATGTTGAACCAAAATAGATGGTACTGCATCCAAACAGTCGATTGGTTTATATCGATCGGTTGAACCCGGTCGACCAGTTTATATCGATCGGTTGCAATTGGTCGACCAGTTCATCGACAGAAAAGACTATTAATTTTCATTTCTTGCCCCACTCCGCATTTTGCTCTCATTCTCCTTTCTCTCTCTGTCGAAAACCCTAGAAACCTAATTTCTTACCGTAGATCTTTACATTTGGGTTGGAAGACTTTGATTTTTGGATTCTACAGTTCATATTCTCCGTAGCTAAGGTTTCATTTTGCATTTTTCTCCATGGGCTGATTTTTCGCAGATTCCTTGCAAGTTTTCTCCCTTTCTTCTTGTTCTATTCCACTCGTTCTCTATTTGGGTATGTCTTGGTATTTTTCCCACTATTTTTTTGTTTTAATTAGGAGATAGTTATGGTCCGTTTGGGACCTAACCTAAGGATTTGGGAAATTGCTAGAAATTGCTAAGAATAAGTTTTGGCTCTAGTTCAAAAATGTTTTGGTTAGGGTTTGGAAGGAATTGGGGGCAATTTCTAGGGTCCGTTTGGTTCAAAACAGTTAGGGTCCATTTGGGACCTAACCTAAGGATTTGGGCAATTGCTAGAAATTGCTAAGAATCAATTTTGGCTCTAGTTCAAAACTGCCTCGTTAGATTCGTAGAAATCGGGGTAATTGCTAGGGTGTTTGGTCTGTGGCCAGGGTCCGTTTGGGACCTAACCTAAGGATTTGGGAAATTGCTAGAAATTGTTAAGAATCAGTTTTGGCTCTAGTTCAAAACTGTTTTGGTTAGGATTTGGTAGAAATTGGGGCAATTTCTTGGGTCCGTTTGGTTCAAAACAGTTAGGGTCTATTTGAGACCTAACTTAAGGATTTGGGCAATTGCTAAGAATAAATTTTGGCTCTAATTCAAAACTGTTTTGGGTATTAGATAATAAGCTCATTTTTGGTATTGGGTTTTAGGACCTCTGTTTGACTTTTTATAAGGCTAGACTAATTTTTAGTCTCCCTGTGCATTTTTGGGTCTACTACCTGGTTGGACAATTGTGGGGTTGTGTTATGTTTTCGAGACTTGTTATAACTCTAGACTGATTTTGGAAATCTCCTGTGGAATTGCTTTTCCTGCTATTTAAGAGTTATAGCAAATGTGATTTATGCTTCAAAATGCTAGAAAAGTATTATGCATTTGTGCTAAGTATATGATGCATTATAAGTCCTTACATGTTAGTAATTTCTTTGTATACATTTTTGGATATGCTAGTCTCATGGTGGGTTTTTATGTAATTCTTTCTAATATTGTTTGTCATTCATTTACTATCATTCACTCATTCTCAATTTAGTAAACCCTAGATGTAAAACCCAAGAAAATTAGAAATTTTCAAAAATGGCAAAATGATAATAATAATAATAAATTGCTAGAATGGTTCAGGGAAGACTAGAAAATTCTATAGATCTCGGATGACGAAGCAGATTGTGCTGTTAAATTCGTCTCACGAAATCTAGTGACTTATAAAAATTTTGTCGAATTCAAAGACAATCGGAAATTTTTATGAGTTTCTTGGTGGTGAGTCGCTTGTGCTCAAGGGACGAGATTTTTACGAAAATCACAAAGTCGTGAATGATTTGAATCTGTCTAAGAAAATAAATTGAACTGAAAAGAAATAAACTTGCTCGGGGTAGAAACGGACCCGATCGAGTGATGGGACACATGGCCCACAGGCCACATGTATCCAAACTTAACTATTAGCTAAGGATAAGAACAAATTAACAAAAATAAAGAAAGAAATACGTAAAAAAGGAGAAGGAGACATGTGGCTAGAGAAGAGAAAATGAAAACAAATAAACAAGGAAAAGAAAGAAAGGAAGGAGGAGGAGAGACGGAGAACAGACAGAGAGTGAGCGGAGAGAGAGAGAAAAAGGAAAAAAAAAAGGTTTTTCGCTTCTCTCTAAGATCTATTGAGATCGGGTCGTGGGTTTTCGCCGAGCAAAGGTAAATCAACCACGATTGAGAGCTGGCGCGTGGGTACTCAAAAATTGGAGTTTCACAAACTCCTCGAGGTAGGGAATTTTTTTACTTGGATTATTTTTAGTTTAAAGGTCATTTAATGGCATTGGCGTTCTTCGGGGAAGAAACTAGCCGTTTGTTTTGGTCCCAATATTTTTGGGACTGAATATTGAAAATTTTGGGATTAGTTTCGGGCAATCCCGGACTATGTTGAGATTTGGTTTTGATCTTGGGACCGATGTCTTCAGGTTTTGTTGAGTTTTTCGGTATCACAGTAATTTGTTGATGAATGGAACCAAAAATTGTTCATGGCCGTGAATCGGGCAGGTGTGCCCTCATGGCTGGTCCGAGATTTGGGCCATTTTGTGTGTTATTGCTGGAAAAAAAATAAATAACATGCTGTTGTGTGTAAAAATCATGTTAATATATACTTACTTGATGTATTAACATGGAAATATTGATGAATGAAATTTATATGTAGAAAATATAATTATCCAGATTTATCAATGTTGCATGTAGCTTTTAATGTGTATGTAACATGACATAGCATGAAATGACATAATAGCATTTCATATACACAAAGAATATCAAGTAAGGTGTGTGTGCATGGTATTGGTTATTCACCATTCTCAGAATGTAGTGAGCTCGAAATTGGGATAACATCCAAAATTGAGAGACTCACGGGCGTATAAAATAATAATGTTAATAAATTCCAATATGGTTCGGGTGAAGTAAGACGGGTGCAGATCCTCCCAAGGTGAAAGACCAAAATTTTATTCATAGTCAGACATATGTATCCAACAATAAAAGTTCGCGAAAGTGTCAAAAGGCGTGCGAAGCCTGCGGTGAGATTTTGGAAATTCACGACCTAAATAAACACACAGGATTGGATAAATTAAAATGAATATTAGAGGGTTGTCCAAGGGTGAAACACCAATGACTGGTTTTCACACTTGGCATTTGCATGTGTGAGGGAGTTGGTCAAGACTCGGGTTATGGGCACGAGGAGTCTCATCTCATGCATGACATGAAATATTCCATATAGGATTGCATTTGTGGAATGGAATGTGGTTAGATATATGTATGCTATTGCATGTGCATTTAGGCGGGGACTAGCCCTCAGAGGGAAAAATTTTCTACCGCTAATAGTTTCACCCTTATCGGGACCCTTCCTGTGTACAGGGGTATGCCGGGAGACGGCGCTCTGATGAGGCCGTGATTATGAAGGAGGCCGATGTGTGGCCTTGATATTTCCTTTGTAAAAAAGTATTTTGTATAAAAGAATTGTAAATAAATTCTTTTTGGACTATTGTCTAAATAGTCGGGTATGTAATTATGGTAAGAGGGCCGTGATCGGACTCTTACGAATTGTAATTAAGTGTTTTATTCTCATATTTTAGGATCCCGGTAAAGGGATGCGTATTGGGGATATGGACAGATGGACCCTATGTGGTCAATACACACTATTTCCTCGCTGGACCTCGGATGGGTTATACTATATCAAGAGAGTAGGTTGTATGTCGGGGTAAAGCTCCTCAACAGCGAGACTCGCCCGATTTTTGTGAAAATATGGATCCCGATAAATGGGACACAAACAGCAGGGTATCGGGTCACCCAAATCCACAGAATCTCCAAGGCAGTTGACTGGTTGTCAACCCGACCCGAATTCGGGGGTGTCACACTAGAGCTGCTTAAGCATCCTTTGTATGAAATTGTTCCTTTGATTTATATACTAAAACATAAAAGTTGAAAAATTATGGATATGATTATTTATTTTGGTCATACTCAAGTTTTCAACTTAAATGTTTTTGCATATGATTGGTGAAATTGTCTACAAATGATGCTTAAATTGTCCGTTTGAATAGTTTAGAAATACATAACATCTATGAAATCACACGCTTATGCTTTATCATTTTGATAAATTTCAACAGTAATTCCCTTATTCTCTGGGTGCATATTTGGACAAGGTGACATATTGTTAGTAGCTTAGTTAAGCTAACTAAAAATATGTTTATACCTTGGCCATTTCGTGTACTTGAAGAACTATAGGGAAATGTTTCCGAAATTTCCTTAAAATGAACTAAGCATGTTGGTGATTGATTCATAGTAATTATGTATTTCTAAATGGGATAGGAACTACTACTTGATATAGGAGTTTGAGATGATACAAAACAAATCACATTCATTACAAGTTGATAGGAAGATTCATTGTTATGTGATTGAATGATTTAATTTGCAGAGATACGAGAAAAATGCTAATAGATAAGAGTTGGATGCAAAAGTCAAGAGTAAGCAATGAATATGAGATAGGAGTCTCACAGTCTTTAAACTTTGCCTTTAATAATGCACCAGGAAAAGAAATGCTCTCATGTCCTTGTAATCGTTGCAATAATTGTCTACAACAAAAGCGATAAACTATTTATGACCATTTGTTAGACAATGGGATAGCTAGAAATTATGTGCGATGGTTGATGCATGGGGAATATGAGTTTTATGAACCTACAAATACTGACAATAGTGGCATTAATGAGTTTGATATGCATGATGAGATGGAAGAAATGTTAAATGATGCATTTGGAATGTCAATGCCAAATGAGGAATTTGAAGGAAGTTTACATGTTCATGAGGAGTTTGAATCGATACTGAATGAGAATGCAAACAAATTTTATAATTTGTTGAGGGAAGTTGAGCATGAATTATATACAAGGTGTAAAAAATTTACAAAATTGTCTTTTATCATAAGACTATTTCATATGAAGTGTCTTAATGGATGGAGTAATAAACCATTTACAATGTTCCTTGAATTGTTGAAGGAGGCTCTTCCCGAGGGTGAGACATTGTCAAGCAATTTTTACGAATTAAAAAAAGTGTTCTGTGAGCTTGGCCTCCATTATATTAAGATTGATGCCTGCCCCTTAAATTGTATGTTGTATTCAAAAGAGCATGAAAATGCGAATGAGTGTATTGTGTGTGGTGTCTCTAGATGGAAATCAAGTGATGTTCATCCTACAGATGAGTTCAATCAGTCATCAAAGAAAAAGAAAATTCCTCTAAGGTATTGCATTATTTTCCCTTAAAACAAAGACTTCAAAGGTTATATATGTCATCGAAGATAGCTTCTCACATGAAATGGCATGTTGATGGTTGCATGAGAGGTGAGATGATAAGGCATCTAGTAGACTCTTTAGCTTGGAAAAAATTCAATAAGGTACACCCTTCATTTGCACAAGAACCTCGAAATGTTAGGCTCGGTTTAGAAAGTGATGGGTTTAATCCTTTTGGAAATATGTCAATTTCATACAGCATGTGGTCTGTGGTTCTTATTCCATATAACTTACCACCTTGGATGTGTATGAAACAAACATTCTTCATGTTGTCACTCTTTATTCCTGGTCCAACTGCACTTGGGAATGACATTGATATATACTTACAACCATTAATAGATGAGTTGAATGAGTTATGGGAGGTTGGAGCTGAAACATATGATGCTTCAACAAAACAAAATTTTTGTATGCGTGCAACTATATCATAGACCATCAATGATTTTCCTGCATATGCAAATCTTCTTGGTTGGAGTACTAAAGGGAAATTTTCTTGTTTTATTTGTAATAAGGATTGTTTGTCATATCGATTACAAAACGGACAAAAATGGTGTTACATGGGTCATCATTGATTTATACCGATCGATCATAGATTTCGACGTGATAAAACGTCATTTGATGGAAATGAGGAGCATAGAGCAGCACCCAAATAATTGTCTGCGGAAGATGGTTTACATCAACTACATGGAATGGAACATATTATTTTAGGGAAGACATAAAAAAACAAGATGTTGGCTAAAAGAAAAAGAGAACATGCTAAACTTGAGCACAACCAAAAAAAGAAAAGCATTTTTTTCCAATTGCCATATTGGAAAACCCTTATTTTGTGTCACAATTTGGATGTAATGCATATTGAAAAGAATATATGCGATAGTATAGTTGGCACCTTGTTGAGTATTGATGGTAAATCGAAGGACAACATGAATAGTCGTCTTGACTTGCAAGCTATGGGTATTAGAGATCAACTTCACCCTATAGAAAGAGGAAATAGGGTTATATTGCATGTTGCATGCTATTCACTAACTTCAAATGAAAAAAAGGAATTTTGTAAATTTTTGAAAGAAGTGAAGGTTCCAGATGATTATGCTTCTAACATCTCTCGGTGCATACAAGTGAATGAATGAAAGATTTTTGGATTAAAGTCTCATGATTTTTATGTTCTCATGCAACAACTCCTCCCCCTTGCGATTCGTGGGGTTCTACATAAGAATGTTTGTGTAGTTGATTATATAGTTTCTTCAAACAATTGTGTTCTAAAGTGTTAAAGACTGATCAATTAGAGCACATTCAGAATGACATAATAGTCACACTTTGCAAATTGGAAAGAATATTTCCTCCATCATTTTTTGATGTTATGGTACATTTACCTATTCATCTTGCAAATGAGGCAAAGGTCGTTGGACCAGTGCAATATCGATGGATGTATCCTATTGAGCAGTTGTTCTCCTATATATATATATATATATATATATATATATATATATATATAGGTTAGGTTTCATATAGTTCATGAAACAAATCTATTGTGTTATGGATTGACAGGTATTTATGCACATTAAAGTCTCATGTGCGTAATAAGAGTCGTCCAGAAAGTTCTATTGCAAAGGGGTACATAGCAGAAGAATATACAACCTTTTGTTCAAGATGCTGAAACAAAACATGATCATGAAGAAAGGAATTATGTCATTGCAAATAACATAATAAATGAAGGGTTAAGCATTTTCAAATGCATGAGACTTACAATAAGAAAATCAACATCTCGTGTTCTTAAGACAGAAGATTGGTCTCAAGCACATTTATATGTGCTAAGTAATTGTGAGGAAGTGATGCCATTCGTTGAGTAAGATGATTGTCTGAATAAAACTTTCTTTCAATTCTCATGCAGAGATGTAATTTTGGTCTTTATGAGCATCATAATTACAAATCTTTATGTTTCGAGAGAACCTGAGCAATACATGAGGCTAAACCTTGTATTCATACCTGAGATGTAGATTTGATTCTAAAAGAATTCATTAAATTTGGTTTGAAGAACGTGTGAGTACATTCACTATATACATTTTCATATTATCTAATAAACATGTATGTTTTATAATCTTAGATTTGAATCGATATGTTATACGAATGCAACATGAAGGTGCCGTTTCTAAACACATACTATCATTGTCTCGTGGACCAAGTACATTAGTTACATGTTATAAAGGATACATCATTAATGGGTTCAGATTCCACACAAGAGAATGAGAAAAAGGGAAAAAGACTCAAAATAGTGGAGTTATTGTAGCCGCAGAGGTATCTAGCTTTGCAAGTGCAAGAGACATGAACCCAATTTCTAGTCATGTTTCTTACTAAGTTGTAGCTACTTGAGCATAGTTGGGATTACATTACCTTAGTGGAAATAGAGTTATTTTATTTAAGTGTGATTGGTAGGATGTAATCAATATTGGAAAGGGGATAAAGAAGGATGCATATGGATTCACGTGTTTGAATTTTGAACGTACCATATGCACAGATGAACCATTTGTACTTGCATCTCAAACAAAACAAGTCTTTTATGTTCAAAATTCAAATGAGGAAAATTGGCACACTGTTGTAGAAATACAAACTCGAGGGGTTTATGATATGAACCAAGAAGTATCTACTAATGATCCAGAGCCATATCAACAACCTATAACACTTCATAGTCAATATGATGTGCATGACCTAGTTGAGAATGATTTAATCAATTGAGAAAAAAATGATATTATAGGAGAAACTGTCCAAACAGATGTTCTACTATCATGACAAAGAAACATTGTTGATCTAGAGATAATGAATTTATTCATGATGAGGATATAGATGATGTGTAGTTAATAATATTGGTAAACACTTAAATATATATTATTTGATATATGTTGTAATTTATTCCATGTTATTTATGTAACTTATTTATATTTCATTTTATAAATTCCTTTATTATATAGGAAATGTCTCGTCGAAGGAAGAGTACGAGCAGTGTCTCCAGTATTTCGGACAATCTACAATAGAACATGCAGTTACAACCACTTGCAACTACTTCTATTAGTTCTGGTGATTTGGGTCCTTTAGATACTTCTACTATTGGTATGTTTAAGATAATTATGTTTAACTTTACTTATGATATTTGTGTTTACATATGTTTAATTTCTTAAATAATGAAAATTGATTATTTAATTTTATATAAGAGAATAAATCATGTTTCTTATAATTTTATTCTTACTTTTAGAAGGTTCCTCTAGCAAAAAGAGGACATGTGGTCCAACGCGTAACTTGGATTTACTTGGCATGAAACCCGGCGAAAAAAAAATCAACACATTTCAATACAAAATGCCAAGTTGTTTATCATGACAACGGCGAAAGACTTTCTAGTTACATGGGGACATTGGTTCGATCTCAACCTGATATGCCCATCAAGTCCAAGATTGACATAACGGGTGAAGTAAAGATGTAAAGGAAAAACTTTTGGGCCTTAATATTGGTATGTCAATTACTATTCATCTAAATTGTAATATTGTTTTTTGAAAATGACACCTCTTAATTGTATATGACTTTTTCATGAAATATAGGAGAAGTATGAAATGGATGAAACATGCAAGAGCTACATTATTTCATATTGTGGAAATATGTTCAGAAGTTATAGAAATAAGATGAAGGCCAAGTATTATGACCCTTATAATACTGATGAAGAGAGATTGCACCACAAACCTCCACACTTATCAGATAATGAATGGAGGTGGCTCATTAACTTTTAAGGCATACTCGATGGAGGTGGCTCATTAACTTTTAAGGCACACCCAAGGCAAAGGTAAACATAATGATTTTTTTTTCAAATAGTGTATCTTTTCATATTCATGTTCAAATAAGATCATATTTATTAGTTATATCTAATTTAATACTTCATTTATAGTAACTTTTATTATGTTTCTCGTAGCTATATAGGTGATATGCTATTTTTTAATTGAAGAAAAAAACAAAGCTAGTAGGGCAAAGCAAGTCATAAAGCATACATTGGGATTAAAAAGTTATGCTCAAATTCGACATTAACAGGTAGAAAATTTATTATTAATAAGATTTTCTTGTATATCAATAGTTCATAAAAAATAACTTAATTATTTTACTTGTAAGAATAGGCACAAAGGGGTGATCGGGCGAGCCTAATAGGTTGAGATGTTTGTCTTAACACATACAAAAAAAGATGGGACGCCTGTTGATGATCGTTCTAAGCAGATCATGGTAATGAAGTATTTAATTTTTATATACTTGTATTTCAATCATAGCTACATACTAAATTATTTGTACAAGTCTAACAATTATTTTTGTTTTTTGTAATGTTAGGATCAATTTGAGTAGTTACTGTTCCAACCTGAAGGAATGTCTTCTTTTTCTCCTATTGCTTCTACTCCTTCGGCATCATCTGTAGCATCTACATCAGTAGATAACATATTTGACCAAGTGATGGGTCGAGAGAGGCATGGATGTAAAATCCGAGAAAATTTAATTTTTTTGAAAAAGGGTAAAATGGTAATTTCAGTGGGAAAATCTGAAATTTTTCTAGATCTTGGATAACGAAGCGAGACTTTTCTGGTTGGAATCGATCTCGATAAATCTAGCTACCCATTAATTTTGTTGAATTTGAAGGCGATCGAATTTCATGTTTTTCGAACAGGAGTCATGAATGACGCAGCACTTGTTTGGTGGCTCATTGAGCCACGTGTCAAATGATAAGTCAAACAAGACCCTAAATTTGAAGGACCATGTGGGACATGTGTCACCACTTGGTGATAAAGGTATGGATAAATGGATAAGAGAAATCCAAAAAGAGCCAATGGTGTGTTAACATGTGGCAATGAGGACATCCCACTTGATTTTGGACCAAACAATTATGTGGGAGGATGGAAAGGAGGGGGGAGAAGAGAAAGAAAAGAAAGAGAAAAGAGAGAGAAGAAGGAGGTGAGAGAAGCTCCACTTTCTCTCTAGTTTTTCTGGTGATCGGACCGTCGATTTTCATCGGAGCAAGAGGGAAAGTTCTTCCTTGCGGAAAGAGCTTAAAGTAGAGATCGAAATTGGGGGAGTTTTGACAAACTCCAAGAGGTAGGGGTCTTTCTCCTACTTGGTTTAATTTTCATTTAAAATCCATACAAATGGTTTTAGTGTTTTGGGGCCGAAAATGGCCATGCGTTCTAGTCCCAATGGTTTGGGACGATTGCTAGATTTTTGGATTACCTTTGGACGATCCATGAAATTTTGGATTTACGAGGCTACATTTGGACAGCGCCCGATATTCGGAGATTTGTTTTCGGACAGTCCGGAGCTGAATTGTGAAACTGAATTTCGGACTGTCCATGCATACAGTTCTGTGTGTATTGAAAAAATGAATAACATGATTGTGGTGTGAAGAATGATGCTGTTAATGCATGCTAAGTTGATGTGTTAACATGGTTGTTTGAATCATATGAAATTATATTGTAGAAAAATGTAATTGTTCATGGATCATGAATGTTCTATACATGAAATGGCATGATTGCATTCATATGCATGGTCACATCGTATCGAGTCGGGTATGGGTGCATACAAACGGTTAATTCACCATTTGGGTGAATGTGTGGTGAGCTTCAAAATGAATGGCGTCAATTGAGCTCACGAGTGGTATGAATGGCTTGAAAAAGAAAATACATATGTGTTGGGCATAACAAGTTAGGAAGATCACAGTTGAAAGAACTAAATCCTGCAGTTAGACTTGATCTGGCCCGGTGAAGATGTAAATACGGAAGGCGTATGACGATCCTGTGGTGAGACCTCGAAAAATGATGTAGCCCATAAATAAACGCATGGAATTTGATGATATTCAAATGAGCATTGGAGGTCGGTCCAGTGAGTTAAGTCATTGGGTGAAACACCAATGATTGGTTTTTCACACTTGGCATTGCAAGTGTGAGGGAGTCGATCGGGACTCGGGTTATGGGCATGAGGAGTCTCATCTCATGCATGACATGAAATCATTCCATGTAAAATTGCATTTGTATGGAATGTGAATGGATGTTTGTGTGCCATTGCATACGCATTTAGGTGAGGAGTAACCCTTGTAAGAAAATTCAACTACTGGGCATTGCTCACCCCGTCGTGGGAAATATTTTCAGGCACTGAAGGTACACAGGGGGACGGAACGCATCCAAGACCTTAGCGGTGAAGGAAATGCTAGATTTGACCTTGTTTTGTATTTTGTAAATTCTAGGTGGAAAACCCAATCTCTGAAATTGTAATTAAAGATGAATTGTAATTAAACTCGTTTTGTATGATTAACACATTTTGGCAAGTTTTCCAGACTTCCTGTTGTCTTTGAAATAAAAAGGCTAATTTACATTGAATTTAAAGTGTTTTGGAAAGGAAAGAAGGAAAGAAAGCTGAAATGAAGGCTAGAGTGAGCTCTTGCCCATTTGGGTCCTACGTTGCCAGAGAAATTCTTCGTGATAGGGTTTCTCAGGTCTAGTGTCGTGACGGGGTTTTTCTTGTGTTGCGGCCGGGTCCCAGTTGGTGTGGCTGGGCATGCGCGGCGTCTTGCGTGGCGAGACGGCGCGCGACAAGCAGTCAACCACGTGCGTGAGCCTTTTGGCTCTATGCCAGCGTTTATTATCTTGTGTCGAGACAGGGTTCCAAGGCATGCTGGGTGACTTGGGTTGAGACAAGGATTTTTTCTATCGTGACAGAGCTCTTTTGGGCCCTGTGTCGCGATCATGGATTGTGTCACCACCGGGCGTGGTCAAGGCCGAGAGGCCTTGTGTCGCGACATAACAAGTGTGTCACGACAGGGTGGCGCAATGGGTGCGCACTAACGCGTGCAGTAGTGTGCTCGACAGGCACTCAATGGCACATGACGGGTCTTGCGACAGGATCCGCTTCATTATTTGGCCACTTATGCGGTGTGACAGACCTCATATTACTCTGCCGCAATAGAGTTGATCAGTAGCAAAAAAAAAAAAAAAAAGTCAAAATTTCAACCCCGGGAATTGGTGTGTCATAATGGATGTGTTCGAGGCTATGGATTTGGTGTTACTCCTACCTTAGTCTTTGGTAGTAGTAGTACGGGGTAATCAAGATCTACTTTGTCGGCTAACAAAATGAGATGCTAAGAGTTGGAACAAGTTTACAACATCGGTGAAACATTTGAAGAAAAGTTGGTACATGTTCAAAGGAAGATACGAGAAGAAGTGAAAGAAGTTTGATGGAAAAATTATGGAAATGTAAAGAGTGCAAGAACAATTTCAAGAACAGATGATGCAAATGATGCAACAATTTCAACAAAGCGATGACGAACTTACGATATACTACATTTTATATGATGCATTCTCCTCATTTTTTGGAGTTTTTATGACTAATATGTGATGGTTTGTTAGTTGATTTATTACATTATATGATAGAATGTAAAACCTAATTTGTAAATCTTTTTTTTTTTGTCATGTTATGTTAGTTTTTAACTATATAGCTTGAGATAATTTATTATGATATATTATACTATTTTAAAATTTGAATTTCAGAATTGTTGAGTTGCTTGATTGCATACATAGGTTTAAAAGATTAATTATTTATTATAGGTTTGGAAAATGAAAATCTATAAAAAAACTAATTGTTTAAATATAATAATTTTTAGTCACGGTCAAACAAAAAACTTTGACCATATGATCCATTTTTTGTGACGGTCATAGCAAAACGATAAAAAAAACGAGGCGGTTAACCGAGGGTACCTTTTAGTCATGGTGACCCCATGAAAATACGTGGCTAAAGAGGGTCACTTTAGCTACGACGGGGAATATGGGTCAACAAGATGGGGTACAGCCCGATTAGCTCGATATTTTTGGAGGGTCGGGCCGTGAGAGTGCGGCTAAATAAAATGCGAGCCTATTGGCCCGGCCCAAGATGGCCCATGTAGCCCATCCAGAGGGTTAGAATTCGAACCCGGCCCAGGTGGCGAAATTTTTAATTTTATTATTAATTTTAAAAATGATATATATATATATATATATATATATATATATATATATATGACTTATTGAGATTTTTTCTAAGTCTATAATGACCATACTAATGAAGATGAAGATTAAGGGCATAGTGGTTTCATTTGAAACTTTGGATTTGTAGTTTTAAGATATCATTTATTTGTCACTTTATTTTTAGTACTTTGAATATGAACATGTTTATAAGTCTTGTTTATTACACTTTGATATGTTTATGATTTGATGTTTCATTTTTTTATCATGGAAACTTTGTAGACTTGATTGTGGTTGGTACTTCATTAATTCTAAATTATTATGTGATTATAGTTAGTTGCTTCATAGCTACTAGTTAGTTTAGTTATAAATTTATAATGATGTTTAACATTATTCTACGTTTATTAAGACTTTAAATATTATATTGTCTAGGTTTCCATCATTTATACGTGTATTATTAACACTTTTTGTTTTTATTTGAAGAATGACAAATTTAGATAAATTACTAGTTTTACATTTTTTTAAATTTTGGCTTGTTTTAGCCCGCTTTACCCCGCAGCTTGCATCAGGTTGGGTTAGGCTAATAAGGCGGCAGAAAAAATGTGGGCTAAGCCCAGCCCTTTGCGTTTATTCATAACCCAGAATGGGTTAGACTGGCAGATTCCATCTATACTTTTAGCCACGGTTTTTCATCTTGTTGTGACTAAGGTCCTTGCAGGCTAGCAGTTCTTGTTTTTGTCACGGTTTTGTTATGGTACATCTGAAAATGTACCATATGGTCACGGTCACGTGAAACATTAAAACCTTTGCCTCAACGCCTACACTATTGTGGCGTTGATCTATGTTCATCGCCAGATAATAAGTTTTAGTCACGGAGTTCATTGATTTGGTGACGATTGGTGATCGTGACCTAATGTCCTATTTCTTATAGTGCTTGTAGAGTTTTTAGTGAATTTTGTTATGTGTTTCTATTGAATGTATTTATAATTTGAATTAATAAAATTACTTTTCTTTCAAAAAAATATTAATAATTATTTTAGGTTTTATTAATATAAAAATATTTATTTTGGTTTTAATAATATAAATTTTTATAAGGAGTTTATATATTTTGCAAATTTTATTTATTTATTCTTGATATTCTATTTTTATAATTAAATATTAAATATTCTTTTTTATAATTTAGTTGATATAAAAGAGTTTTTATATTTATGCAACAAGTTACAAAAAAAACATTTGTAGAATAACTTTTTCGGATTCATATAAAAACTATTATGATAAAAGCGTTGTCAAGAATTGGTGACGACCCTATTACAAGCTTGTTAAACTAGCCTTAAAGGCCTTTAGAAAATGATTTTGGAAATTTGAATATCCATTGATTTTTGGCCTAATTTTGACAAAAATACATTTTTTTTTTTATTTTCTTGCAAAACTAACCATTTTTTTTAATAGAATGTAAATACATAAATAGAGAAGGACATTTTGTCTAGGATAAGTTATTTTTCAAGGAAAAACATGGGAAAGATTAGATTCACAAATTTAAGGTTATTTGATGTCTTTCAACCAAATATTTCAAAAATAAAAACAAATATCAAAAGTCCTAAATTGTTTTTTATTCTTTAAACTACTATTTCTCTTAAATTTTTCTACAAAAATATCTTAATTTTAAGAATAAATGTAAGACATTTTTAAATTACGTCTAAAAATATATATTTTATAACTAATTAAATAAAAACAAATTTTCCTTTTTATGGTAATATATATTATATTATTTTCAATTACAAAAATAAATTCAAAATTTATTTTCTATATTATTTAATGGCATGATAAAAACAAGCATTTTTTTCAAATCATGTATTTTTCTTAAAAGAAAAAGTTTTCTACCACACATTAAATTTGAAATAAAAAAACTCATTTTTTTATATGATTTCATTTGAAAATTTAATTTTTAAATAAAAATTAATGTTTAGTCTACTTTCTATTTTTCGGTTCATAGAAAATCGAAATCATATCTTTGAACACGTGTGAATGATTTTTTTTTAATTTCATATTATGGAAAATCATGGCCAAAAATGGAAAAACTAATATAATTTTTTTAGAAGGTATGAATTATTTTCTAAAAAGTTGAAAAGGGTTTATTATGGAAATAGAAATTTAACATAAAAATTAAAATAATTACTTAAAAACGAATAATATTTTAAATAATATTGATTGAATGTATAATCTTTAATCTTCAAATATTATATTACCTTTATAGTTTTAATCAAAGAGAGGTATGTTAGGTGCACATTATTGACACACCCCACCCCCTACTTAGCGGGTGTGCGGCCGCCCCCTGAAATCCTAAGTAGTCACTTATAGCGACTAAGAGAATCCTTGTGAAGCGAAGCCGTATTGCTCTTGAAAACTCTAAATTTTTCATTTTTCCAACTTATGATTTGGTAAAATCTCGCGGCTTATATCATTGCAAATGGGAGGGCTATATTCCAAATCCTATAAACACAATTTACACTTTTCCAAATATGGCAACCAACAGCGTTCTTTCAAAAGAGCCTCAAGCTCAACACATTTTCACAAACTACACTATGTACATACATAAACTTCCACTATACAAATTCAAAGTATTTCCTTACAAAAGATTCTTAATAACATCACTGATATAAAAGTCAGGAGAATCCTACTATGCTCAGGCAACAAGCGTGCACATTGCACGGAAAATAATTTTTAAAACGGGAAAATAATGAGCTAAATATGGCTTCGGTGAGTGTATGCTTTATAAAATGTTTGCCTTTTCTGAAAACATCTCAAAACTGTAAAACTCTCTTTTACAAGATATTTTCCAGAAGCCTTGCTTGCTTACTTTGCTTTGCTTTGCTTTAAAAGTTTCTAAAAACTTTTCATAACTTCTTGCTTGCTTTAAAAGTTTAGAAAACTTTTCATAAACCTCTTGCTTGCTTGCTTTACTTTGCTTTAAAAGTTTCTAAAACTTTTCATAAATCTCTTGCTTGCTTGCTTTACCTTGCTTTGCTTTAAAAGTTTATAAAACTTTTCATAAATCTCTTGCTTTAAAGTTTGCAAACTTTTATAAACAAAGTATGGGCTCAAGCTGCTTGCTTTAAAATAAAGCGAGTCTAGGCTCAATAGCTTGTTTTTAAAATAAAAGCAGGCTTGGGCTCAAGCTTGTTTAAAATAAAAGCAGAACTGGGCTCCAACAGCTTGTTTAAAATAAAAGCGAGCACAGGGTCAACCGCTTGCTTTAAAATAAACACGGAACTGGGCTGTTGCCTGATGGTTCATTTCAAAGCTGTATAAAACATGCTCAAATCATCAACCAACTGGGAGGCCTTTTTGCTAGCGTGCCTAGTGAACACGGGAGCTGGACATCGGCCGTCTTAGGTGGAAGGACACAGGTCCACATCACTAGACGGAAAGAGCCTTGGCTCAGTCCTTTCCGGTAAATATGGTGGCCTTGGCTCACCGTAATCTAGCCTAGCAGCGTTAACCTATATACTCGGTCACGTGCCACGGTCTCCTTTAAATGCCATGATGCATGAACTAAGTTTTATGTTGGAGGCAAATCATATCCATGAATGATATCCTAACACCCTTTGACTGCGATACGAAATACCTTTGACCGGTATGCTTGCTTAAAACTAGGGATTTTCGTTAGGCCTGTTTTATAAAATATACTTTGCTTGCTTGCTTGCTTGCTCTTTGAAATATGGTTTTATAACTCAAAACCATTGTTTGCTTTAAAATATGGTTTACAATCAAAACCATTAAATAACAGTGTAAAACAGTTTATAATAATACACTAGTATTTGAAAAATAGGTTTAGAACACTCACCTTTTTGCTTACTAAACTTGAGCACGACTCCACAACTTTCCCGCCTTTTCTTTTAGCCTACACACTCAAACGAATACGGCAAACACATTAATCGCCTACGTATTCTTAATGTACTTCATAGCACTTAGTCACACTAAATGTTCGCTTCGCCTAGGCGGCGAGTTACGTTACGTTTTTCATTGAGTTTCATTCTTCTTTGAACCTCACTTAATCATTCATTAAGGTTCCCATACTAACGGTGTATGAATTTGGTCTTAAATATGCGAAACTACAAAAATCTGGGCTTTTGGACACTGTGGTACCGGTACCAAACACATTCTGTATGGTGAATGCAGAATTGCCGCTGTCTTCTTCGTACCAAATGGGTTAAACGTAATTGGTATCGGTACCACCTTTGTTTTAATCTGGGGTACCACCTTGTAGTTTTGCTCAAAAATGCTGCTTTTTGCCTTCTTTGGTACCATTTTTCTTCATACAACTTCTCCTGTCACACCCCCACCCCTACTAGCGGCAGGTGTGCCGGCCACCCTCTGAAACCCCAGGGCGTTACTTCCAGCTGACTAGAGAATCACGTGACGAAGCCGTGTTGCTTCTTTGAAAACAGTATAATTTTTTTTCTTTTCAACTTGTGATTTTATAAAATTTGACATAATAGTGGATACAAAGACATCCAAAACACCGCTATCGAGTTTACAATTTTCAAATCGCCCGACCAATACACTCTTTCAAAGAGCCTCAGGCTCATCACATTTTCACAAAACAAAACTATGTACATACATATGCTCAACTATACAAATTCCAAAGTATTTCCTTACATAAGTTATTTAATACAGTACTATACTAGAAGTCAAGAGAATACTAAAATGCTCCAGGGCCCGGCATACTTGTACCTGGAAAATAGTTTTTAAAATAGGAAAGTAATGAGCTAAACGAGCTCAGTGAGTGTATGCTTTATAAAATGCTTTTCGATAATATCTAGTTGTAAAACTAGATTTTACAAGACATTTTCAAGGAATCCTTAGCATAAAAAAGTTTCTAAAACTTTTCATACTATGCTTGCTTGCTTTAAAAGTTTCTAAAACTTTTTAGAAACTATTTGCTTGCTTTTGTTGGAAAAGTTTCTAAAAAATTTTCATAAAATGCTTGCTTGCTTTGCTTTAAAAGTTTATAAAAACTTTCTGTGCGGGAGCACAGGCTTGACCACTTGCTTTAAAAGTTTTCTAAAACTTTTCATACTTGCTTGCTTCGCTTTCTTTGCTTTAAAAGTTTCTAAAACTTTTCATAAACCTCTTTAACCTTGCTTTACTTTGCTTCTAAAGTTTATAAAACTTTTTATAAACACGGGAGCCTGGGCTTAACCGCTTGCTTTAAAGGTTTATAAAACTTTCATAGACCTCTTGCTTGCTTTGCTTTAAAAGTTTATAAAACTTTTTATAAACACGGGAACTTGGGCTCAACCAGCGAACACTAAAGTTTATAAGTTTTTTATAAACACGGGTGCAGGCTCGTAGCTTGCTTTAAAAGTTTATAAAACTTTCATAAATGCGGAGCACAGGCTCAACACGCTGTTTACCGATGGTTGATTTTCAAAACTGTGTGAAAAATGTTTATAAATCAAGATTAACCACTGGAGGCCTTTCTTACTTGCTGTCCCCTAGTAAAACATGGGAGCCTGGGCTTCAACCGTGCCGATGGAAGGACCTAGGTCCGCATCACCTAGGTGGAAGGGCCTTGGCTCACTTCCCTTTTTCGGTAAATATGGTGGAATGACCTTGGTCTACGTCACCATAATTTAGCTAGCGTGCTAACCCTATATACTCCAGTACGTGCCACGGTCTCCTTTAAATGCCATGATGCATGAACTAAGTTTACCGACCAAGCAAATCTAAAATTAATGAAATGATGTCCTAACACCATTGCGTACGTACGGAATACCTTTGACCGGTATGCTTGCTTAAAACTAGGGATTTTCGTTAGGCCTGTTTTATAAAATATACTTTTGTTTGCTTGCTTGCTTGCTCTTTGAAATATGGTTTTACAACTCAAAACCATTGCTTGCTTGCTTTTAAAAAGTATGGTTGAATACATCAAAACCATTACTGCGTTTGCTTTTCACATATGGTTTAAATCAAAACCATTGTTTGTAAAACTCATTGCTTGGCACTTTGAAATATGGTTTTACAATGAAAACCATTAAATACCAGTCAATAAAAACAATTCATAATAATACTAGTATTTGAAAAATAGGTTTAGAACACTCACCTTTTTGTTTACCAAGGCAGGCACGACTCACAACTTTCCCTTTGCTTTTAACCTACACCTCAAGCGAATATGGCGAAAACATTAATCGCTGCGTGCCAGCAAACTTAGCGTACTTCACACACAAGTCACTTTAGGGTCACTGACATTCATATAAATCCAAATGAACAAATTACCCTTGAGCCTTAAAGCCCTAACAAAAAAAAAAAACCACTCATTTTGGCAAACTTTCACCAGCAATACTCTCTGGACTTTATTACCCAAAATTATTCAAAGCGGTCTTTAAAAATTATGAAACTCTCAGATGATCCTTTATATATTAATGTCTCTTTAATTTTAAAATTCCTTCTCACAAGGCCTCGGCCACATAACCACAGTTACAACATTTTTTTGATGCCAAATTGGTTAGCTCAACGAGATCACCTCTTGTTATCCTTGATTTCTGAGGTCTTAACTCCATAATTGAAATGATTTCTTCACTAATTTGAAGCTATGGTTCTAGGTTTCTTCTCCAATTGGAATCAAACTAATTTGGATCACCAAAACTCAGTTATTGTATTTTACATTTAGATTACTCAATTTGGCGAAACGAGAATGCGCATATGGCTCCACACTTTGAAAATTTAAGGCACTTTGAGGCGTTACATTTTGCATGAACTTCCTTCAGCTAACTTATTCCCCTAGAAGTCTATTTTACCCATAATTTTGAATCACTCAATTTGGATAAGTGAAACTCACTTATGGCCAAAACACTACAACAATACCCAAAACAGAGCATAATCAGTGAGCAACAGAATAATCTTTCGATCCTTCGGAGCCTTAGAGCTACAATTTGCTCTTGGTCCCTTCTATACATGTGTAGCCCTATCTCTTATGGTTCTTTGCAATTAGGAATCAATTCATTTGGATGATTTATAAGCTTAATCTATAGCTGAAACAAAGAACAGGGTTTTACAAAAATTTTGTGCTTTATTCCTTTAAAAACTCAACATTCTCTCTTTTACAACCATTCCTCAAAACCAAAATGCAACCAATCAAGACAACACAAAACAACCTCAAACCTAGCTCTAGGAACTAGATCAGAACCCAAGAACATGGAAATCCATATAAGGTCCAAATGTCAATAATCTGCCACCAAAAACCCTAAATCCAAATTATACATAATTCCAATACAAAAACATACCTTATTTCTCTTCTCCATCTTCTTCTTCGCTTTCTTCTCTCTTCTTCTCACAAAGCAGTACAAACCTAGTTTGAGAGACTAAAATAGGGGTTTGTTTGTCTCCATGCCCTTTTTATATCTGTCTTTGCCTTAATTTAATTATGTCCTCAATCGCTTTAATATTTAATCTGACTTATGTTATTTCTACTTTGCTTTCTTCCTGTCTTATATCCTTTGTAATACATTTTGAATCAATTACAACTTTACCCTTCTTCTAGTACAACATTCCGGGTTAAATAAATTTATGATTCACAATTTCATCCTGAACAACAACTCCCATCTTCAATGACACTTGATGTTTATATGTACCTCCACGGTTACGTACCATACACCTCTCGGGACGAGGCGTTACATCTCCATTCCATAATACCTCAAAAATCAACATGGAATCTAACTCAAAACAACTCCACAACACTTGAATTGGTGATTTGGAACTTCTTATTACCAACCCTAGGTAAAAATTCCAAGAATTCAACCCAAGGTCCACCAATTCATACAACCCATAGAATTTTGATGGATTCCATGTTTATTTTATACCAACTAGGGTTTTTCCCACAAAACTTCAAGAATTCTAGGGTTAATGTGATCTCTCCACAAAACCCTAGAATTAAAGGAAACAACTAATCTCCGCCAAGAATTATAAACTAGACATCCAAAAAGACCTGTGATTGTCTGAAAACATACCTTATTCTCTTCTCCTCTTCTTCTCCTTCTTCTTATTCTTCTTCCTTCTTCTCCCTCTTCTTCTTCTCAAAACCTTGGAGCCCTAATTTTTGTGAGACAAAATGAGATGTTTGTTTCTCATCCCCTATTTATATTGTCATTTATACCTTAATTGAAGTTGGTATCAAGTCTCTCAACAGTGCACTTGACTTTTATTATTTTCTGCAATACAGCCTCTCATCTTCTCAATTATGGTTTCATATCCTTTTTGGAAATTACAACTACCCTTCTTTGCATCACATTCGGGTTCAATAAATTTATGTTTTCACAATTTCGTGCGAACACGCACAACTCCCCGAAAAAAGAAATATTACCAATGACATGTTTCACTGTGCCTAAGTTCGCGTCACCGTCTGTTTCTCCAGACCAGTGTTACAATTATTGCACCGGTAGAAAGGAAAGAGTTGAACCCAAGTTGCCATCCATACCTATGTACTATTCAATGAAATTAATAAAAACATGTACTTTGTAATTAACTCTTCATTAAACCCAATTGTCCTTTCATTTGTTTACGATAAGTACACCCAAAGGCCACATAGGAGAAAAGGTGATTCTCTTTCTCTCAAATTATTTTAAACATCATTAATATTGACTTGGAAGAAAAAAAAACAAATTCAACTTGACTACTACCCAAGTACGCAGTGCATTTGATGAGGAGAGAAAGAATTTTCAGCAAAAAAAATGAAGATTTTCATGCAAAAAAAAAAAAATCCCAAATTCTTATTTTTAGAGTTTATAACTAATTTTACTTTTAAAATAATTTAAAGATGATATTCTAGCTTAGTTAGGTTAGAATGTTTAACATTTAAGACATGACATGGGAAGAAAGGGGTTAGAGTCTTGGTAAGTTCAACTACATTGTAAAAGTGATTAAGCCTTAAAAAAAAGAGACGAAGATAATGTCAATTTTAGAAAAATTAGATATTCTATAATTTTCTCATAAAAATAAGTTAAACCTCATTTTTTTCAAAAAAAAAAAATCTATTCAAAAACTATTTTCTTATTATAAATTGAAAGAAATTATTATAAAAAAATTTAAATATTTATAAAGATTCCATTGTAGAAAAATATTTTCTCATACGTTATCCAAGTTCTTTAAAAATATTTATTTTTAGAGTTTGTGACTAATTTAACTTTTAAAAATAATTTAAAATTCAATAAATAAATAATAATAATTTTTGGAAAATGAGATATTCGAAAATTTGTCATATAAATAAGATAAAACCCGATTTTTAAAGATATCCTTTTAAGTTATATTTGAAACTATATATATTAAAAAATATATATTAAATTTGATTTTACTTTAATTGATTGGCTGGCTGTGATTACAACGTTGATTTGTTGAAATGGATGGATTGAAGATGATTAGAATATTGAAAGAATGAGGTGAAGGAACAAAACCGAGGACTTTTATGGTGAAAACCATCACTTTTAGCCTAAGATCATTCATGTAATCAATAGAATCATAAACTATTCTTCAAGGAAGCGTACTTGAATCCACTGAAGATGAATAAACTTAAATTATGACACCCCAAATCTGGGGTCCCGTTGACAACCCGTCAATAAGATGGAATTCTGTAGTTTAGGTGACTCAAATATCCTGCTAATTTGTGTCCCATTTATCGGGATCCATGTTTTCAAAAAAAATTAGACAGAGTCTCCTTTGTTGAGGCTCTGCAAGATACAATATGTATAATAGTATAATCATAGCTTTCGGCGGGGTCAGCAGTAGTGTTGACCCCACAAAGTCCATTGTCCACATCCCCAATATACATCACTTTTCTGGGATCCATTCTGATTCGCATTTGTCCCAAATATGAAAATAAATGCTTGAAATTCACGGTAGTAAGAGTCAGATCATGGCCTGTATCTTATTACTTTTGATTATTTATATAATAGTGAAGGAACTAATTTACAATTGCTATACTAAATACTTTTAAAGTAATATCAAGGGGCAGCAGCCCGGCTCAGCCGTGTCATGAGGCGCAAGTGGAAGCCAGTGTCCTCATACACCCCTTATTGCGAGAAGGGGTGATAGGTAGTGTGCAGAAGAAAAATTCTCCTACAAGGGCTACTCACTTGCCTAAATACATGCAATGTATTGCAAACATCAAACCATATTCCCATATAATAATATAATCTATATGGAATTACGTATCATACGTAGATAGAATCTCTCTTATAGCGAATTAGGCGATTCCCTCACTTACCTTCAGTGTGAAAACCCGATATTGGTGTTTCACCCAGTAGCAACAATTGAACAACATACAATTTTCATTTATGTCGAATCGGTCGTTATTCATTTTACGACATAGTTTAGGATTCTGCTGTGGCGGTGTATAACTATTAACATTTTTGAGCTTTCACGATGGTTTTATGTCTAACCATATAAATTTGGGTTTTCTGAGCGAGAAGTCTACCCCATTTACACCAAGCCATGATTTATATTTATTGTTGTTTTGCCCTGCTTGGTCTCGATTTGGGCGGTGAATTACATTTTGAGCTCACACATTCACTGAGGTAGTGAATAAAGTCATATGCACCCACGCGGCTCAGCATTGATGTGTAGTGCGCCATGAAATACCAAATATGCCATTTCATGCTGTATGCATGTTACATGCACAATAAGAGCTACATGAAACATTTATAAATCTCGGATAATTATATTTTATACATATAATTTCCATTTATCCACCATTATGACAATACATCACTGACACATATTAACATGATTTTTACACAGCAAGGTTATTTAATATTTTACAACAATAACACATAAAATATTGATTCTCGGACCCATAAAAGCAGAACTCCTCTTGGGGTGATCTCTTCACTGGTTGTCACCAGGTATTATGATACCAAAACTACATTCAAACAGAAGACATCAGTCATGAGATCAAAACGAACCTGTGTGGTCCGAACTACTTGAAGCGATTCAGAAAATCTGGTTTGTCGGAAAACGATTATCAAAATTCAAACTGTTTAATGACGATTGAAATTGGAGTATGTTTATTAAAAAACGGATCAAGTTATAAGAGAAATTCTTACTCTCCATTAAAGGAATTTGGATTTTAAATTTGAACTCTCTTTACTCAATAAATCTGACATTGAATGGTCTTTAAGGCACAAGAAATAAACTAGTGGAAGAAATCTGTATTTGAGTTTGTTGGAAAACTCTAGATTTTCTTCTTACGTATCTTCCAGATCAGTGATTAGACTTTTTTACTCTATGAGAACTTTGGTTTGTTTTAGTGAGATCTTGAGAAGGCAAGAAGAAAGAAAGATCTTTCCTGCCTCTTAAAACCCGCCAAAAACCGCCACCACGTAATGGTCTGCTCTTTTGACTTTCATTTTTCTTTATTTTATTTTATTTTTAATTTTGTATATTTTTCTTTTTCTTAACATTTATTTTCTTTGACATCTTACATTGTTTCACTCATGGCATGACCAATGGTAATTCACTGAGTACTGTATCATGCCACTTGTGTCGCTCAGACACCAGATGCCTCGAAAATGTGAGGTAGGCTATCTAGGAATCTAACAAGAACCTACGGGGTAACTAGATTTCACGAGACGAATTCAACAGTGAAGTCCTTTTCGTCATATGAGATCTAGAAAATTTCTGATTTTTAACTGAAATTATCGTTTTACCATTTTTCAGAAAAATTGAATTTTTTCTGAGTTTTACATGAATCGAAATAGTTTTGGCCTTCCAAATTTCAGAAATCTCCAGAGAGAAGAGTTCCACTCAAAATCTTCTTTGTTTCTTTTTAATTGAATAGGTACTACGTGTATTGAAAACCACTGAATAAATTTAGATTTTTCTATCGGTAAACTATCGTTACGGTACAAATTACAGAAGCAGGAAAATCTAGTTCTCGGATGATGATATGGACTATCTTAGTTGGTTTTGGAGTCTCTCACGAGGAAATCTAGCTACCCTAGCCGGGTAAGTTGGTCGTCCGGTCGAATTTTACGTATTTCAAGGTGAAACAGGCAAATGATGCGGTGACATGTGGCATGATGCCACACGACATCATGTCCATCACAAGAGGGGCCATGTGGGTGGTGGATGCCACATGGCAAGAAGCTTGGTGGCCATGTGTCACATGGGAAGGAGATGCTAGTGTCATGTAGGACACTTGTTAAGGGAAAAAAGAATGTGAAGGTGACACATGGAACCCATGTGTCGCTAGAATTGATAGTGGAAGAGAATGGATCAGTCCGGGGAGGAGGAGAACAAAAGCCAAAAAGTGGAAGGGAAGGGTGCGTGGGGAGAGAGGAGAGGAAACCAGAATAAGAGAGAAAAAAAAACAGAAACAGGGTGAAAAGAAAAACGGAAAGGAAGAAGAAAAGAGAAGAAAAGGGAGGAAGAAAGAAAGGAAGTGAGGGAAAGGAAAGAGGAAAAGGAAGGAGTGTTGCGCAGTGAGTAGGTTCGGACGGCAAAAAACCGGAACCTTGCTATAAGAGGTAGGTTTCCTCCTACTTTGGTTCATTTCACGCCTAAGGGCCGTGTAGGAGCCTACGATTTCGCCCCACTTCGGGGCAAATTATTTCATTGTGTAGTTTTTTTTTGGTTGTGGGACAGTCATGGACCAAATATATGAGTTCTTGGGACCATCGAGGCTGAGCACAACATCCCGGGCGGGCAAATCTGCGGGCGAGAATGGAAGAGCGGGGGTATGCCTGAATTTGACACCACCACGTGCGAATCGACAAACGCTAACCGGACGACCATAACTTTTTCCGTCCGGGAACTACGATTTGTCACGTTCTTGGACTCCCGCAGGAAAGCTCGTTGAGTATAGAATTTAATAAGATGAAGTTCTTAGCCAAATCATATGTTGAATAGTGGGTTGGGTCACGGATAGTTGAGGAACGATGCGCTCCCAGTTTCAAAACTTATTTTAGGCAGGGTTGTGTCAATACTTTCGAGGTTGCGTGTATGGCCTAAAGTAGAGAGAGTATTAGTAATTTAGAATTTTTTGTAATAATTTACAAAAGTCACAGATTTTGGACTAAGTCTGGGTGCACTCTAAGGCCAAGTATGGAGTTTGGTTATAGTGAAATGGCTAATGTGTGTTATTACTGTAAATTGAATAATATGTTAATGCGTGAAATTATGTGATATATGTGGGATAAAAATGAAAATATTATATGCATTAAACACTAAATTTATCCACGAGCCGCAACATGCGTCATGCGATTTATGTTGCATGTGACACATAGCGTATGTGTAGTATGAAATGACATGTAATGATACTTGCATTGCATTTATGCACGGGGCATCGCATGACATGGGTGTGAGTGCATGGAAATGATCGACCATGTGTTAGGGGTTCGATGGTACATCAAGAATGCAAATGATTTTCAGAGACTGTCCATAATACTTCTCAGAGATTGACTAAAGTACGTATTAGAGATTGTCCACAGTACTTCTTGGAGATTGACCAAAGTACGTATCGGAGACTGTCCACACTATATCTTGGAGACTGTCCAATAAAAATATAAAACAAAAAGATTTTTGGAAAAAGGTCATGAATGAGCATGTGATGGTTTACACTTTGCATATGCATGTGTGAGGGAATCAGTGAGAACTCGAGATTGGGTCATGATTGGTCACATCTTATTCATGACATGTAAGCATTCAGGTGTGTGATTGTGTAATTGGCATTGCATGTGTACTTATGTGGAAAGTAGCTCTTGTAGGAGATATATCTTATGGGCTTTGCTGCCCAGATCATGGGATCACCCTTTCCAGTACGAGAGGAATGACGCTCGCCCAGAGGCTATGAGTATGAAGAATTAGGGTTGTGGCTTGAACCCGCTATGTTTGTAAATATATTGGGACAACTTTGTTTTGATATATTTTTGGTTTTGTAAGGTGTATATCAAGCTCTTGTATAATAATATGGGAAGTTGTATGTTGAAAGAAAAATATAAAGAAATGAGTCCTGTGAATGGGATTGACCCGATGGACATCGGATAATCAGTCTTCTGAATATTCTACGGGTTGATTGGTTGTCAACCGAACCTCCGGGTTGGGGCGTCACAGCTTGGTATCAGAGCTTAGGTTAACGATTACCTAGGAACTCGGGTGGGGGTATCCACCAGTGTTTTCGGATTTTGGCTTGTCATAAACGATGTCGAGAAGTTAGGTATACAAATACCTAGGATTAGTAGGCATGGGTGTAGAACACGACATTGTGTGCATTGATTGCATCCAGGGCAAGATTGTTGGACTTCTCCTACAGAATATGGACTCTATGGTCAGCACAAATAGAGAGAGAGGTTGATGATACCCGGAGCATCCGAGATATGGGTGATAGTGAGAAGAGGAAGGTGGATCAGCCTTCTTTGAGCTTGAGGAAGAAGCAGAGGACTTTTATTCCTCGAGGACGTCCAGTATAGGGTCGTGACTATTAGGGCCAAGGCTAGGGCAGAGGTGTTAGCTATGCAGGGCTGATTATATGCTACCATTTTCAACAGCTTGGACATGTGAGACAGGATTGCCCCCAGAGGTAGGGATCCCAGAGTTATGGGACACCACAGTTTCAAGCACTAGTGGGGCGTCTACAGACACCGTTTGTTCCTTCTTACGGGATGATCAAAGGAGGGACCGGTTTGGGCGCAGTGCTGCCTGAGAGTGCCTTCGGCCACAAACATGTCGAGAGAGGCGGCTAGAGTATGGGTCGGCGGAGGTCGGGGGGCCCGCGGACGGCGCCCAGCGAGGGACTAGGGGCGTGTTTACGCCATAGTACCATAGATTGAGCCTATAGAGCAGTCAGTCATACATGGTATGTTTTTATTATCTCGCCTGTGGGAAAAGATATTATTTGATTCTGGTGCATCGCATTCATTTATTGCTGTATCATGTGTGTGGAGGGAGTTAGGCTTGGGGAGTGCGAGACCTTGGAGAAGCCGTTGTATGTGGCTCCCGCGAAGTGGGGTTAGTGTTTAGCGGATATGTTGCAATTGTGAGTTAGAGATCTCCGAGATTCTACTCACAGTGGATTTGAGAGTCATAGACATGACCGAGTTTGATGTCATCCTTAGGATGGATTGGTTGACGGCACACCGGGTTGTCATCGATTGTGATCGTAAGACGATTCTTGCTGGCGAGACCAGAGTATGTGTTGTGTTTCAAGGGATAAGCCGCGATGCTTTACCACTGGGCTATGCGACTCTGAGTGGCACAGACAATTGAAGGGTTGGCTATGACCTTACCTTGGAGGATGAGGTGAGACGCCTTCTTACAGCGTGAGTCTACCTCAGGTAGTTTACAAATACGAGGATGTTTTTCCGGATGATTTACCGGGATTACGGCAGGATGTGCCTTCCACAAAGCTTCTACATCGAGTTACATCCTGGCACGTCAACTATTTATATGATTTCACATAAGATGACACTAGTTGAGTTGTAGGAACTCAAGGTCTAACTACAGGAATTGTTGGATAGAGGGTTCATTAGACCTAGCACTTCACCTTTGGGAGCTCTGGTTCTGTTTGCAAAGAAGAAGGATAAGACCCTTTAACTATGTATTGATTACCAACAGTTGAATAGGGTTACGATCAGGAATCGGTATCCCTTACCAAGGATTGATGATCTGTTTGATTAGTTGAGAGGGGCGTGAGTCTACTCCAAGATAAACCGCTTTGATTATCATCAGTTTAGGGTTAGGGGAGCGAGACATCCCAAGAGCCGGTGTCGGGATGTGGTATATTTGAGTTCATAGTGATGCCTTTTGGATTATGAATGCGCCAACGACCATTGCCCACCATTATTGTTGTTCATGGACCTCATGCATAAGGTGTTCCAGCCCTATCTAGATCAGTTTGTGGTGGTCTTTGTTGACGACATCTTGATCTACTCCCAATTAGAGGAGGAGCATGAGGATCATTTGAGGATTGTTCTCCAGGCCCTCAGAGAGCATCAGTTATATGCGAAGTTCAGTAAGTGCGAGTTTTGGCTTACTGAGATAAGATTTTTAGGGCATGTAATGTCAGCTTCAGGTGTCTTTGTGGACCCGGAGAAGGTCAAGGCAGTTATGAGTTGGGAGAGACCAAAGTCAGTCTTCGAGATACACAGTTTCTTGGAATTGACAGGGTATTATATGAGGTTCATTAAGGACTTCTCCTAACTAGCTACGCTTATGATGAGGTTGACCTGGAAGGGGGTTTGAGTGGGATGACTTATGTGAGCGAGCATTCCAGGAATTGAAAAGGAGGCTGACTTCAGCTCCTATTTTGATCGTCTTGGAAAGGGGACCGATGTACACTGTATAATGTGATGCTTTGAAAGACAGACTGGGATGTGTTTTGATGCAGTCCGGAAGGGTTGTGGCTTATGGTTCTAGACAACTGAAGAACCACGAGTGGAAATACCCCACACATGATATGGAGCTGGAGGCCATAGTCTTTGCCTCAAAAGATTTAGCGCCACTATTTGCACGATGAGCAGTTTGAGGTGTTTTCAGATCACAAAAGTCTAAAGTACATCTTTACACAACGAGAGCTCAACATGAGGCAACCAGATGGATGGAGTATCTAGAGGATTATGACTTCGCTTTGTATTACCACCTTGGAAAGGCAAATGTAGTGGTTGATGCGCTCAGTCGGAAGTCACGGGGAGTAGCTAGTGTGGTTTCAGGAGTGGCGGTGCTCGAGGCGTGGGACCGGTTGGAGGCGTAGTCTGATGGTCGAGGCTCAAGGAGAGTTAGGGAGTTTGGTGGCTACGCATTCCCCACTCAGCAGAGTGATTAAGTCTTAAGGACAGTATGCAGAGTTGGTGTCGATTAGGGACAAGGTACAGTCAGGTACAGGTGATGAGGGCTTGGCCATTCACATAGAGGGTAGTCTTCGGTATAGGGGACGGGTAGTCTTGATTATAGGAGGCGTGGGACCCGGTTGGTGTGATACATTCTGTTACAGTAATCGGGCAAAGGGAGGAGAGTTAGGGAGTTTGGTGGCTACGCCTTCCTTTCAGCCAGTGATTGAGTCTTAGGGCCGGGACGAGTTGGTGTCCATCGAGGGACGGGGGAGTACGGTCAGTGCAATTGATGAGGGCAGCCATTCGCGCAGAAGGTAGTCTTAACCGGTATAGGGACTGGGGTTGTAGTTCCCGGTTGAGCGATTTGAGAGGAGATCCTCAGGAGTTCCGCGCTGCGGTTTGCAGTGCATCAAGGTGGCACGAAGATATACCATGATCTTCGTTGCCAATATTATTGGAGCGGGATAAAGAGACACATTGGAGATTTCATTCGAAGGTGTCTCACGTGCCAGCAGGTAAAGGCTAAGCACTAGAGACCAGCGGGGCTACTCCAACCATTGGAGGTAGTAGAGTTGAAGTGGGAACATATCACGATGGGACTTGCAGACCACTTTCCCATGCAGACTCCGCATCTAGCTACCGATGCACATGGGTGATAGTGGATTAACTCACTAAGCTCCAGACATTTTATAAACTTACGCGATGACCTTCACATCGAGGAATTTCAGTCAGATATACGGTGGAGATAGTTCACCATACATGGAGTGCCGCCTCATTGTATCTGGATAGATCCCAGGTTTATGGCTCACTTTAGGAAGAGCTTCCAGAGGGCCATGGGTACGCAGCCATGATGAGGCACTGATTTCATCCATTGCACTCGACGGTCAATGAGAGACCATACAAGTGTTGCAGACATGCTGGCATGCGTCCCGGATCTGGTGTAGCTGGGAGGAGATTCAGAGTCTCGCGATAACAATAGTTATCAGGCGAGTATACAGATGGCGCCCTATGAGGCACTTTATGGGAGACCGTGTCGATCTATAGTCTGTTGGACAGAGATGGGAGAGAGCTCCACCATAGGTCCGGATTTGATCAAAGACACCTCAACGAAGGTGGACTTGATACGGAGACGCCTTTCTCATTCCAGCCAGAGCAGTAGAAGAATCACACGATAGCAAATGTCAAACTTCAGAGTTCGGGAGGCGCGACCATGTCTTCAAGGCGATGCCTAAGCAGGAGTGGTCAGATTTGGCAAGCGAGGTAAGCTGTCGCCAAGATTTATTGGACCCTTCAAGATACTCGAGATGGTAGGCATAGTTGCATATCGGTTGGCGTTACCACCTAGTTTGTTAAGTGTCCATGAGGTATTCCATGTCTCCATGCTCCAGAAGGACACTCTAGATTCGACTCATGTAGTGGATTGGAGCGAGCTGACAGTTGATACAGATGGGACCTTCGAGTAGGGACCAGTACGTATTATGGATAGCCGAGATTAGGTTTTACGACGCAAGACTGTGAGACTAGTAAAGGTGTTGTGGCAGCACCGAGGAGTGGAGGAGGCGACATGGGAACGTGAGGACACGATGCTTGCAAATTATCCTTTCCTATTTGAGGATGACGGTACGTTGTTCAATCATTTCATAGTAATGACTGGTGCATGTGCATGTGATTGTGTGTATATGTGTGTGAATTTCGGGGACGAAATTCTTTTAAGGGGGGAAGAATGTGAAAACCCTGGTAAATTTGAATTTTTTTTTCTAATACGATAAACTACCGTTATAGTACAAATTGCAAATCCAAAAAATCTCTAGATCTTGGATGACGACATGGACTATACCATAGTTCAGCCTCAATAAATCTAGCTACCCCGACGCACTATGTTGAATTCGAAATGGGTCGAATTTCATGTATTTCAAGGTGAAACGGGCAAATGATGTTGTGACATGTGGCATGATGCCACACGACATCATGTCCATCACAAGAGGGGCCATGTGGGTGGTGGATTCTACATGGCAAGAAGCTTGGTGGCCATGTGTCACATGGGAAGGAGATGCTAGTGTCATGTAGGGCGCTTGTTAAGGGAAAAGAATGTGAAGGTGACACATGGAACCTATGTGTCTCTAGAATTGATAGGGGAAGAGAATGGATTAGTTCGGGGAGGAGGAGAACAAAATCCAAAAAGTGGAAGGAAGGGTGCGTGGGGAGAGAGGAGAGAAACCCGACAGGAGAGGAAAAACAGAACAGGAGAAAAGAAACGGAAATAAGAAGACAGCAGAAGAAATGAAGGAAGAAAGAAAAGGAAGAGAGGGAAAGGAAAGAGGAAAAGGAAGGAGTGTTGCATAGTGAGTAGGCCCGATCGCATTAAAAACCTGTAATCGTACCATGTAAAGAGGTAGGCTTCTCCACCCGCCATTTCACGCTTTAAGGCAGCCATGTAGGCCTAATCTATTTCACCCCAACGGCGACTATTTCATTGTGTAGTTTATTTTTTGTTGTGGGATAGTCATGGATCAAGTATATGAGTTCCCAGGACCATTGAGGCCGAGCACAACGTCCCAGAACTGAGCTAATCTGGGTAGAATGGAAAACGGGGGTATGTCACTGCACTCACCGCGCGAATCGCCAAAGACCAACTTCGGACACCATAACTTTCCGCTAACTCGATTTGAACGTTCGACTCTACTAAAGCTTTTCATTTTAGCCTATAATTTAATAAGATGAAGTGCTTAGACAAATCGTGGGATGAATAGTGGGCTAGGTCATGGACAGTTGAGGAACGGTCCATGGTTTCGAAACTGCTTTCGGAACCCGGTTGTATCCGAAATGCTGGGTCACAGATGGCCCAAGGTGAAATCAAGGTGTTGAATTTTTGTGTAATATTTACAAAATCTGGAATTTTTGGACTAAGTCTAGATTTTTCCAAGGTCAAGTATGGCCGGATTTATATCTGAATGGCTAATGTGTGCTTATCAGAATTGAATAATATGTTAATGTGAATATGTGATGGTATGTGGGATAAAAATGAAAATATTATATATTAACATAATTTATCCATGACACTTGACATGTAATGTGTGATTTATATGTTGCATGACACGAATGCACATGTAGCATGAAATGACATGCAATGACACTTGCATTGCATTTATGTACGGGCATCGATGACATGGGTGTGAGTGCATGAACACTCACCCCCGTGTTAGTTCATGGCACATTAAGAATGCAAATGATTTTCTCGAACCGCCCAGCACTTCTCGAGACCGACCAAAGTACGACGGAGACGTTCCACGCATTTCGAGACTCCACTAGCACGTATCGGAGATCGGGTCTACCACTATATCTCGCAGGATCGCCATAAAAATAAACAAAAGATTTTGTTTTTGAAAGGGTCGCGGACGGAACGCCCATGACGCGGCTTTTCAGCCACTTGACATATGGCATGTGGAGGAATTGCGGGAGGACTCAGATTAGGCCAAGCATCATTCGCATCTTTATTCATGACATGTAGGATTTAGGTGTGGATTGTGTAATTGTACTGTATGTGCACTTAGTGGTATGAGCCTTGTAGATATATCTATTAGGCTTTGCTCACCTGTCAGGAGATCACCCCTTTCGTGTACACAAAGAGACTAAGTGGCTCCTCTGGGCCGTGAGCATGAAGAGGCTAGGGTTGTGACCTTGAACACTATGTTTGTAAAATATATCGACAACTGCTTTGATATATTTTGCTTGTAAAAAGAGTTGTATATCAAACTCTTGTATAATAATAGGAAGTTGTATTTTGTAAAAAATATACGTAAATGAGTCCCCTATGAATGGGATTGACCGTGGACATCGATCATTCGACACCCATGAATATTTCAAAGAGAGGTTGACTGTTGTCAATCTGACCTGGTCAGGGGCGTCACACTTTCAAAATGAATGAACAATCGTAGGATTTGGGGTCCAAGACCCTTTTTATGATATGGATGTGACTTTAGAAGTGTCTCTTCTCTATTGCTATTTTATTTTGGCCCATTATCAAAATAAAGTATTATGCCTCCACATGTATGGAACACAATGCAACTTGATACATAGAGGCCTTTAAAAAATTTAACCTTTAGGAGATCACTTGAATAAGGCTAATAAAATAATTTGGGTTCACAATACGAATTGAACAATATTATGTTCAATAACTAGATTAATAATCCAACAATCTCCCACTTGAGCTATATGTGAAACCTTATAATTATGTATTGTAAATAATAATCATATGAGCTCAACTTAATTTTAGTGCCCAAATCATGTTTCAGAAAACCAATCTAGTTAATTAATTGTATCAACACAAGATCATAGGCCTTGTCGCGCTTTGTAACTCACCCATCAATGGTCATGTATCGATATGATTGAATAAACAAAGATCACAATGGATGTGTAGCATGGAAATTACATGTATCAGGATCTACGGCACTATTTCCAATTGGTCTAACTTTTATTCTTTAGTAAGATCAAACCAAAATTAGTTCAGATTGTCAATAAACAAGAAACTAAAGTTCTACATAACATAAAACCTCAAAATATTTATAACTGAAATATTTGGAAATATATCTATAACAATAGCATCTCAAATAAAAACTTCACTAAAACTGAATATCCTCGTACAATATGACATCCATACTAGCTAGCAGTATGTTGATGAAAGACCTTAGGTGGCAATCGTTTAGTAAGAGAATCAACAATCATAGAGTTTGTCCCAATGTGCTCTTTAGACAATTGGCTATTTTGAACTCTTTCTTTAACAACAAGAACCTTGATGTCAATGTACTTTGACTTTGAAGAACTTTCGTTGTTGTTAGAATATAACACTGTTGAGCTATTGTCACAACATAACTTTAATGGTCTTTCAATTTCTTTTTCCACATGCAACCCAGTGACAAAGTTTCACAGCCATATCCCATGGTTGGATGCCTCATAGTGAGCTATAAACTCCACTGCCATATTTGAGGAAGCTACAAGTGTCTGTTTGACACTCCTCCAAGATATAACTCCTTTAGCTAGCATGAAAACATAACCTAATGTGGATCATTTGCTATCTTGACATCTAACAAAATCAGAATCAAAATACCTAATGATTTCTAAATTGTCTGATCTCTAATAACGTGAGCATCAAATATTTTGTTCTTTTTAAGTATCGAATGACACGTTTGGTTGCTTTCTAATGGTCAACCTTGTGTTACTCATATATCTACCCAACATGCCAACTATGAATGCAATATCCACGTACATACTTGAGCATACATGACTCTCCACGCCTCGATGCGTAAGGAATCTTTTGCATTTCTCACTTACAAGGTTTAGGGCATTGAGTGAGACTAAACTTGTCTTCTTTAGTTATGGAGTATCTCCCGACAAATAATCCTTTCTCATGCCAATCTATTCAACATTTGTTTGATATAACTTTGCGATAATCGAAGAATACCTTGAGAGCTATGATCGTGTATTTTGTATACCTAAACAAAAGAGGCATTCCCAAGATCTTTCATCTCAAAATTCTTTGAGAGAAATTTCTTAGTTTCATGCAATAAACCTATATTGCTACTAGCAAGTAGAATATCATTGACATATAAAATCACGAAGATAAATTTACTCCCACGGAACTTATGATATACATAATCCTCAACCAAATTTATCTCAAAACCGTTAGAGGTAATAAATTTATGAAACTTGTGATACCATTCACGGGAAACTTGTTTGAGACCATAGATGGATTTCTTTAATTTACAAACCATTGACTTTGGATCCCTAGATACAAAGTTTTCTAGTTGTACCATATAAATAGTCTCGTTAATGTTACCATTGAGAAACGCTATCTTTACATCCATATGATGTAGCTCTAAATCAAAATGAGCCACAAGTGCCATTATATTCCTAAAGGAGTATTTCGTAGAATTTGGATAGAAAGTTTCCGTATAGCCTTCCTTTTGAGTGAAACCCTTGGTGACTTAACGAGCTTTATATCTTTCGAGATTTCCATTTGAATCCCTCTTAGTTTTGAATATCCATTTACTACCAACGGGTTTCTATCCTTTAGGCAATTCAATAAGATCTCAAACGTCGTTGTCTTCCTTGGATTTCATCTCATCATTCATGGCATCAATCCACTTGTGAGCATTAGAACTTTGTAAAGGTTGCTGAAGATTGATTGGATCATATTATGCTAATTTTACATTAGCCTCATGTTCTTGAAGAAATACGATATAATCATCTGGAATCGCATTTCTCATTTCCTCTGGGCTGATTTTGATAATACACTTCTGAGGTTATTGTTATCTATAGGTTTTGAGGAAGAACTTTTGTCGTTTGTTTAGAGTAGCATCTAAAAACAATATTAAAATAACTTGATCAATGTTGTCTTGGTACTGGAAAATCTTCATTATTGTCTTGTACCATAATATCATCTTGAACTATGTTAGGTAAAATAGCTTGAGCATTGTCAAGAGCAATATTAGGACAAAAAACAACATCATGTATGACAACTTGATCCTAATTGTTCTCTTGTTATTCTTCAAAACCAATACTCCTTATGTTATCTTTCCCTCTAAACTCAACATCCTCAAAGAATCTTGCATTTCCCGCCTAAAAAAACAAAATCTAGTCATGGGATTATAAAACTTAAAGCCTCAAGAGCATTCGACATCATCAACATAGTATCATCTAACTGTTCTTTCGTCCAATTTCTTTTCATTTGGCCTATAAGGCCATGCTTGAGCTGGACAATCCCAAACATGTAAGTGCCTAATACTAGGCTTCTTTCCAATCCACAACTCATAAGGCGTTTTTGCTACTACTTTACAAGGTATCATATTAAGAATGTACTATGTAGTCTTCACTGCTTCTATCCAAAGTGATTCAAGTAAAGAAGAATGACTAATCATACTTCTCACCATGTCCTGAAGCGTTTGTTAACTGTCTTTGACAACACCATTCATGCTAAGCTTACCCGGGCATTGTGGTATCAGGATGATCCCATATTCCTTTAGGAAGATAGCGAAAGGTCCTGGACATTGTTGTCTCGAGCCATCATATCTTCCATAGTGCTCACTGCCCTGGTAAGATTTGACAGCTTTAATCTACTTGCCAAGTTGGAGTTCAACTTTGGCTTTGAAAGACTTGAACAAGTCCAAAGCTTGAGACTTCTCATAAATCAAATATAGGTACCCATACCTTGAATATTCATCTATGAATGTAATAAAATACCATTGACCATCCCAAGAAGCTATGGGGAATGGTCCACAAATATCTATATGAATTAGTTTAAGGTGTTTGTATTTCTATTGGCACATAATTTCCTTTTGTCTATTTGTTTCCCTTTAATGCACTCAATACAGATTTGAAAATCTTTGTCATATCGATGGAATAAAGAATTCCTTCTGACATGAGCCTTAGAATTCTCTATTTAGAGATATGACCTAATCGCTTGTGCCATAACATTGCAAAATCCTTATCATTTAATTTACGTTTTGTACCACATGTACTTGTATGCAAGGTTTCATTAAATGAGGCAACAATATCCAACAAATAAAGGTTGTCATGTATAGATAAAGAACCAGTATCAATAATATTTGAATTTAAAGAAAGACTAAATTTCGAATTCCAAATGAAAAATAATATCTAAATTTGTTTGATATAGAAATTGAAATCAAATTTTGTCTAAAGGACAGTACAAAATAAGTTTCCTTTAAATCCAAATAAACACCAATTTTTAATAACAACCTAAATGTTCCTATTGCTTCTACTTTTGTTGTCGTTTTGCCATCACCCATATCGATGAATATTTCAACGTCATTTGATGGTCGGCTCCAAAGACAACCTTATAGGAACATACTTACGAGAGTAATAGCACTAGAATCTAACCAACAAGTATGAATAGGTACAGAAGTTAAATTAACTTCAGACCAGGCTAGAGTGAGAAGAGTACCTTTCTTAATACGCCAAGCAACAAATTTGAGATACTCTTTCTTGAAGTGACCTGCTTTCTTATAGAAATAGCAAGTGAATTCCTTATCTTGCGCCTTTCTCTTCTTCTGCTTGGATATACCTTCTGCAATGCCTTTATTAGTGTTTAACTTTTTTTTATTCTTCTAAGAAGTTAATGCTAAATGAACACTTTCTGTCTTTATCTTTCTTATTGCTTATCTTTAAACAAAGGGCATCCATCCATCCATCTATGTGAGAGTCTAATAATGCTCATCTTTAAACAAAAGGCAACTCATGAAACGACTTATATGATAGCATCAGATTCCCATCTCAGATCAAATGGCGCCCATCCCCATGTTCTTCAAGAACATCAATTATAAAAATAGGTTCAGCATATTTTTTTCAAATTGTTATCAAATCGTTCATATGCTGAATATCATTCCTTAAGGCACGAACACAGCGTAATAACTCAAGAGTTGTATGCCTAATTTGACTGTCCACAAAACTAAGGAAGATAAGACCAACGTATTTGGCTAGAAACAAGACTACTGTTCATTATTCAATTATCCAAAGACCGAAATGATCCTCACTAATCACCAAAGACTAATGAACGGAAAAGAAACCCGTGACTCACGGTTGCATCTCGGTGCAAAAACCTCATGGACAGGTTGATTTAGTCTTTGAATGTATATTATCCAAAAGAAACGGAAAAAATAATAACAACAATAATAGAAACCTTTCATTATCCGTATACAAGCATTTGCACAGTTTGTCTTAAATTTTGTTATAATCCATATTTTATGATATAATATTCCTCTTGCGGACCCATTTGGTTACCACATGATTCATGGAAAATATCAAATTCATCATATATGGGATCAAATTGTTGTATCCTTATCCGTTTTTAAATGAAATTAATTTTTGTTTTGCCTTTGAAAGGTTTGGATAAAGGAATTAAAATCCTTTATTACCTTTTATGAGCTATTTAATTCATCTTCCGTTGAACCTAAAACGGTCAGAGCTTCATTGTTCTTCCGTTCTTTTTGTGACGCCCCAATTCCCAGGGCTCCTTTATTTTTATTTTTTAATTCTTTTTTACCACTGTACGAAGTCTATCGCGACAGAGATATCCCTATTGTGACATAATACCTCCGTTGTGCACGTGTCTCTGCCATGCATGTGTCCCGCCTTGTAGCGATGCAGCGCCGTGCCCCATGGTCGTGACATGGAACACCTCGTGTCCTAGAACTCTTTGTTGTGACGTAAGATGTGCTCTGTCGCGACACAATTTCAGGAAATTCTATTGCAGCATAAAAATATTTTGTCGCGACAAGAAAACCCTTGGTCTTGACCAAACTCTGTCGTGACATAAGATACTCTGTCGAGACACCACTCTAAGAAACTTTGTCGCGACATAAAATTTCTCTGTCGCAACATGCAATCCCTTGGCCTTGACCAAGCTCATTCGCAACATAAAATCCCTGCCCAAGGTCAAACCTGTTGCAACACAAAAGTTGCAACACATGACTTCTTGTTGTGACCATCTCGGTCACGATAAGGAAACCTCTGTCGTGACATTGTCACGACAGAGAAGCAAAAACACTGTCGCGACATGGAAGGGCTATGTTGCAACCTAGCAACTGCATGAAGCTTGAGAACCATGTCGCGACATAGGGAACCCCTGTCACGACACAGAACCAGAACAACTCTGTCGCGACCAGGAAACCTTTGTAGCGACCTAAACTTGCCCAAAGATGCAGTAGCCTTTTTGGAATTTCCTGCACTTCCAATTCTTTCCCAAAACACAATGAATTCAGCACTGTAACCTTTGCATAGTTAAGGTAATATAAAACCTGGGAAAAACTTGCCAAACTATGGTGAACAAATCAAACGAGTTTCATTACAACTCTTTTCTCTTACATAAACAGGAACTGGATATACTGTCCAATAATTTACAAAATATGTAATGAAACCATAATCTGGCCTTCTTCTTCACCACTAAGGCCTTAGATGCCCCATCTCCCGCGCACTCCAAAGACTGAACATTTTCCATGACGGCAGGAGCAATGCCCAGAGAGGAATTCTCCTTGCGTGGCTACTCCCACCTGCGCACATGCAATGCCATGATTCAATCATTGCAAACACATTGAGTAACAACATATGCATTTCTGCATGAATGCTCACATGTCATGCCAATGTCCCTAGCCCTCAATGACTTCCTCACACATGCATATGCCATATATGCAATACCTTTATCTCAAAACAAAAGATTTTGTTTTATAATTCAACTTCATTGGACAACCTCTAATAAACGGCTTTATTCAAAAGTCATGTGTCTTTTGTGGGTAACGACTTTGGTCTATTTGCAGCTGGAGCTCTTCCGAAGACTTATAGGCTTTCACCGCAGATACATATGTCTAACCAAGGATGCAGGCCTTTCACCCGAGGGGGTGTCTATCCCTTCTTGCTACTACCTAACACATAATTTCAATCGTGTGACTCTAGGACATTGTCCCTTTGATAGAGCCCACCATTAAACACCAAACACAGTGTTAATTTATGCCATGCACTCACACCCGTTTCACGCGATAAATTCGCATATGCAATGCAATGCCACAAGTCCTTTTCATGTTACATGCACATTGAGAGCTACATGCAACATTCACGCTCATGGATAATTATCTTACCATATAATTCACATCCATCATATAAGCCATGTTAATACATCAAGTAAGCATATATCAATATGATTTTCACACAATCTGCATGTCATTCCATCAAGCAACAACACACAAACTGGGTCTTCATGCTCAGACCCAGAAACAACACATACAGTTCAGCATGTCAATCCATACCCAGCAATGATACACCACACTATCATCATGCTCAAATCCATACTTTCAAACAAGCACAACCTGTTCTAGAACTGTAGTTCTGGAAACAGAAAGAACCCATAAACTAACTCGTAATTCATCAACAGTTTGATCACAACTGTTCTAGAACTAGCCTTACTATTAGGGCTATACCTCATGGCCATTGAATGGCCCTTAAACAAAGAATAACCAGAGTAGGAGAGAACCCCTACCTCTTGGAGCACAGACTATCTCACTTCCTGACCTGTCGAACCTCTTGCTATTCGAACACTAGAGACTAGTAGATGCTGGACCTCCTTTCTTCCCCTTTTCCTTTCTTTCTATCTTCCATTTTCCTTTTTTTTTTCTCCTTATCTTTTCTTTTTCTTATTTCTATCTTTTTTTTCTCTTCCCACTCTCATTCTTCTCCACGAACTCAGTTTGGTATAGGTGTAAAACAACTTTCTTAATCACATTGACACATGACAATCACTATGCCATGTGTTCCTCATGCCACCTTATTCCCTCACTTATTTCATGCATGATGACACTTGGCTTTCCATGTGCCAAGTGCTCATTCGTTTGGTGCCACATGGCATGTGTCCTCATGCATGTGTTGCCATGTCATTCGTCTACTTCTCCTCGAAATACTTGAAATCCCGACTATCCCGAAATTCGACGTAATTTGACTGCGCAACTAGATTTTCATGAGATGAACTTAACGGTGTGGTATGTGTTGTCATCTGAGGTCTAGAGAGTTCCTGTGCTCGCAAACAGATCGTGAATAAAGAATCTATCATTTCACTTTACTCGAGTTCTCACATTCTTCCCCCCTTAAAAGAATTTCGTCCCGAAATTCATACACACATGCATATGCAACAATCATTTAACATTCAATGACTAAACCACGTACCTTTGTCCTCAAATATAAGGGATACGGCACGCGATCGTGTCCTCGTTCCCATGTCGCTTCCTTTACCCCTCGGTGCTTACAACACCTTCACTAGCTTCTCACGGGCCTACGTCGCAAGACCCGATCTCTGGGCTGTTCAAAACATGCTGCCGTGTCCCTTCTCGGGCGTCCCATATGCATCATAACAAGTTCACTCCCAACCCACTACGTGAGTCGGGTCCGAGTGTACAAGCATGGAGGCGCTGAATACTGCGGACACCCGACAAACTCGTGGTAATGCTAACCGATAAGCAACAGGCTCACCTCTCTCGAGTATCTCGGCGGGCCCGGCGTGTTCTCTACGACAACTCTTCTGTTTCCAAACCTGACCACTCCTCTCTTAGGCATTACCTTTAAGAAGACGTGATTACTTTCTTCAAACTCTAGAGGTCAACGTCGTCTATCAGCGTAGCCCTTTTGCCGGCTCTGAGTTGTGAGAAGACACCTCCGTATTAAATCTACCTTCTCAGAGGTGTCTCTAATCAAATATGGACTCGTGATGGATCTCTCTCCCACATCTGTTCAACAAATCGGAGATCGACATGACCTCCCATATAAAGCCTCATAGGGTGCTATCTATATACTTTCCTGATAACTGTTGTTGTAGATGAATTCTACTAAGGGAAAATGTTCTTCCTAACTACCCTTAAAATCCAGGACACATGCTCGCAACATGTCCTCTAAAACCTGTATGGTCCTTTCCGACTAACCATCTGTTTATGGATGAAATACAAGTATTCATCGTCAATTGTGGCCCCATGGCCTTCTGGAAACTCTTCCAAAAGTGTGCTGTGAATTTGGAATCCCTGTCCGATACTATGGACACTGGTACTCCATGTAACCGATCAATCTCTTATATGTATAACCTGTAGAATTCCTCCAGTATGAAGGTCATCCGCACTGCTAGAAAATGCGCCGACATGGTGAATCGGTCCACTATCACCCACACCGCATCATGCCTCCGCGATGTCCGTGGCAAGTGGGTCATAATGTCCATCGTGACATGTTCCCACTTCCACTCAACTACCTTCAATGGCTGGAGTAGTGTTGTTGGCCTTTGATGCTCAACCTTTACCTACTGACACGTGAGGCATCGTCGAACAAAGTCCCCAATGTGCCTCTTCATCCCACTCCAGTAATACTAGCGACGAAGATCTAGGTACATCTTCGTGCCACTAGAAAGCATTGCAAAACCAGAGCAATGGAACTCCTTGAGGATCTCCTCTCTCAGATCTATCGACTGGGGAACCACAACCCGTCCCCTATACCAAAGACTGCCATCCGCATGAATGGCCTAGCCTTCATCACCAGAATCTATTTGTACCTGGTCCTTGATGGCCACTATCTCTGTATCCTACCCTTGGGACTCAATCACTCTGCTTAGTAGGGAAGGCGTAGCCACTAAACTTCCTAGAACACCCTAAGCTTGATCACTGTATTGTAGTCTAAGCCGTCCCACAATCTCGAGCATCTGCCACTCCCGGGAAGCTACACTAGCCAGTACTCGCCATGACTTTCGACTGAGTGCATCAGCCACCACATTTGCCTTACCAGGCTGGTAATACAGTGAAGTCATAATCCTCCAAATACTCCATCCATCAGCGTTGCCTCATGTTGAGGTCCCGCTGTGTGAAAAATGTACTTCAGACTCTTGTGGTTGAAAACACTTCAAACTGCTCACCATACAGATAGTGGCACCAAATCTTTAAGGCAAAGACAATGGCCGCTAACTCCATGTCATGTGTAAGGTAATTATGCTCATGATTCTTTAGTTGTCTAGAACCATAAGCCATGACTCTCCAGAACTGCATCAAGACACATCCCAATCCGTCCTTAGAGACATCACAATACACTGGTGGTACGTCCGTCCTGCTCCGGGGACTGCCATCGAATAGGAGCAGTAAGCCTCCCACACCCCGAATGCCCTCTCACGTCATCTCCACTAACTTGACTTCCTCCGAAAGTTAACCTATCATAAGTGTCGTTAGCCAAAGAGAAACTCTAATGAATCTCTCTTGTAGCATTCTCTTACAAATCCTAAGAAACCGTATCTCGAAGACTAATTTCTAGCCTCCCAACTCATAAATGTACTTTAACCTTCAAGGTCTACTGACACACTAAGTTGACATCGACGTGTCCCAAGAATTTCACCCTCGCAGTTTCAAAATTCACATTTGCTGAACTTGGCATACAACTGATGGTCTCTCAAAACCTACAGAACAATCCTCAAATGATCCTCATGCTCCTTCTTAGACTTGGAGTAGATTAAAATGTCGTCAACGAAGACTATAACAAACTAATCCAAATAGGGTTAGAATACCCTATGCATGAGATCCATGAATGCTACCGCGCATTCGGCCAACCGAAAAGGCATCATCAGGAATCCCAAATGCCCGTATCACATCCCGAATGTTGTCTTAGGATATCAGCTTCCTAAGTCTCAATCGATGATAACCGTACGGAAATCTATCTTGAGTAGACCCACGCCTCTACCGATCAAATAAATCATCAATTCCTAAGAAAGGATAATGACTTCGATCAGAACCCTGCTCAATTGTCAAGAAGCACGTACACTGAAGGGTCTGTCCTTCTTCTTAGAAATGTAACCTGGTTACCATGGTGAAGTGTCGGTCTAATAAACCCTTGTCCAACAATTTTATCTAAACCTTGAGTTCTCAGGATCCCAACCCCGACGCCATCCTCTATGCGGAGAGTCTGCTTAGAAATGGTCGATGTACCAGGGTGTAACTCGATCGTGAAGTCGACAGCCCTCTGCGGAGGTAATCTTGGTAGTTCATTCATAAAAACATCCTCATATTCACAAACTACCCGAGGTAGACCCAACTCTTGTCTTGCCTCGTCCTCTGGGGTAAGGCTTTCCAGCCAACCCATCAACTACCCGTGCCACCTAAAGTCGTACACGGTCTGGGGTAAAGCATCGTGCTTATCCCCTTGAAACATAACACAAACACCATCCCCGTGTGTAGGCGCACTTTCCTATGATCACACCATGATCACGGCAGCAGCCAACTACCCATCTCGAGGATGACATCAAACTTTGACATATCCATGACCCTTAGGTCCACAGTGAGTAGAATCTCGAAGATCTCTAACTCACAATCCCGACATATCAGATCAACACTCACCCTAGTTCCTAAGGGAGAGCTTACATTTAATAACTTTTCTAAGGTCTCAACCTCTAAGCCCAATTCTTTCACACATGATGCGGCGATGAATGAATGCGATGCACTAGAATCAAATAGTATCCTTGCCCATAGGTGGGATACAGAACATAATTCGAATAACCGACTAATCCGCCACCTCGCCTATGGTGTAATGCATGCAGACACGCCCCTGTCCCCTCAAGTCCCGTACTGCGGAGCCCTATCCTCAACCTCAACCCATACTCTAGCCTCTCTGGCCTGCCTATGACATGGTAGGTGCCTGTGCTGTACTCTGAGACTGATACTGGTTCCTTTGGCCCATATTAGGGTAAGAAGGAACAACAGGTCTCGAGTGTGTCTCATCGACGATCAGGACTATGGCGGCCCATAACTGGGACCTCTCGCCTACGGAAATCTTGCCTCATGTGCTCAGTCGACGACAATGGTAACATGTCATCGTCCCACTGGCTAGGAGCCCGACATCCGCCTCGCCCCGATAACCGTGGCACTGTCCCTAAAATCCTCAAGGAATATAAGTCTTCTGTTTCTTTATCGAATTAGAAGAAGTCTAACCCTCATTCCTTTTGTCACTAGCACCCGTATCTCGGATGCTCCGTGCATCATCTATCTCTCTCTCTATAGCCATAGTCGTCCTGGCCATAGTCGTCCTGACCATAGAGTCTATGTCTTACAGGAGGAATCCCACAATCTTGCCTTGGATGGATAGCTTCAGACCACCCTCAAACTTCCTCACCTTGGCCATGTCGGTGGCCACATAATCATCCTCGAAACGTGCTAATTCGGTGAACTTAGCTACGTATTTGAGTACGGTCATACTTGTTTTAACTCAAGGAACTCCCGAGCTTTTGCATGCCTAGTAGATTTCGAGAAAAACTTACACATGAAGAGCTCTCGGAACTCTCTCCATGTCATCATCTCCGGATCCCTTGAGACTTTAATCCGATCCCACCATACCTGGGATTCCACCTTTAGCTTAAATGTAGCTAGCCTGATCCTCGTGGCATCGGAGGTAATCTCCATAGCCTCCAACACCCTTTCAACCGGTTGGAACTAATGGTGAGCTACCATTGGATACACTCCCCCTGTGAATGTTGGAGGATGATGTACCATAAACCTTGGAGGCCATCGTCCTCCTAACCCCCAAATGCAGACTACAAATGTGCAATGGTAGCGCTTAGAACACCCATAGCCTCTACAGCGCTTGCTGGTAAAAATTGTGTGGTGGTCGGCTATTGCCTTATGGGCGACCTCTACGTCCCCTTCCTCAACTTGCCATCTACATATGTCAAATAGCAGATTGAGATTTCTTTTTCCTTGTTCAATTAGTTGTGCATATGCCATTACCAATATACATCATAATCTAAACTAACACATTCATTTATTTACCGAACCCCTAAGGTTATTTTCTCACCCTAGTGTTCAACATTTCCTATATACTATTTACCAAGTACATAATTTACACCATATATAACACAATATCAAGGCAAAGATATACACATAACACCATCAAAATGCAATGAATGCATAATTCAAACCCAAGCGATCAAGTCCTATGATCAGATACCCACGTCCTCGATGCTAAGCTATATCGTTAGTATCCGACATCTAACTCTAGGTATTTATAAACTTAGGATCTGATACCATGCTGTGACGCCCCAATTCCCGGGGGTCCGTTGATAACTCGTCAACCTGTAGAAGACTCATGGATGTCAAGTAACCCCACGCCACACCACCTTGTCCCCTTTTCCGGGACCTATGATTAAACGAAAATCGGACAGAGTCTCCTTTGTACGGGGAGCTCTACCCAAAATACAACCTGTACAAAAACCTGGCAACATGGCCTAATATAATACAATGACCTCACTAGGTTCAATTATGAGTGAAAGGGGCCTAACTGGGCCCACTCATCCACACCACAGAAGATACAAGACTAATTACCATAGTCCTCAAGAGTTTAATTACAACACTCTTAAAAATATTATAAATTAGAACAAGGTTGTTCCAAAGTATTTTTACAATTCTTTTTACACGAAATACAAGTTAGAACTAGTTTGTTCCAAGCTTCTTTACAAAAAATTAATTATAAGACACAACCCAGCTTTCATCATAACTACGGTCTCGAGTGAGCGCCATCCACCTGCATATTCCCTATAATTGAAAGGGGGTCCCACGACGGGGTGAGTAATGCCCAATAGGGTAAACTCCTACAGGGGCTACTTCCCACCTAAGTGCACATGCAATGCCATGTTCACACAATCAAACATTCCAAGTAAAATGCAGTTTCTACTCTGGAATGCCCACATGCCATGAATGAAGTGTCACTCACCATGCCTTTAACACTAGTCCACCAACTCCCCACATGCTTATGCCAAGTGTAAAAACTTGTCACCAGGCCACCACGACCCTTTATCCAAAACAAAAACTTTTTGTTTTTAAAAACTCATTGGACATCCCCTGATAAACCGCTTATGCCAAGTGTAAAAACTTGTCATTGGTGTTTCACCCACGATTCCTTATCCAAACAAAAGCTTTTGTTTTTAAACTCATTTGACAATTCCGAGCAAATGTACTTTATTCAAAAGCATTGGACAATCTCTCCGATAAATGGGCCTTTATTCAAAAGCATTGACGCTTCTCCATAAATGTACTTTTATTCAAAGCTATCGACAATCTATGATAAACAGCTTTATTCAAAAGCATTGGACATTGGACAATCTTCGATAAGCAGCTTTATTCAAAAGCATTAGACAATCTCCAATAAATAGCTTTATTCAAAAGCATTGGACAGTCTCCGATAAACTTCTTTATTCAAAAGCATTGGACAATATCTGATAAACTACTTTAATCAAAAGTATTGGACATTCTCCGATAAACTGCTTTATTCAAAAGCATTGACGCCTCCGATATAAACAGCTATTCAAAGTTATCAGATGCTTCCATAAACAACTTTATTCAAAAGCATTGGACAATCTCTGATAAACAACTTTATTCAAAAGCATTGGACAATCTCTAATAAACAACTTTATTTAAAAGCATTGGATAGTCTCCGATAAACAGCTTCATTCAAAAGCATTGGACAGTCTCCGATAAACCTCTTTAATCAAACGCATTGGCAGTCTCCGATAAACCGCTTTATTCAAAAGCATTGGACAGTCTCCAATAAACAACTTTATTCAAAGCTATGAAATACACCCGTGAGACTCCGTTGGACGTAGTCCAAAGTACCAAGCTCACCACCCACTCACCAAGAATGATGAATGATGAATGATTATGACCATGCACATGCACCCAATTAATGCGATGTCCCCGTGCATATGAAATGCAATTATGCCATTCCATCCTATACCATGCCATATATATGATGAGTGCTATATGGACATTTTAAACCATGCATAATACCCATGCATCATTTGGACAATCGTATCAATTAACATACAATTTCCAAATAAACCACACAATACATGTCAACATATTATACACACATATATTGACATCCACAAGTCATCACCAATCAAGCAATTACTTACATTATACTCTAGGCTTAATTGTGACACCATGTCTACAAATAGCCTACAACCAAGGCATGCAATGACCTTGTTCATACACAAACACATCACAATCCAAACCATTATAACACATAATTTGGCTTCCAACATTTTAAACCATGCATAATACCCATGCATCATTTGGACAATCATTTCAATTAACATACAATTTCCAAATAAACCACACAATACATGTCAACATGTTACACATACATATATTGACATCTACAAGTCATCACCAATCAAGCAATGGCTTACATTATACGCTAGGATTAATTGTGACACCATGTCCACAAATAGCCTACAACCAAGCCATGCAATGACCCACCATAATAATAAACACATCACAAGCCAAACCGTTAGAACACACAATTTGCTTCCACATTACCAACCAAGTATATCACTCAATTCAAGAAATGATATACTACAATCATATACCAATTGTGGCAAAAATATGGACACAAATCATTAAACAACCTAAGCTGTAGCAGTCCCGGAAAACGAACCATAACATGAGTTATAGAGGTTTGATTTGGGTGAATAAAAAACCTAACATCAAGTTCTCATATAGAACTACAATTTCCCTGAAGGATACTAGTCTAAATTGTCACCTTTTCTCAACCGAAAATTAGTCCCAAAAATCTGGACAGTAGGTTCGGCCAAAACAGGGCAACCTGTGGCAGTCCCAGAAAACGGACCATAACTTAGGTTATAGATGTCCAATATGGGTGATTCAAAAGCCTAACATTGAGTTCTCAGATAGGGCTACAATTTTCTTGAAGGATTCTAGTCCAAATTCTCCCTTTTTCTAACTGAAAATCAGCCCCAAAAACTGGACATCATATAAGGTCAAAACAGGGCACTATTCCTATAACCCATTATTTCGCTAAACAGTCCCTTAGGGCAAAAATAGCCAAACAGCTCCTTAGGGCATTAAAACTCAACCAAACAACCCCTAGAATGGAAAATAACCAAAGTAGGAAGATCCCTACCTCTTGGAGAGTAGAAGAAACTCTAGGAAGTTCCATGGACACTTCTTAAACTCGAAACCTTTGATTTCCCAAACTCCTTGCTTGAATCCTAGGAGAAATCCCGTGTTTTCGGTACCCACCCGTAGCTCTCATCTAGTAGATGAACTTTCGTTCTTGGCCCGACGAATTCCGATCGACGAAACTCCATGGATCGAAGAGAGAAGTTTTGATTTTTGATTTTTCTTTTATGTCCCACTCTCTCACTCTATGGTTTTTTTTTTCTCTTCCCAGCAGAAAATCTGCTCATTTTCTACCCTAACTGATTTTTTTTTTGTCTAACTTAATTCTTAAGTTTGGAGACATGGCCCACATCGCCCCATGTGTCCATTACTCATCCAGGTCCGTTTCTGCCCCGAAATAATTTATTTCATCCCGGTTCAATTTCAATTTGTTTTAAATGAACTTTACTTGAGTTATTTCCAAACTACTGAGATTCTTATAAAAATCTCGTCGGAATTCGACGAATCCAACGGTGAAGTCCGTTTCGTCATCCAAGATTTTAAAAAATTTCCAAGCTTCCCTTAACCATTTCGACAATTTTACTGTTTTTGTCATTTTTTAGAAAAATTAAATTTTTCCTAGATTTTACTTATACTCTTAATTTAGATCCAATATTTTACTAAATAAATATTTTTAATATTTTTCACATTCCATTATGTCTTAATAATCACTCACAAATTATTGTTGATATCTTTCATATCCTATTATTCCTCAAAAGTTTCCTTAGTTTTATATCTTACATAAATCAGCTTCCAAATTTCCTCAATGAAATGCACTACAATATATATATATATATATATATATATATATATATATATATATATATATATATATATATATATTCCCAAATTTATCAACACATAAATATATAAACTATAACTCTTTCAAATATATCATTTTTCCCTAAGAATGAGGGTGATTTTTTTGGCCATTCTTGGCCTAAAATCACCTCTCACCATAAGAAAAAATGCATTTCATGACATTTGATTCATTGACACTTAAAAAAAGTGTCAAGGGATTAGTTCAACCTTGACACTTGGTACTTATATTATGTTTAATGATGCTTTTTAAGTTGACCCTCTTTAAAAGCATCATAGTAGGAAATGAATATAAAACTAATGTAAGTAAAAACAATTTATTTTCACCGATTGGAGGCCTCGATGGAGCAAGTGCCATACATGACTGCTTGTATCTTCAAATCCTAATTATTAAAAAGAGACCATAAGGAGGATTTAGTCTATTATGAGTAGAGGTGGGATAAAATGCTTGGCTTAGTGAGTCGACCCACTTTGGCCAATTTTTTTTTGAGGACCGAACTGAGAAAATAAAGGTCTGAATGGAACTAGGGCCTATTGGCTCCGCCTAAATAGGTCCGTAAGCCATTAGGGCTTGGGCTGGGCCGAGCCACTTGGCCCATTTGGCTAGTTTTTTATTTTAAAATTTTTAATTACTACATATTATTTTCTAATTATTATGAATAAAAAATTTTCAATTATAAAAAAATATAAAATAGTTGTTTATAGAAAAAATAATAGTTATTAAATAATTGTTTATCTCGATTGGCTCGACCCATTTTGGCCTGCGAGCATAATGTGCTTGGTCCAAATGGGTCTGATTGGCTCGTTTCTGAGCTATAATCGTGAGGTTTAGGCCTATGAATTTAGTAAAAAAAAGTTATATACAAAAATTAAAATTAAAATTAAAAAACCAAGGTATTAGAGAGAGTTTGGGACGGGTTTCTTTCCTAGAAACCTATTGGGTTTCGGATGGGTAAAGGATTTTTAATTCCCGACCCGGTTATGAATTATAACTAAATATGTCCTTATTGTATTTTTAACTGCCCATTATATACTTCGTATTTATATTAGTATTTGACTAAGGTTTTGAGTCTCAGTCGATTTCTCAAATCCATCTCATCGGTACTATCGTATGTCGTTTAGCAAGATAATTCATGTGAGAGCTTCAGAAACGACATAGAGCTTTCCTGTGAATCTCGATGAGGACGAAGAGGACGACATAGTGGTCGTCGGATCGAGCTCCTGAGTAGGAGGCATTCTTGCTTCTGCTTCTGGTGGTAAGGAACCCCTCCCCTCCCCTACCCTACCCTACCATCAAATTAAATGTTTGCATTCGATTGAATGTTTCCATTAGATCGAATGTTTGAATTGGAATTGGTTATTTTTATCGTTTCCCCAGTGATCTAGTTACTATCAAATAGTGCTCATTCCACTGTTTAAATTTCTCTTGTTCATGAACGCTTTGATCATTCAATCATTTCTCTACTTAATGGGTCTGGTTTTGATGGAATTGGTGAATATCATTACCAAATATTGAGGTGTTGCTCTTTATTTTCTTCTGGCTATCTGAATTGCAAAGGTGTTGTGACCGAAACGCCCGCAGGGAAGATCTCTTCACCATCACCCTTTGCTTTCGGTTGCTTCGCCAAAATAGATTCCCAATTCATTCCATGATCTCCTTCTTAATTTCTGTAGGGGAGGAGACTTATTCACATAGGTTAAAGTATGGAAAAAGAACTCATTTATAGGTTATAAACGTTTTTTTCCATTAAATCATTATTTTCGAAAACAAAAAAAGACATTTAATGGTGAGCACAAGTTTCGATTGCCTCCACAACCATTGAGTGGAGAGGAAATACTATTGAAAATGAATGCTAACTGTAATTCGTGGGGGAAAAAGAGGGTTAGACATGATAAATCCAATATGACTTCTACAAATTGTTGGAAGAAGAAGTCCATATTCTTTGAACTTGAGTACTAGAAATATTTGCATATCTATCATAACTAAGATGTAATGCATATTGAGAAAAATGTTTGTGAAAGCATCATTGGTACATTACTCAATATTCCAAGGAAAATAAAAGATGGCCTCAATTCCCATTTAGACCTTAAGGACATGGACATAAGATGTGAATTGGAACCAAGGTTTGTATCGATGGAAGAGTTGAAGCTTTATAGCCTAAAATCTCATGATTACCACACATTAATGCAACATTTGTTACCAGTTTTATTGCGATCACTTTTTCCAAAGCATGTGTGACATGCTACGTTAGATTATTTCTTTTCAATGCTCTATGTAAGAAGGTGGTTGATGTGTCTACATTGGATAAGTTGCAAAGTGAGCTAGCTGTGACATTGTGTTTTCTCTTTGAGTACTTCCCACATTCCTTCTTCGATATCATGTTTCACTGGACAGTTCATCTTGTTAGAGAGGTAAGACTTTGCGGACCGGTTTATTTTAGATGGATGTACCCATTTGAAGTTCATGAAAGTTTTAAAAGGGTATGTGCTAAACCGTAACCGCCCTGAAGGTTGCATTGTTGAATGCTACATTGTAAAGGAAGCTATTGAATTTTGTATAGAGTACTTATCAAATATTGATGCAGTTGGAATTCCTGATGTTTTGTGTAACACCCCGTCCCAAGAGGGCACAAGATGCAACCGCATGCGCACTAAGCGCTTTAATTATTTTAGTGCCATAATAGAATTTTTTGAAAGTTGTTTTAAAAGAATTGTGGTAATTTTTATAATTACAAGTTTGGTGGAATTCCACTATGAAATTTTTTATGAAATTTTAAAAGGATAATAATAATAATAAAATTAACAAAATAGTTCAGAAACCTAGAAAATTCTCTAGATCTCGATGATGAAACTGACAGCCAAGTAATTCGCTCATAAATCTAGTAACTCAAAGAAAGCTACAATTCCGAGACGCCGGAATATTTTACCACTTCTAGATGACGTTTAGAAGTGAAACTCAAACGGGATTTTAGAAAAAATTTCGAAAAATAGCAATATTTAAAGAATATTCACTATTAGGATAAATAAAATTTTTCGACAAAATGGACCTCGAAGGAAATAATAGAAAATTATTTATCTAAATAATAATAATAATAATTAAAGAAAAGAAAAAAAACGAATAAAAAAAGGATAAAATCAAAAAAGGGCGAGGGACGCTCGGGAGAGATCCAGAGGAGAGGCGATTTTATTTTTTTCTTTCTTTTTGCTTATCTTTCGCATTCACGAAAACGGACCAGAACTTTCGTCTGAAAGGTATACAAAATTGGATCTACGCGAAGAGAAGCCACGTGATAGGTACCAATATCTTAGCCTTTTGTCAAACTTTAAAAGGTAGAAAATTTGCCTATTTGTGTTATTTCGCTCAAAGGTTATATAATGGCCAGAAATTTTCTTAGAGACCGCAGTCGTAGAAACTCATCCCAAAATTTTTAGACCGAGCTTAAATTTTAGAATTCGTGACCGTGTTCTGACGTGGCTGAAGTTTGGGACCGTTTATGACAGCTTTGATTGAAATTTCAGATTGTAGTCGATAAGTCTATAGAATTCTTAAATGTTTCGTATTTTAGACCATATGGAAAGTCCCTTAAGTCAAAAGTTGATCAAAATGTATAGTTTTGGTGGGGCATTAATAAAATGGACATTTTCGTCAATTTCACATCATATTATCGATGTCCGTATCGATTGTGACTAGCACGTAGTTTTTGTTAGAATCGGTTCGCTCGATATAGTTACTCAGTGCCTGTGATATGTTTTATGGTTAAAACGTTGAACTGAGAGCATTTTCGTAATTTGAATGAATTGTGTAGGCGATTTGAGCATCCGACGAGAATCTAGAGTGCTTGACAAGATTTGAAAGAAATTAGTGGAGAAAAAGGTGAGTACTCAAAAATCATTTTCTAAAATGCAGTGGCGAATTACAAGTTTGTAAAGTGCTTGAAAATATAGATTTATAAAGCATTTTTATTACCTCCCAATTGTTATACTCAGCAGAAAAGTTCGATTTCAGTATTTAAGAAACAGTTTGGCCTGGTTTAGCAAAAACCCCTGGGACAAGCATGCTCGCTTCCTAGCCGGAGATTTCTCGATTGTGCATGGCAAGGTTATGGGATATTAGACTAACTATACTGCCTCGGTCGGCAATTAGGGGTTAGATCTAGCATATATTTATATGCTGAGTCGCCCTCCGCACATTTGAGGTATATAGTTAGCTACACGACTTAGTACATAGCGCATGAGGTGTTGGTTCCGAGGTTCCCCACCGAGCATTTTGGTTCCGAGGTTCCATTATACTATATAGATCCCGCCGTGTTCACCGGACCATCTTAACGGTAGCGTTCGAGAAGCTCAATACCGATGCCAGTTCCGAGGTTCCGAGGCATCACTTCTAGGGTATTTCGTAGATATACACAAGTATGACTGACATAAAGATAAGATTCTTTCAGAGATAACATCGATACAGCTAAAGAAAGATAAGCGCTTTTAAGAACAAGATTTCAAAGAAATAGAATTAGCTGTATCGCTTCACAGCTATAAATCAGCTAACAAAGAAATAGTTTTCAAATCAATTTTTAGAAATGGTTTTCATAGAAAAACTCTCGCTTCATAAAACGCTTTTACAACCATTTCGTACGCATTTTCATATCGGGAGGCATAAACAACAGACACATTTAGAACTTAAAATTTCATCGAAAGCCCGCTTCGCTCATGTTCGTTTTAAATAATTTTTCAGGTGCAAAGGCTAAGCCGAAAGATCTTTCCAGATCTCAAATTCTAGACGCTGTGGCTGCGGATTATATATAAGATAAGGTGTAAATTAAAACTAGTAAAAGTTAAAATGTGGCATTTTGTATATGTAAATATCTTTTGTAAAATATGCATCATGGTTCAGAAAACAAAGGCGTATGAAATTGGTGTTCTATCGATTCGTATCTTATTTTGAGGAGGACCAGAGGTCCTTGTGATTGTAGTCGATTTTGGAAAATATCGGGAGTGTAATTGCTTATATACAGTGATTTATTTTGGTCACCACCGTGCGCCAAGCAGGCCGCCGGATTTTCGCTTAAATCTAAAGCGTGTGATTTGATAGAAAAGTGAAAAATTTTATAACCCACGTTTTCCAAATACGCTTCAGCAGCTTTTACTTCGCTTAGCTTCATGGTAACTTGTCACCAAGCGAAGCTTACCGGGAGGTTAATGCGGAGTCGCTTCTGCATTTCCCGTCACTAGAAGCGGGTCCACAACTTGGTATCGTAGCAGTTTTGTGCTTATAGTCTACCAAGGCGCTTTCCACAAAGATTTCCTATAATTGTTTTTTTATAATGATTTTTCTATCTGAACTCATATTGTTTTACTAAATCCTGCATGCATAAAATATTGAAAAGTGTCACTGAATCTTTTAACTTTGAAATTCATAGCATTATGTCTGGACGAGGTCGTAGAGGTCGATCTAGGACTTCCGCACCGGAGGCACCACCAGAGAGATATGTCGAGCACACCCCTAGATCTAAAAATGCTTCAATGAATCAGCCCCAGCAGTAATCCAACGAGGTCGCACCTGTGTGGCGGTACTGGTTTATGGATCAGGTCATACAGATTGTTACAGCAGCTACCCGTCGACACGGAGCCCCGTAAGACAGAGGGGCATGATAGAACGCGCCTAAAAATTAAAGCCAAAACTTATGATGGTACTCGGCACCCAGAGGCGGTGGCACTATGGTTAGATAGGGTTAGTGTTCTAGCTATTATATGGTGATGTAGACATATGTCTTTTCCCCACCATAATTGCCGAAAAAGGTGACGTGGGACACGAGGTTCTTCAACCGACACTGTGAGAGAGCATGTGCTTCCTGCTGCGGTTTACTGTAGACACAAAGAAAAGTACAAATAGTTTATGAAAAGTTTTTAGAAACTTAAAAGCAGCAATGTGTTAATTTTTATGAAAATTGAGGTTGCACTGAAGGTAGAAAGGATCGTGTTGGTTCTAAACTCGGGGCGGCCGTATCAGCAAGAGAGGCTCCTGAAGACTAGCCGCCCGCACACTAGTCGGGCCTAAGAGAAAGAAAGGAAAGAAGTGGACCAACGGTAGAGGCTCAGACGAGGAGCAACATTTGCACCAGTGGATCCGTCTCGATCACCGTGAGTCCTGTGAGGTGGTAGATCTTCAGGATCATCTTTTCCATTGTGCCCTACATGTCAGAAGAGGCATCTCGGAAAGTGCAGGATGAATATGACAAGATGTTTCCATTATGGGCAGGAAGGTCACTTTATCCGAGACTGTCCACGCTAGTGAGACTGGAGACTCGAGAGGTAGGTACAAAGAGCATTCCACCCTGTGCACCCGCCGGTCCTGCACGGGCCGGTAGGGGTGGTTCAGCAAGAGGTGGCAAAGATAAAGACCCGGTAGATCTTTAGGCGCAGGAGGCAGAGGCAAAGACCTCGACAGCCATTCGTAGTGGTACTGCATCAGTTCTGCATTTACAAATACACAAATAGAGGCGCATGCATCACTGCACGGACATCGCATGATTTCGCCATTTGTCATGATGCATATGCATTGGTGGGACCCAGAGCCACTATTCATTTATTTCAGCATCATTCACCGAGAGGCACTAGATAGAGTCCCAAAATTGGCGATGGTCGTGATGGTGGTTTCCGCATCTGGCTGGGGGATACTATGATATCCCGAAAGGATAGTTCCGTGCAGCGCATTGCGATCCGTAATAAGGATTTTCCAAATGCACTTGATAGTGTTAGGTATCCATGAGTTCGAGAGATCTTGGTATGGACTGGCATTCCGCATGAGCCACCTTAGATTGCTATTATGTTAAAGAAGTAAGATTGGTCACCTGTGAGGAACCAGCGTGATATTTCTGTGAATCGAAGAGAGATCGCCCCAGTCTCCATTAATGCCATGACCGCTTCAAATGCTTCGAAAAGGTTGCCAAGGTTATTCGGCATTTGTAGTGGATAGGAGACAAGAGGGGACACTCTACCGAAGATATCCCATAACAAGAGTTCCTGCATGTTCCTTTCCTGCATGATATTTGTGTTTACCCCTGATAGAGAAATTTGAAGTTCGCGGTTGAACTAGTTCTGTGGATCGAGCCGATATCCATTCTTCATACGTAATGGCGCCACAGAGTTGAAAGAATTGAAGGCACTGAGGAAATTGCTACAAAGGCTTCATCCGACCTAGTACCACCGTGGGAGCTCGCCTTTCAGAAAGAAGAAAGATGGAAGCCATTTGCCAGGTATAGACTATAGACAAATAATCGGGCGACACACGCTGAAATCAAGATCCGGCTTCCTCGTGATAGATGAGCTATTTGACCAATTGTATGGATCTCGTATATTCTAAGATTGACCTAAGGTCAAAGCTACCATCACTGAGGGGTCCGGGAGAATGATGTTTCTAAGACCAGCCAGATCGTATTACTGGCCACTGACGAGTTCCTAGTGATGCCATTCGGATTGACTAATGCCTCAACTGCGTTCATGGATTTGATGAACAGGTATTCAAACCGTATTAGATAAGTTTAGATCGTGATTCATCGATGACACTTAGGCGTACTCAGTAGTCAGAGGAACACGCAGAGCACCTTCGACAAGATTGGCAGATTCTTAGAGAGCGCCACATACGCCAAGTTTAGTAAGTGCGCTTGGTTGGACAAAGTAGCTTTCTTGGTCATGTCATTTCAAATAGAAGGTATTAGTAGATCCTCAAGATTGAAGCTATATGAACTGAAACCGCCCACAAATGTGTCTAAAGTTCAGCTTCTCGATTGGCAAAAGATACATGAAATTTGTTGAGGGATTTTCAAGATAGCAACACCAAGGACCAATCTATTGAAAAAGGATCAGAAAATTCGAGGGTCGACACTCGCTAAAGATAGTTTTGAGGAGTCGAGACAGAGATTGACGATGTACTCCAAAGATTAGCACTCACCGTCAAAGAAAGGACTGCTATGGTATATAGTGATGCCTCCACAAGGGTTAGTGTTTTGATGCAGGATGTAGAGTGATAGCTTATGTTTCGTCACAAAGAAGCACGGCGTAACTACCCAACCCATGATTTAGAACTATAAGAAGGGTTTTCGCTTCTAAAGATCTGAGACATTATCTATACGGTGTTCCTTGTCGATATTCACCGATCATAAGAGCTCATAATATATCTTTTACTCGTAAAGAGCTTAACTTAAGGCAATACGGTTGGAGTTGATTAGATTATGATTGCACAATAGAGTACCACATCCGGAAGGCCAATGTAGTGGCTTGATGCCTTAAGTCGAAACCTGAGTGGTTCCTATGCTTATCTCAGACAAAGATATCTCCCATTGTTGATAAGAGTTGAGATCTTGGGAGTTCAAGCAGGTGTAGCCGATAATGTGGGACATCGTTGGCATCATTTATGTTCGTCTTCTACGGATCGCATCAAGGAAGCGTCGTATGTGTTTCGCAGATGATTAAGTTATGCGTAGATTGAGGGTGGTAGGAAACCAGAGTTCCAAATCAGAGACGATGGCGTAATAGTTAGAGGGAGTCGAATGTGGGTACCTGAAATAGGTGAACTAAAAAGGGAAATCTTGGAAGAGGCTCACTCTTCAGCATATGCCATGCACTCTAGTAGCACCAAGATGTATCATACTTTGAGGGAGCATTATTGGTGGAAAGGCATGAAAAAGGAAATTGCAGATTCTCAGATTCAGACGCCTAACCTGTCACAGGAAGGCAAGAGCACCGTAAGCCCGCAGAAAGATACAAATTCCCTTCCGATTCCCTCGTATGGAAGGGATAAGATTACTATGGATTTTGTTATCGAAGCTTCCGAGAACTCGTGACAAATACGATGCTATACGGGTGATAGTGGATAGACTAACGAAATCACAGATTTTCTCCCGCTAGTACATGATGACCCATCGATGTTACCAAGTATATATGGAGGAGATAGTTAGGATTACATGGTGTTCCTATATCGATAGTCCTGCATCAGAGACCCCGTATTCACATCCGATTTTGGTCCGGGCTTTTACAAAGATGCCATGGGACTCGATTGCACTTTTAAAGATTACCTTTCCATCCTCGATTGATGGTCGGCCGAGAGAACTATTCGCACACTAGAGGATATGCTTTAGAGCATGCGTAATAGAGTTTGGGTGGAAGCCGATATGCATTTATCTCTCGATGGAGTTCACACAATAACAGCTTATCAATCCAAGATAGGCATGGTCTTAGTCAGCATTGTATGCCTAAGTGTCGCACCAGATAGTCGGGATGAAGGAGAGGAGGAAACCACAGGGCCCGCAGTTAGCACAGACATCTTAGATAAGATCCGATTGTCCCGAGACAGACTCAAGATAGCCAGACGTACGTAAAAGTTATGCGGACAAACTACCGAGGGATCTACGCTAGCGGGCGACAGGTCTTTCTCAAAGTTTCTCCTGGAAAGGTGTCCTCGATTTTGAAGACGCTGAAAGAGGCCCGTGATACATAGGGCCATATGAGATTATTGCCGAGCGGGACTATGAGTATAGATTTTCAGACCTTCCTCCGTAGTCGTTTGCTGTCTATAATGTGTTCCATGTATCCATAAGTTCGGCAAGTACATTCCACAGATCCTCCCATGTACCAGAGATCACCAAGAGAACTAAAGGATAATTTGACCTATAAGGAGTGTTCCATGCGCATAGTAGATCACAAGAGAGTGATTTTATGAATAAGGTCATTCCGTTAGTCAAAGTTTTACGGGGAATCATGGGATTAAAGAGGTTACATGGGAGTCAGAGTTCCGGGAGCGCAAATAATATCCTCAATTTTTTCGGGATATGTATCATCTTATTAGTTTTGTTCATTTCAGACGAAATGTTCTTATTGAGGAGGATTTGTAAATCACCCCGTCTAAGAGGTGTACTCGTGATGTAAATCGTATGTGCACACCAAGGGCTTTTTTAATTATTTTAGTGCCATAATAGAATTTTGAAAGTTGTTTTAAAAGAATTGTGGCACTTTGCAATTAAGGAAAGTTTTGGGGTGAATTCCACTATGAAATTTTATGAAATTTTAAAAGGATAATAATAATAATAAATTACCAAAATAGTCTGTGTGAAGCCTAGAAAATTTCTAGATCTCTGGGATGACCTAAAACGGATTGTGCCGTTAAATTCCTGTCTTCGAATCTAGTAACCTGAAAGAAAGCTCTTCAATTCGAGACGTTTAATATTTTACGACTTTCTAGGCTTAATGCTTGTGAGGAAACTTTAAAACGGGATTTAGAAAATCTCGAAAAATAGCAAATATTTAAAGAATATTCAATTAGGATAAATAAAATTTTCGGGACAAAATAATCGAAGGAAATAATAGAAATTATTTATCTAAATAATAATAATAATAATTAAAGAAAAGAAAAACGTAAAATAAAAAAAAAGATAAAATCAAAAGGGCGAGGGACGCTCGAGAGATCTGTGAGAGGCGATTTTTTTATTTTTTTTTCGCTTCTTTCGTATTCATCAAATCGGACCAGAACTGTCGGAGCAGAAGGCAAAATCGACCACGCTGAAGAGAGCCCACGATGCACTAACATCTTAAATTTCTTTTGTCAAACTTAAAAGGTAGAATTTGCCTATTTGTTATTTTTCAAGCCTAAAGGTTATATAATGAAGCTTGAAATTTTCAGAGACTAAAGTCAGAAACTTCAGTCCCAAAATTTTTAGACTGAAGCTAGAATTTTTTAGAATTTTTCGGATCATGCCTGACAAATGTAATGGGGTTTGGGACTGCTTATGGACAGCTTTTGATTGAAATTTCAGATTGTAGTCGATAAGCTCCGATGCATTAAATGTTTTCGTATTTTTAGACTATATGGAAAGTCCCTTAAGTCAAAAGTTGACTAAAACATATAGTTTTGGGGCATTTAATGTGTATGGACATTTTCTGTCAATTTCACATCATATTATCGATGTCCATATCGGTTAGACTAGCACGCAGTTTTGTTAGAATCAAGTTCGTCGGAGGTTACCTGGAAGCCCCAGATATGTTTTATGGTTAAACGTTGAACCCGAGAGCATTTTCGTAATTTGAATGAATTGTGTAGGCGATCTACATCCGACGAATCTAGAGTGTCGACAAGATTCAAAGAAACAGCGGAGAAAAAGGTGAGTACTCAAAATCATTTTCTAAAATGAAAGTGTTTAAATTACAAGTTTGTAAAGTGCTTTGAAAATATAGATTTATAAAGCATTTTATTACCTCCCAATTGTTAGTACTCAAAGCAGTAAAGTCGATTTTCAAAGATTTAAGAACAATGGCCTGGTTTAGCAAACCCTAGATGGCACAAAATTTTGGGCTCCTGGTCGTATGTATTTCGGATTGTGCATGGTAAGGTTATGGATATTATGACTAACTATATCGTCGGTCGCAATTTGGGGTTAGATCTAGCATATATTGAGTATAGTGAGTCGCCTCTCGCACATTTACAGATATAAGCACACAATGACCAAGACATAGCGATGAGGTGTTGGTTCCGAGGTTCCTCAACGAGCATTTTGGTTCCGAGGTTCCATTATGCTATATAGATCCCGCCGTGTTCACTGACTATCTTAGTCGTAGTGTTCCGAGAATTACCACGATGCCAAAGTTCCGAGGTTCCGAGGCATCACTTCTAGGGTATTTTATATGGGCCACGTGGTTGGTACTGGATTTACAAGATAGTACTTTTCGATATTAACCAACATCGCACAGTTTTCAAAAGATAAATAGTTTTTAAGAATGTGACAAATAGCAGTAATTAGTTTTCGTATCACAAGCAGCTGTAAAACAGCCAACAAAGAATAGTTTTCAAATCGCCTTAGAAATGGTTTCATAGAAAAACTCAGCTTTTCTCATAAACAGCTTTTACAACCATTTCTCGTATTGCATTTTCATATTGGGAGGTACAAACAGCAGACATCAGCATTTAGAACTTATAAGACTTCACCGAGCCCTGCTTTGGCTCACACTTTTCTCTGCTTTTAAATAATTTTTCAAAGTGAAATGGGTTCCGAAAGATCTTTCCAGATCCTCGCCCTAGACAGGTCGTGATTATATATAAGATAAGTGTGTAAATTGTTCAGTAAAGCAAATGTGGCATTTTGTATATGTAAATACCTTTGTAAAATATGCATTCATGGTTTTGAGAAAAACAAAGTTGCGAAGTGAAATTATGTTTGGATGATTCAGATCTATATTTTGGAGTGAGGACCGTGAGGTCCTTATGATCAGAAGGATTTTGGAAAATATCGGGAGTGAAATTGTTTATATACGTGTGATTTTGTATTTTGGGCTTGACCACTGCAAACATTATGTCGATTTCGCTAAATCTAAAGGTGATTTTGATAGAAAAGTGAAAATTTTATAACCCACGCTTTCCAAATACACTTCAAAGAGCTTTACGCTTAGCTTCATGGTACTTGTCGGGCCAAGCGAGCTTACTGGAGGTTATCGTGAGTTAAGTTTCTACAGATTCACATTACTAGGAAGGGGGTCTGTCATTTTGAATATTGACCGTAAAGTTAAGGCACCTTTGTTAGGAGGCCGTATCACTAAAGTTGATTCTAATTTGTTATTGCAAGCACACTATTTTGGAAAATACAACTATCATCCAATCTTATATCGAGTAAGATCAACTATTTTGTAACTGTGCATAGTTTACTCAAACTAAATTTGGATACTCATTGTTATCTTTTTATACACATCTTAATAGAGAGCATATGAAATGGTTGAAATTGAAGAATCCTCTACAAGATAAGAAACAAAAGTGGCTCTAAGAAGAGCACATGCAAACGTTCACTCATTGGTTGCGGAAAAAGGTATATAGTGATTGCAAACACTACACTGTTCTTAACACTATTAGTAATAGAAAATTCTAAAAACTATGACTTATTCAAACATGTTGAAGTAAGCATGTATTATTTCAAAGAATCTATATCTCAAACCTTGTACCCATTGTGTTCATGTATCATGGGTATGTTATTAATGAGTATAACTACCATTCAAAAAATCATGATGAGTTACGAGTTACCTAGAATAGTGGAGTAAGCATTGTAGCTATAACAATGCAAATTGCAAGTGCCGATATAAGAACTGTTTAGTGAACTATGTTTCAAGTGCGGGATTATTACAGAGATTTGGGGAGTTGACTATATCATGTTTAGGATTTCGCTATGCAATTAGGTCGACAATAAGAGTGGTATCAAAATTGATGAGTTTGGGTTTACACTAGTTGACTTCACTAAGATGGCTCATAAATATGATCCTTTCATTTTAGCATCTCAAGTTAAGCAAGTATTGTAAAACCCCAACCTTATTGAATGTTATAATAGTAGTTGTGGAACTGATTAGAGGTCCAATGATAGAAGCGAGGGTAGATTAGAATTTAGAACGCTCCAGACGTCATTTGGGCATAAAGTGAAATTTTTCGAAAATTTTCACCGGATGCTCTAATGAATAATATACTATTAGTCCTGATGGAGGTCACAGAGAATTTTTAGTTAAATCCCAGCTCCTATAACTTTGAACTGATATTTAAAAAAGAGAATTGAGATTTACAATAGTGATTTCAACCTGAATGAGTCTCACACAAATTTTTCTGAACAAATGAAAATACAAAATGCCCGAATTAATCATAGAGTCTAACGAAACTGAAATGGACTGAAACGGAGTCCGTTTGGATAGTTTCCAAGAAATCCGAACGTAATTCGGATAATAATACGCTATTGTCCGGATTTCCGATTTTAACAATTTTAAATCCGATTTCGGTGATTTCAGAGCCTGGAATCCACTATGAAGGATTTAATTAGAATATTTCATGTTCAATTTTAAGTTTAGACGACCATAGAATATTTTTGACGTTTAATCGGTATAAAAGCAGTATAATGCGAAAAATGAATAAAATATGATATAAGGGAGATATTTTCTTGTGAGAGCCAATCAAAACTTTCTTAATGGTTAAGTTATGATTAAAATAATAGGTTACAGTACTGGTCTCATGAGAATGGACCAATGAGATTCTTTGGGCTCATGCAAATTTTGGCAAAGTGTATAAAATCTAAAATTCATGAAGTGAATTCTCCAACAAAGAGGAGATCTGACGGCCATGAGAGATAAGAGAGAGAAGAAAAGAGAGGAGAGAAAGGAAAGAAAAGAGAGAAAGAAGAAGGCCAAGGTGGAGCAAGGTGGGAGATGTGATTTTTCTTCTCCTTCAAGCTCTCCAAGTGATCTCCAAGTGGTATCAAGGAGAGAGTCGCAAACCAAGAACAAGTAAGTCTCTAATGGTGGAAAGTTGGATTTTAATGTTTTTCATGCCTAATGCTTTTGATTTTCTTATATGGATGTTAGAATTGTGGTATTTAAGGTTGAATCATGATGATTTGATATAAATGAGAAAGAAAATGGATTAGGTTAGGCTTGAAAATAAAAGAGTGATTAAGCTAGTTTGATAGTGCATTTTGTGTGGTATGTTGAAACTGGTTGGGGGATGAGGAAACTGAGGTATAAGGCATTAGATCGAGTGAAGTTAGAGGAAGAAATGGAAGAAAATTGAATATGGCTTGCATATTTCACCAAATGAAAAACAGAGGGGTCAAGTAGTCAGAATTTCCATGTGTTTGTGTAATATTAACCCTAGAAATGCATTGAAGTGGTTAGAAAGAAAAAGGATTTGAATTGAGGGCATTAAGGTCATTTTGTAAAGAAAAGGCACTTGGTCATTTCCTGTGGTTATGTATTTTTTTAAGTGTGGTTCAATGGTCTTAAAGTGAATGTGATGTGGTTGGTGAAAATGAAGGTATGGTGGATTAAAATGGAAGTATGGTTAATGTTTAGTCGGGTTTTCTTGAAAGGCAGCAGACCATCTGACGGAACGGAAATTGGACGGAAGCAAAAGGATTGAAAGGTGAACGGTGAGTGTAAAACTGATTTGAAAAATTGGAGTTTTAAAAGTGAAAGATTTTTAATATTAAATGAAAAGTTTAATGTAAATGTTTATATATGTATATTAAATATGTATGCATATGTTAAGGCATTATGAAAGTTTAAAAATGTGTAAAGAATGCATATGTGTTTTAATGATAAAGTAAAGATTTAAAATGGATTTATAAATGTATTTTGAAGAAATGTTTTATCGATGGTTATCCTAACTCATATGACTGTTATGACTGATATCGACTGTAGTACCTTAAACGTGTAAGGATTTAGAGGGAATAGTTATAGGTTACTAACTGAGGGAGGGAAATAGATTTTTAGCGTAATATCCTTACATGTGATAAGGTGCTATGACTGAAACCCTGTGCATGACGTGAATTTTTCCGCAGCGTAGTGGTTATGACTGTATTGAGACTGTCCCTCACCGTTAGTACCCGGAAATTGTTCGGTGTGTTTACTCCCTGGGTTCCATCAGAGAAAAAAAAAAAAGAAAGAAAGAAAGTTTAAGGCATAAATTGATTTTTAATTGTATAAGTATTTATTACTTTGCTATATATTGAAAATGTTATCTAAATGAAAACATTTCACTGAGTCTTCTTTAGCTCACTCTTTCCGTATGTTTTAAGAACATTTTCGTAGTCCAAGACAAAGCTGCAGAGAGCATCCCCGCGCAGTTGAGTCGGGCCATCGAGGAGACGACGCCAGGATCGCATTGTATATATATTTTGCATATTGTATATGTTGAATATTTGGTCATGTATATGTGCATATATGTATATATTTTGAAAAGAACCACGTGGGCTTTGATCTGCCGACGAGGTACGAGATGGTCGGCTTATCCCAGCCAGCCCACTTTTATAAAACTTCATATGAATTACAGTTTTAAATGTTTTACACAAAGGAATAAATGGCGTATGTGTATATATTGTGCTTGATTGAGTCAGGACAAGGAGTCCAAAACGAAGTTGAGAATGTGTTTTTAAATGTTTTCGCAGTGCTTCAGAATTTAAAAGTTCGGTAAAATGGAGAAACTCGCCGATTTTTCTGAAAATCTAAGTGTTTGAAAAGAAAAATATATATTTTACTATTACTTCGCTCGCATTAATTTCTAAAGATATGTTAAGGATTGTAGAAAGGGTTCGCTCCATGGATTTTATTTACTGTTTTGAGGAAAAGTTTCTATATCCATCGAGTGCCGAGTCCCTGTCTACGAGTTAACTGCCTGATCTTTCAACTATACTATGTTCAAGATCAACTTAATCAAAGATTGTCAATTGTTTTGTTAACTCCTAAAAAATACTTCTTCAATGGAGAGGATCCTAATGACCTCATGATTAATTCTATTGAACATCATCCTTTTACTCCTACATTGGCACAAGTTGAATCATTTGGTGCAATGGATGACTTTGATACCATATGTATACGAGGAGATTGTGAGGGATATTGGATTGATAACAAATCTTCTATGTAACTAAAAGTAGGACCTTGTTTCTCATACAGAGTTACAACAATGTTATTGATTTCCCAATTATATTGAAATTTTGAATTTTTTTAATAGTTATGTTTACTATTTCAGGTTGTTGAATTTTTTTGAAAAGTCTCATTTATATTGAACACCATAATGTTTCCTATATAATTTTATTTAATAGGAATTTTAAAAGTGAGATTAAGGATAACAATTAGCTTCATACTCTAAGTTTAGATATAGAGTTCCATATATATTATTTTTTGTAAGTTCTTAATTTTATTTCTTAAGAAAAATTTAATGATATTATGCAATATTGTTGTCTATATGTTAACAAGTTTACATATCTTTCTTATTTATTTTTAAGCATGGACGTAGAAAAAGAGATGACACCAATCAAAAGAAAATATAGAGGGGGCAACAAGGAAATCCATGATTATAAGGAATCGGAGTAGAATGATTAAATTACTCATAAAGTACAATACTGATGGTGTCTTTGTAGGAGAATCTTCTATACACTTAACAAGTTACTTAGGTGTATTGGCATGTACTCAGGTACTAATCAGATATAACACATGACACGATGTTCCAATACAACTTAAGGACAAACTATGAGATTGTATTGAGGTAGCTTAATTTTTATATAAATATAGTAAAATATTCTACATTTTTCTTCTATATTTATACATTGAAGGTACTAATGACTTTGTTTACAATTTGCAGTCTTCTTTTACGTTAAACAAGAGAAGTAGAAGAAATTGTATGCTTACAATGGGAACTTGTTTTCAGTCTTTTAAAAACATGTTGACTGTGAAATATATTATTTCTTTCAAAGATAAGCTTGATCTTCTTAAGAAACCACCAACTAAGTACAATTTTATTGATGAAGAAGATTGGAATATTTTTGTGAAAAATCGTTCGTCAGATAAATTTAAGTTACATATGTAATTGAAATCAAACTAAATACACTTATCCACATAATACTAATCATCTATTTCAATTTATAGAAATATAGGGAAGTTCAAAAACAAAGGAGAAAGAAGCATATATACAATCATCATCTAAGTTGAAAAGGATATGCTAGACTTGAAGAAAAAATGGTAAGTTTAAGTTTGTTTTTATTTTAGTTTAATTTTATATTATTTTTACTGGTGATAAAGAAATAATTTATGTATATTTCTTAATTGTCTAATGGCCATTTTATTAGATGGCTGAAGTTGGTTCTATAGAAAACATTAATAGGAGTTTACTTTGGAAGAGAGCGATGCAAAAAAAAGATGGCTATTTTGATGATGTTGTTACACCAATAGTAGAAAATATAGTAAGTAATCATTTGAACCTAAATTAATATTTTTAAACACTTTATTTTGTTTTACATTCTTGAAAGTTAACTTCATAACTTTATCTGGTTTAGGATGAGTTGATGAAATAGTCTTAAGAGAATAACATAAGCTTTAGTGGGAGCAATGACATACTTGCTTAAGCATTAGGAACTCCAGGATACACTGGTCGTGTATGGGGTAAAGGAAAGTACTATACGGCTCAACAATATTTCAATAATGTTTCAGATCATATTGTGAGAGATATTTTAAAAGTCACACAAGAACGACAAGCTAAGTTTGAGGTTTATGTGTTGGCAAAACTTTCTCATATAGGAGTTTCAACATAACAATATGATGTGAGTAGTTCCAACATGAAATAAAAAATGGTACTATTTCCAGAAGTTGTGGAGAAACCAATCCATAAAGTTGATGATGACTTACCTGTGAATATGAAACCACGTAAAAATGTGTGTTATTAATAATTTTCATTTTCTAGTTATAATTGCTATAATTCATAAATAATTGTCGTTTTATACTTTGCACTTTATCATTTCAAGTAAGATAATGTAGTATTGTTTAAGAAATACATAGTCTTATGCATTTTAAACTTCATTTGCAACATTTATTTGATTGCAATAAATAATTTAAATTTGTTTTGAAGGAAAAAATGTGAGTTGGCTGTGGGGACTAAGGAAAATGTTGTAGGTGATGGGACAATTATAATGGATTGTGGTTCCAACTTTTTAGTTGTTGTGAATGTTCCTTATAAGTCAAATGCAATGCTTCCCATTTCAATTCTTGATTGGAGCGGCTATGGGTTATCAAGTTTTATGGCCAAGCCATTTGATTATTTTGAGTTCTAAATTGATACATGTATGTAATTTTCATGTGATATTGCATTTTATAGGAGTTATATATAATTTTGATATCATGATACTTTTATTTACAGGTATCTCAAAAAGGAAAGAGACAAAAAAAAATGAAATGAAACTCAAAGGAGAAAACCCTCAAGATATCAAGAATTTTGTTCCATTGGTAAATCTTATGCTAAAGAATGAAAATGTACAACATATTGATGTCCCAAAAAGTGTTTTTGGTGAGAGTTTTAAGACTTTCCTTATGAAAGAAGACATGAATATGATAATCTCATTTACGGAAGTATCAGCTAATTGTGTCATATTTTATATATGACAAGAAATGTTATAACTTGATAATATGTGTTAACTTTGATATCTATATATATCTCTATATGTGTGTTTATGTATGAAAAAAAATATTCATTTCTTACTAATGAATATGGAATTTAAACAAGCACTTGCAGAAAAAGTTAAGTAATGCTCGACTTAGCGAACAATTTGTTTTTGTCAATCCAACTTTAGTCTCTAAAGCTGGAATGGGTGAGATAACAAAAGAAAATCGGTTAATGTTGATTGAAAATTGTTTCATGCTGGAAAAATTGCTGACTTTGTTTCTATTTCATATAATTCCGAGTAAGTTGTGAAAACGATAAAATTTATTTTTTGTGCTGAATAGTTTATATTATACGAAATAACAAAATAACATTATTACACTATTGTAGCTTTTATTGGGTCTTGGTGGCATTAGATATTAGGAAAATGATTGCACACTACCTTGATCTAATGCAAAATTGACCATGTGATGATCTTAAGGATATTGCGAACATGTAAGTGTCTTTATTTTTGTACTTGAATATACTATATAGTATATAAAACATTAATATTTTTCATGTACAACACTACGAATTCATCTATCAGATAAACAAAAATCTTCAAAAAGAGAACCAACATGGGTAAAAGTAGTGGTAAGCTATTTATTTAGATTTAATTACATACTTTAAACACTTAGATTAACTCATAAATTTTGAATATAATTTTGAATAAATTTAATTGTTTCAAAACTAATATCCATACCTATAGTGCCCAAGACAAATAGGTCATGTGGAGTGTGGCTATTATGTGATGAGATATATGAAAGATATTATTGTTGACCCAAGTCTTTTATCTACAAAGGTATGTATTCATTAATAAATTATATTATTTCTCATATTTAAATATTTTTATTAACCTAACTAATCATCATTTCTATTATAATTAATTATTAGTTTAAAGGGAAAAAATCATAAAGTGAAGATGACCTCAATGAAGTGCGATCAAGTGGTTAGATCATGATCATATATTATGCTTGAAGGTATACTTAATATCATTAATATTTCATTTTCATTATTGTTAATACAAGTAATCAAACAATTATTTTTATATTTAATGTTATTATTGTTATTGTTGTTACATGGAGAAATTATTATTGTCATTGTTACATTGAGAGGAAGAACATGAATAATTTTTCACCATCATTAATGTTGTTGTTATTATTTATGTTGTTACATGAAGAAATTGTTATAATTGTAGAGAAGTTGCTATTTATTATTGTTAAAGAGAGTCTTGTTATAAGAAAATGTTGTTTTTTTTATTAAGATGGTAATAAACTTCTTTTATTTAAGGTCAATTATATAAAATGATGGCAAATTTTAGGAAGATTGTTAATTTTCACTTTCTTTATTTTATTTCTTGTAATATCTAAAGGTGAAAGATTCTAAGGTCAAGAATGAACCACCAAATATAATTGTACCTTGTTTTTTTTATCTTACTTGAAATCTTACTTTTATTAAGAAATTTACATACCTTGTTTTTTGATACATGTATACTTGTTTTTTTGTTGAAGTTGAAAATAATTGTTAAAATGAGGGTAAAATTTATAAAGATTGTTAATTTTCATTTTCTTCATTTTATTTCTTGTAATGTATGTTATGAAAGGTTCTAAGGTCAAGAGTGAAATAAACAAATATAGTTTTGTCTTGTTTTTTTTTTTTTTTTACTTGTAATTTTACTCTTATTAAGGAATTTACATATCTTGTTTTTTTGGTATATATATACTTTACTACAAGAAATAGGACTTTAGTTCACGGTCACCAACCGTCACCAAATCAATGAACTCTATGACTAAAACTTATTGTCGTGGTTTTATGAAATCGTGACCAAGCGTCACAAAAGTAGGAGCAGACAAAGGTTTTTGTAAAACCTGAGAAATGGATATCACCGTTGGAATCCGAAATTTTCCTAAATCTTGGATGAGGAAATGGACATCACCGTTGGAATCGTCTCACGAATCTATTACCTGTTTAATTTCATCGAATTTCGAGACGCATGCACTCTACCGCCAGGCATCGAGGGTAGCAAGTGACACTTGTTTGGATGGCTTAGAATGAACAAAAGTCTAAGTGGGACCCATGTGGGACATTTGTCACAAGCTAAGAGGATGGAAATTCAAAGTTATGGATAAGAGGATAAGGAAACTCCAAGAGAGCCAATGAGAGGGTGACACATGGCAAGAGAGGACATCCCACTTGAGTATGTGGGAGCAAATCCGATGGAGGGGAGAAAGAAAGAAAAGAAGGAAGAAAAGAGAGAAGAAGACAAGAGGAGTGAGAAGCTCCAACTTCTCTCTAGATTTCTCGGAGATCCGGTCATTGGTGTTCGTTAGAGTAAGAGGAAAAGTTCATCCCCCCAACGAGAGCTTCGAATAGAGATCGAAATCGGGGAGTTTTGACAAACTCCAAGAGACATGGGATTTTCCTACTCGGTGTTATTTCTAGCTTAAAAGCCATTTAATGGCACAGTTTTCATCGGGGCCATGAGTGGCCTAGATACTTAGTCCCAAAATTTTAGGATCGGAGGCGGAAATGTTTGGGATTGCATTGGGCAGTCTAGAATTGTACAGAAAATGCATTTTCTAGGTTCTGGACTGGCGAGTCACGACCTAACTCACTGGGTTATGACCCAGCCAGGAGGGTAGGCCGGTCACACACATAGCGCGCAAGACATGCCAGACGCGCGGCGCGACACGGCGTGCACTCAATATCGGGAGCCTGGCGTGACAAGAGTTCTTTTGTCAATGGCTGCAGTTTAGAAACAGGAAAGAAAGAAAAATAAAAATAATTATTTATTTTTGATGTGTTGCGTGTTTTGAATGTTGAGGCTGGATAATGCCAATTGGATTGAGGTCCCAATTCAAGGGACTCTTACGTGTTATTGTTTGATAATTAAATAACATGCAGTGTCTGCAAATTGATATTGATATATGCCTTTGACATATTGATGTGATGAATGAAAATTATTTTCCATGAATTGGAAATAATGCATGAAATATTAAGTGGCATACTTGCACTCCATATGCATGGTCACATTGTGTTGAGTCGAGTGTGGGTGTATAGTGATGGTTGATTCACCATTCTTGGTGAATGTGTGGTGAGCTCGGAAATGAGACAATGTCCAAAATCGAGACTCACTATTAGGTAAAATAACAATAACGATAAATCATGTGTGTTGGGTGCAACAAGATGAGGTAGATCCCCCCCCCCGCGCCCCCAAGGTCAAAGACCCAAATTTTATTTCTTGGTCAGACATATGTATCAAACGATGGAAGTTCTCGAAAGTGTCGGAAGGTGTGCGAAGCCTGTAGTGAGACCCTAAAATTTGCTACCCAAATTGTGAAACCCCGAGAAAATCCAATTTTCCTCAAAATGCAAATGGTTTCCGGTCAAAAATCCGAAATTTTCTGTATCTCGATGACGAAACGGACTTCACCGTTGGAATCATCTCGTGAAATCTAGCTACCACATCGAATTTTGTCCAATTCCAAGACAAATGAATTTTACGCTTTTCGAGGCACCTGCGCCGTGAAAACAGCTTGTGAAAGACATGTGATGACAAAGTCACCTAATACATGTACTCAGCGTGACACATGCTGCAATGATTAGTGGGATGATGGAGATGAATGACTTAGATTAAGCCAAGTGTCAAAAATCCAAAACTTAAGGACAAGATGGGAATTTTGGAAAAGTTTAATTGAATAAGACAAAAATTGAAATAGTCTTCTTCTTCATTTTGAGACACAAAATCGGCAATGAGGGCAAAGAAGGGAATAGATTCAGCTTTAGAGAGAGAGAGAGAAAGCTACTTTCGATTTCGCCTGAATCCATCGGTTCGCTTCGGGCCAAGAAGTAAAGTTGTTCTACGCTGCGAGGGCTATGCGTGGACACCGATTTTGGGGAGTTTCGACAACTCCAAGAGGTAGGGGTCTTCTCCTATTCGGTTATTTTCGATTTTAAGAGCCGTGTTAATGGTTTGGTTGATTTGAGATCGTGAGTGGCCGTTTGATCGGTCCCAAAACTTGGGACCGAATTGTTGGAATATATGGAACCCGCTTTCGACGCTTTGCTATCGCTGGTGAGCAGTGATAATTTATGCAATAAATTGGCGGTTTAGGTGTTTTTGAAATGAAATGGCCATGGATTTCGGTTCCACAAAGTGAAACTCAATTTGGTGAGTGGGTCGCTTCACTGACAGCCCACAGTCTGCCAGGACCGGTTAAAACAAATTCCGCTTGTTTGATTGGGCCGAAATGGTTCATAAAAAGTTGTAAGCAAAATATTGCTTGAATCAATGACTTGAATTGTGTAAGAAATAATATGTTAATGCATGTAATTAAATGTGTTAACATGATGTGGAATTATATACAAATATAATTGTGTGTAATCCTGTAAAACCCGAGAAAATTCTATTTTTCTGAAAAATGGTAAAATCGTAATTTTGGTAAAAATCCGAAAATTTTCTAGATATTGGATGATGAAATAGATTTCACCGTTGGAATCCTCTTGCGAAATCTAGCTACCACGACCTCTCACGACCCGGTGATGGGCTTTAATTTCACAAGCCGAGGCACATGGTACGGTGTCAGAAATGGCTCGAGAGACATGTGATGTGACAAAAGTCACCTACTACATGTACTCTTGTGACACATGTTGCAAGATTAGAGAGATGGTGGAAATGGATGGCTTAGATTGAGCCATGTGTCAAAAATCAAGATGAAGGGACATGGAAGGAATTTTGAGAAATGTTAATGATAATAAGACAAGGATTCTTCCTCAATTTGAAGACCAAACGTGCGCAAGGTCAAGGGAATTGACAAAGGCTGATTTTGAGTTTTCAGAGAGAGAAGGTGTGCCTTATCTCCGATTCGCCATTCGCACTGGGCCGGTTCTCGACGGAGCAAAAAGCAAAGTCGTTCTACGCTGCAAGGGCATGATTCGTATGCAAAGTAGGTGTTATGAATCAACAAAATTTATACTCTAACCATTCTACCGCCGTAGCGTAACTAATGGCAAAGATAGCTGCGCTCTAGGATCGAACACAGGGATGAGTTTTCTTCTTACTAAATGATTTACAGTAGGCTTAAAATGGTGAATTTGTTTTGGATTTTAAGGTGGTGATAAAAACAGTGAGGGTTTTGATGATGAAAACTGAAAATAAACTAAAGTAAAACAAGAAAAATAATAAAAGAGATTAAGTATCGGATATTGGGCTTGGGATTCTACTAAGTAACTGAGGGTTTCCGTGGTTCATTTCTCATTGGGAGGATGACCTATAGTCATTTCCCGATCCGGATCTTCATTTAGCTTTAAAAACTAAACCCTATGATTTTCTCTTTTGAAAAACAACATTTATTGAGCATTAATGCTCCTAGACAGTGAAAACGTGCCTCCCTGATCTACCTCACAGTGACAAATAGAAAGCAACTGACAAATCAAAGGATCTAGCAATAAGCATCCACTGAATCCTAAAAGATTGCCAAATACTGATCAAAGAAGGCACACCAAAGGAGTTCTAACCTAGATCGGAGGATTGAAACCCAAATGCTCAAAACTCCGCTATGCTAAAAACAAAGGGGAACCAAAATTCACCTTAAACCATCGCTCAAAGAGCCCTCTTCAAGGATGGAGGTTGTACCACCCATCCCATGAGTTGTCATCCTCAAGGGATGTTTGGTAGCCGAGAAAGGGGAAAAAATGAAAGAAAATGGAAGAAAAGGAAGCAGCGGGGAAACTGTCGCCCGCCCTCTCTATTACCGAAAAAGTGAAGTGATAGTTTGGTGTGCTGCATCGAGACTTATAGTGCTCGGGCAGATAGGAAATTACCAAAAAACTGAAACTAAAAGCTATTACAAGGACAAAATGGGAAGAAACGAAAAATTGCAACAAAAACAACAAAAGCGTGAAATAGCAGAGAACAAAGGTCGCTTGGATGGTCAAAGTGTCGTGCAAGGAACAAGGGCCGCAGAACAATTTCCTCAAACGTGCGAAATTTTGGTCAGGCTCCATTTTGTTGCATTTTCATTTTCTTCCTTCCTCCGGGTCTCCGATCTACAATGCCGAGTTTGACTTGAATTCGCACTTGGATCGACTCGCTCAATTTTGGCACGATTAGCTTGTAAAACTCGCAAAATTTGCCACAAAATGCGATCAAGAGAATAGTAGTGGACCTTTTAATGTGCAAATCGGGTTAATTAGAATGATTTAGTACACAAAAAGCACTAAAACCTATAAGTAATAAATAGGTTAAAATAGCACTTTTTGAGCACTAATCACACCCTCCAACCTACACATTACTAGTCCCTTAGCAATGAAAGAAAGAAAGAAAGAGAGAGCATACAAAACAATAACAAAATTATGTTCACAAAATTGCTATTTCAAAAAGGTTGTGAATGAGTAATGCCTAACCCTAAGTAAGAATCATCAAAGCCTTGCTTAATAACCATTCAGAGAATGAATGCCATACAAAAATTGAGCATCAAAAGAGCCCATCCTCTGAATCAAATCCGTAAACTTCCACCAAAATCTGGGCGGCTTGTTTGATCAGTTCTCAACAATAAACTGCTAAACTGCACTCTCCCCCCAACCAAGCTACTGCCGCCACCTAGGACACTAACCAACCTAAATAGATTAGGACCCACTTTTATTCCACAACTCTTTATGCAGGTGGTGCAATACGAGGGTTCGACTTCACCAAAGTCCGTAACTGGATTAACCACCTAATTCCCAACCAATGAAGGTTTAGGGCATCAAGTCATGAGGATCTTTCGACCACAAACTTTATAGGTTTCACCCCAGACTTCGAATGATTTCGGGCCTCCAGCACCTACAACTCGCTAAACTCGGCCCATCCACCCGTGTAGCGAACACTAAGCTCCAAGGGCCCCAAACTACCGGGCTTAGTGGCACCAGTTTTAAAGGCTTTCGCCATAAACCTCTCGGACCCTGTTCAGGTTTCAAGGCAAAGCGTTGCAATTTTCCTTCTTTTTATTTCTCTTTTCTTTTTTTTTTCTTTTGGAAAACACATTGGCCTTCTATTCGTGGGGGTCCTTAACCTATTACAAGTGGTCAACGAAACTAGGGTAGGTTATTGCAAAGTTTAGGAGGTCAAGTAGTTTTTTCAAATTCTATTGTTGAAAAATCGATGTGCACCGTGGTAAAGTTAGCTAAAGGTGGAAGAAAAGGTCAAAAAGTAGCAAGGATTCAACTAATCATCCACTCAACTAGGCATGGAATCAATCTAACATCAACAGAATTAGACAAAGTTTCAATTTTCCAACTTGCAGGTTAGGCAAAACCATAAAAAAAAAAAAATATTGGGTGCAAAATGGGTCCAATTTTTGAAAAAGTAAGCTGTATAGTATAACAATGTACCTTCACAAAGGGAAAATCATGAAGCCACCGAACATACAAATGGGCTTGCTCAAATAATAATAAAACATAATAAATGCTACTTCCTTCGCTAACTCTCCCCTCAACCAAATGTCACATTGTCCACGAATGGGGCTTGGATTGGAAAGAAGGAAGTGCTACCTCCTTGGTGATATGTGCTCATTTTTGGATAGAGACTCCCGCAAGCTTTCCAATCGACACCTTATTCACCCGCCTTGGGCTTCAAATAAACAAGTTGGGGGAGAAGAAAAGAGAATAAAAAAGTGACCAGTTGGAGAATTTTAAATATTACACCTTCATAATAATTTCAAAAATGTTCTTTCTGGCTATATTTGGATTCTACACTCTCTAAGCTTTTCAACGGTACCAAAAACGCCTAAAACGGAGTTCGGATGAAAAAGTTACGCTCAAAACAAAATCAAGAGGCAAAACAGGGGAGAGTAGCGAAAAATTCGCCACTGGGCTGCAAGAATGAAAATTCGCTATCAGCGATTTTTTTTTTTTTTTTTGTAAATAAATAAAATAAAATAATTAATTTCAAAAACAATTTTTTTTGAGAGACAAATTTTTATTATTATTATTTATTTTATTTATTTTATTTTTATTTTATTTTTATTTTTTTTACCCGCGATTGTTCGCTACATAGCTTAATTTTCCTCTCTTTTTCTTGCTTCCTACTTCTCTGATCTTCATTCCTGCTTCAAAATTTCACTCAAACTGCAAAAATTAATACAAGAAAAATTAAGAAAAATTGCAAGTAAAAGGAAAACAAGCTAGAACAAAGATTAACTTAAAAATTAGAGAAAATCTAGAAAGAAAAATTAAAGAAATCAAAATAAACTAAAATAAAATAAAATAAGACAATAAAAATGAAAACAAAAAGTGGGGGAGACTGTGCTCCCCCCAACCAATTCCTTAAGCCTTTGGAGGCTGCTGGAATTGTTGGAGCTTAGAAATGCCGAGGTTCGGGTGCTCCAAATTCGAACCAGCACCCGAACCATCCACTATGCCATGCGATGTGAGCAGCTGCCATTGTTTTTGATGTAGTGGCAAAATTCCGTACAAAGGCCACTAATTTCTTGAAGTTTTGCATGGCAGCAAGCAGGCATCGGGCCTTTAGCTTTGCGTGCCAGGTTTTGGGTGTGAACAGTAACCGGTGAAGGGTATGTAGACTGAGTCAGTAGGGGGCAGGGGTAAATTGTTATGTTCTTCCACTACTTCCTCGCCAAGAATGTGGGGATCGTCTCCTTCTTCTCCCATAGGTAGACAAAGAACACCAATGTCCGAAGATTCCAATAGCCAGCTGCTGACACGCTTCTCATGGTGTCACTTAGGCATTTCCTTCCTCTTGACTCTCTTCTCTTGATGAACATGTTGATCGCAAGCCTTGAAATGGAGTACTCGCAAAGCCGTCAAATTTATGCTCCATTTCACTTCAAGTCCATCAATTTTTCGTTCGGTAGAGTTCTCCACAAGGTGAATTTTTTTACCCAATCGAGCATTGAATTTTATGTTCTTCCACAACGCCACCTACCCAAATTCAGGAGAGGTTTAGGATGGCTTGCTCAATCGAGATATTGACTCGTGGTGGTTGAGACTGAGAGTTGAGGCATAATATGGAGAAGGCTATGAGGTGCATAAGGAGCTTGGGAAACATCAGAAGGGTGCACTAATCCCTTGGTCTCTATTGTCCCTCATGGATCTATATGGGTTTGGATTTCTTCCCAAGGGTTATTGATTCTGCCATGGAAGGTCTTATAAATTCCTCATCGACATGTATGTAATACTACAGCAAATTTCGCCGTAATTTCTATCCACTGGAAAATGTACTCCTGCACCACGAACAGAGAAAACACAAAACAAGGAAAAGAAGACAAACAATTCTACCCAAAAGGGGTAATGTGAACTAAAAAAAATAAACAGAGAAGCAAAATTGGCAAACTGCCAGGAAACTGGTAAACAGAAAAATAAAAGAAAATTCACCAGTGCTTGTGATGAGGATCACAAGTGTTCCACTGCTCGTCAAATGCACTTAGGCACCATCCCCGGCAACAGCGCCATTTGATTTGTATGCAAAGTAGGTGTTATGAATCAACAAAATTTATACCTAAACTACTTAATTAGCGTAACTACTCGAGTATAGCGCCTAGGATCGAACACGCATGGTTGCACTAAATACTTACAGAGGCTCAAAATGGTGAATTTGTTTTGGATTTTAAGGTAGTGATAAAACAAAGGAGGGTTTTGATGATGAAAACCTAAAATAAACTAAAGTAAACAAGAAAATAATAAAGAGATCTCCTTGAAGTATCAGGATACTGGGCTTGGGATTCTACAACAACCGAGGGTTTCTGTGGTTCATTTCTTCAAGGCTGGGAGGATGACTCTATAGTCATTTCCTAACCGGATCTTTCATTTAGCTTTAAAACTAAACCCTATGATTTTCTTGAAAAACAAAGATTATTGAACATTAATGCCCTTATTAAGGAAAATTTTGCTCTCGATCTACCTCATGACAAATAGAAAGCAACTAATGAATCTCAATGGATCTAGCAAATAGCTAATCCACCTAACCCTGGGAAAAGATTGCCAACACTGATCAAAGAAGGCACACTAGGAGTTCTAACCTAGATTGAAGGATCAAAACCTAAATGCTCAAACCGGCTATGCTAGTCAGGAACTAAAATCTTACTCTTAAAATCAAGTATTCGTATTCTCCTCTTCAAGGATGGAGGGGGTTTAGCCACCCATCCCTTGAGTTGTCATCCTCAAGGGATGTTTGGTAGCCGAGAAAGGGGAAAGAAAATGAAAGAAAATGGAAGAAAAGGAAGCGGTGGGGAAACTGCCGCCCGCCCTCTCTATTGCCGAAAAAGTGAAGTGATAGTTTGTACGATCGAGACTTATAGGTGTCAATGTGTATAGAAATTACCAAAAACTGGAAACTAAAAGCTATTATAAGGATAAAATGGGAAGAAACGAAAAATTGCAACATCAAAACAACAAAGCGTGAAATAGTAGGAGAACAAAGGTCGCCAGATGAATAGTGTCGTGCAAGGAACAAAGGCTGAAAAGAACAATTTCTCAAACGTGCGAAATTTGGTCAGGTTCCATTCACAGATTTTCTCGCTTCTTCTTTCCTCTCTTTGGTCTCGATCCCAATGTTTGAGCTATTTGAATTTAATTCTTTCAGACTTGGATCGACTCAACAATTTTGGAACTATTAGCTCACAAAAACTGTAAAATTTGCCACAAAATGTGATCAAGAGAAAAGAAGGGACCTTAATGTGAAAATCGGGTTAATTAGAATGATTAGTACACAAAAAGCACTCAAAACCTATAATAAATAGGTTCAAAAATAGCACTTTTGAGCACTAACTTGTGGCCACGCGTGACACCGATTGGGAGTTCCGAAGCAACTACAAGAGGTAGGATCTTTTTCCTACTCTAGGTTAATTCAAGCAGAGTCATGTAAATGGTTAGGAATGTTCTGAGGCTTGTTTTAGCCATAAATTCGGTCTCAAAAGCTTTGAACCGAGTGGAGAAAATTCCTATTTTGGGGCCGTGAACAGTGCCAACCGAGGGTTTCACTGTTCACATGAATAGTGACATGATTTTTGGTGTGATTTTTATGATGTTAAGTGATTAAAAATGAATTGCTTGTATTTGCTAATTAGCCCATGTGAGCTAATTTTGGTGTTATTGATTGTGAATTTGCATAACATGATTTTTGTTGAATTGATTATGTTAATATATATGCATCTTTTATATATTAGCATGACTATTTTGGAATTGACATAATGCATTTCATATGCACTAGGGCAACCTAGAATATTAGGTGAGTGTACATTACAAATAAAAAAAAAAAAAACAAAACAAACGCCAGGAAGGAATTTGACGAAGATTTTTCGAAGAATTGCCTTGAGAGTTGTCCAACAGCTTCATCTCGAGGCGGACCCAGCTAACGCTTCTTGAGAAATATTCCAGCAATTTACTTGGAGGGTAGTTCTAATATTTTACCGAACTGTAGTGTGTTTTCAAGAACAAAAAGCTTTGTTTTGAAAACTGATATATTACCGTATATTGGCTTAGGTATGTGCGAGGAGTCAAGTGAGGACCCGGGACATGGATTGGTCATGTAGACATTCGAGTAAGTTCATGTAATTGCTTGATGTGATTGTTTGCCATGGCATGCACTTAGGTGGGAGTAACCTAGCAGAGAAATTATCTCTAATCGGGCTTTGCCACTCACCTTGTCGAGGGATCATTATTTCAGTGTAGGGAGGTATTAGGAGGACGGCGCCACTAGAGGTCGCTACAAGAGTTTCGTCGTGGCTTTGGCATTGTCATTTTGTATAACATGTATTAGAAATTGTACATTTTAATATATGTTGAATTAAGAGTAATTTATTAACTCAACCATGTAAAATAGTTCCCTATAAACGCCCGTCGTCATAAACACATGCCTTCCTCGCGCCGGGATATATTATGAGTATTGACGCAGGGCCCAAGTGGCCATTATTTTACTCGCATGGACCCCGTGGTGGTCATTGTAAACTGGTTGGATAGGTTTTGGTAATTTCTTTGGTAGAGCTCCCTGCATAAAGGGACTTGCCCTCGATGTGGAGGAGGTCGGATTACCCAACATTCACGAAAAGTATTCTACCGGGCCGACGGAAAGATCAACTGACACCGGTTTGGGGCGCTACAAATTTTGGTATTGGGAGTCTTAGGTATACGAATACTTAGGACTGGCCTGTATCCATAAGTTTAGTCTCGATACAAGCTTCACAGCCTTGGTACGAGCCTAGGTATCACCTAGGGCTTGAGGGACTCGGGCGAGCCATGGTCATGAGGGGCGTAAGAACATCACAAATCTTGGTAAAGCTCAATGTTAGAGTTAGGTATGTGATTAACTAGGCAATCAAGGATAGATTGTAACACTGATGCATTGTGTTTTATGTGGATTGCTGTGATTTATGTGAATGGTGTGCATAAATATGAATTGTTATGTGTCAGGTGATTTGTGTGCTTGGTGAATAGCACACATAGGAAAAATGCTGGAACACCAGTTTCAAAGGTGAGAACAAATTTTTTGAGAAATTTCACAATAGTCCGTAATTTAAATGAAAAATCGATGTGAAGAAATTTTTTCTAAGGTTTTACAGTGTGTAAAATTGGAAAAAATTAAATAAAATAAATTTTTATAAATTTATTTGGTTCTACTGGAAAATGAAAAATATTTTTTCGTGGTTTTCCAAAAGAGTTTGAATGAGAAAAAATGATGGAAAAAGAAAAAAAAGGTAGATCGGAATGGCTATCGCCATTTTCGCTTAGGCCGGGTCACGATACAAAGCAGATTGTATCGCGACACAACAAGGCTAGCAAGGCCGGGAGGCAGCATGCAGTGGGCGCTATACAATACGCCATCGCTAAAGCCACAATACGCTAGCGGTTATGAGCGCATTGCCGGCGCAAGGCGGATAGGAGCGAGTGCGCGGGCGATAGGAGCTGGCCGCTGATATAACAATTGTATCGCGGGCCGGAGGGGGCGACTCGTTGTGATACGCTGCGCCTGTGGCCGCGACATGGCGCCAGCGCTCGCTGACACGGCCAAGTAGGGCGCTCGCGAAGACGCACGAAGACGCGAAGCACGGCGCCGCGATGATCTCGTGCTGGGCAGAAACACGATATGGGGCCGCGACACTCCGCCAGCCAGCCCGCGACACGGCCGTGGGCCGCAGGCCGTGACATCGCCGGCCCGCACAAAGGCGGGCAACAGGCGCCGCAGTCAATTCAAGGTGTCCACCGTGCACCCAACCTAGTTTCACTCGCAATCGCTTTTTGAGTTTCATTGTTCATGAACACTGTTCATGAGCACTGTTCACGAGGTTTTAAAAATAAAATAAAATATTTTAAAAATAAAATAAAATGAAATAAAATAAAATAAAATATTTTTTGTTAAATATGATTTAATATATTATAATAATATTTGCATTGGTTTATGAATGCATGGACATAGTGTATAGAAATTTTTTGGTATATGAATAGTATCTCGGGGCAGTGTTTACACCTTAGAGATACTACATTAGAATTTAACTTGCCATTTGACATTTGTAGATATTAGTTTTTAGGGCGAGGACGAGAGGGAAGGCCCATTCCGGTACTCGGGGTCAGCACCACTAGTATTCACCAACAGCCTTGTTAAGGTCAGAGGGATCATGGCCGCTACGTACGTGCCAGTGTGAGGTATCTAGTGGAGGTCCGAGTAAACTCCGAGGTTTAGGCAGCCATAATCCTCCGAGATTCACAGGGGAGATATCCACAGGCGGCACTCACGGTTCATGCAGCTCTTATAAAGGTGTTATAGGCTACTGATTACCCTCCGACATGACTTGCAGATTAGATCACGCTCCAACCAGAGGGCGAGCTCCACATGGTGGAACTGGGCAAAGACCTCTAGAGACCTAGAGGCAATGACATGGGCAGAGTTCTAGGAGCTGTTCAAGGGTAAGTATTTTCCGGATACTGCTCGTCACGGGAAGGCTCAGGAGTTCCTAGAGCTGAAGCAATGGACGATGACGATGATTAAGTACGTGGCTAGATTCACGGAGCTAGCCCGTTTTGCTGATGACTACGTGGCCACGGACATGGCCAAAGTCAGGAGGTTCGAGAATGGGCTGGAAGTCCATTCTAAGTGTGATTGTGGACTTCGCCTACGTGGACATGGACTCATGGTCGGGACAGCCCGACCATAGAGAGAGAGATCGAGGATGCTCGAAAGTACCGGGATGGGCGCGGCAAAGAAAAGAGGAAGGAGAGTCGGTCTTTTTCTAGTTCGGGAAAGAAACAGAGGGCTTCTAGTTCACGAGGGTTCCAGGACCGTGGCCATTCGGGCCAGGGACAAATCGTGGTTGCAGTCGATCGCGTATGGTGTGCTACCACGCAAGCGTACCCTGCATACGAGTAGGATTACCCTGCAGATGATCCTGTGGTTTCAGGGACAACAGTGAAATCCCACTGGGCCGGTAGGACAAAGAGAGGATACAAGATATTCCTCCACACCCTAATACGTGCCAGAGGGTTTCAATATCGCTCGGGAGCCACGGGCACCTCGCACGTTGCCAAAGAGGCCAAAGCGGGCAGGCAGAGGACGAGGCTCCACAGCAGTGACATCGTGGGTTCATATAGCGTGTCTACGCCATTCACCATCACCGAGTCACAGACGCCCGCCATACATGGTACGTTTTTGCTATCTCGCTTATGGAAAGAGTTATTTGATTCTGGTAAATGATTCATTCATCACGTATCAACTAGATGTAGTCGGGCGCATGTGTTGAGGCCTCGGAGAGCCCCAGCGTGAGTTCTCCCTTAGGGATTGTGGCTATGATGTGGGATGATATGTCGTGGTTGGCAGTTAGAGATTCCGGATTCTACCATAGTGGACTTGAGGGTCATGGACATGTCGAAGTTCGACGTCATCTCGGGATGTAATCGTTAACTGGTGATACGCAGTCGTCATCGATTGCGGAGTGCAGAGGGTTACCGACACACTCCGTGACGCACTGTATTGTATTTCAGGATAAGCATGATATTTTGCCCTGCACTACAAGTCCAGTGTCATGGATGGGCTGCCGGTTGGCTAGCCCACCCTAGAGGATGAGGAGATCCTGACTCAGACCCACTTCGGTAGTCTCAGCGAGTATGAGGATGTTTCTTCGTGATGAGTTAATGAGATTTCTCCGTAGAGGGCTGTAGACTTCTGCATCGAAGTTACACCGGTATTTCGCCCATCTCTATGACTCCGCATAGGATGGCACCCACAGCCAGGAACTGTGAGTCCAAATTACAAGAGCTTACTGACAAGGGGTTCATTAAACCGAGCACTACACCATGGGGCACTCCGATCCTGTTTGCGAAGAAGAAAGACAAGACCCTTCGATTGTGCATTAATTACAGACAGTTGAACAGGGTTATGATCTAGAATCGGTACCCATTTCCGAGGATTGATGACTTATTTGATCGGGCTGAGAGGAGCGAGTCTACCTTGCAAGATAGACCTTCGCGACCGGTTACCATCGCTTGAGGGTTATGGCGACAGATATCCCTAAGATGCATGTTTAAGACGCGCTATAGGCACTTTGAGTTTACGGGGATGCCCTTCTGATTGACGAATGCGCCAGCGGTATTCATGGTTCTCATGCATAGGATATTCCAACCCTATCTAGATCAGTTTGTCGAGTCTTCGTGATGACATTCACCCATTCCTAGCCGAGTGGGAGCATGAGAATACTTAAGGATTGTATTATGTTTGCTGAGACCATCATTGTACGTCAAGTTCGCAAGTGCAGCCGGCTTACTTGCTGTGAGATTTTGGACACGGTGGTGGTCAAAGATCAAAGTGGTTGCGACCCTACAGCACTGAGTCGGATGAGTCGAGGAGGCCAAGTCGCCTCGAGATACATAGTTTCGGATTGGTTGGGTACTATAGGAGATTCATTGAGACTCTCCCATTATAGCACATATGACTTAGATTGACTGAAGGAGGTCAAGTTTGATTGGGATAATCTGTAATGGAGGAGGCATTCTAGGAGTTGAAAAGGAGGCTTACTTCGTCCTATCTCGACATAGTCCTCGGATGTGGATGTGGGTGGCTACAATGTATCAGATGCCTCTAGGGCCTGACCGGGATGTGCCTTTGATGTAGCGTCCGGAGGGTAGTGGGCTATGGCTCGCGCCTGAAGAATCATGAGCAGAATCACCCCACACACGACATGGGGGTTGGCTACTGAAGCCCGCCTTGGAAGATTTGGCGTCATCACTTATATATGCAGAGTTCGAGGTGTACTCAGACCACGGGAAGTCCAAGTATATTTTCAATGGGACTCCTCATCAGAGGCAACACGTATGGATAGAGTTCAGAGGATTATGATTTCACTTTGCATTATCCCGGGTAAGGCAAATGGTGGCTGGATGCGCCACGGTTTCAATGGGAGCATCGCAAGATAGCTTCCCGAGAGTGGCGGATGCTTGAGACTGTGGGACAATAATGCATAAAGATAGCGAAAGGTGCAATGCGGTACGTTGGGGAGCTAGTGGCTGGCACTGCCTTTGTTGAGTAGAGACGGAGTCCCAGGGGCGGTGGACGCAAGATAGTGTCCATCGTGGATCTGCACAATGCATGACGAGGGCTGGACCGTCTACGCATGGGTAGTCTTCGATATAGGAGACTGTGGGTAGTGGTTCCCGCTTCTGACCTCGATTTTGAGAGAGGAGATTCTCTGCGGCAGTTTCACCGCCTCGATTTGCCGTGCATCCGTGGCACCGAAGATGTACCCGTGGATCTTCATCGCCGCAGAGATACTCTGAGCGGAAACGAAGAGACATCGATAGGACTTTGTTCGACGATGTCTCAATGCAAGGTGTTATCAAAAAGCTGAGCACCGTAAGTCAATAGAATATCAACCATTGAGGTGATCAGCAGTATGAGCACTATTGGACTTTGTGACCACTTGCCACGGATTAATCTCAAAGGACATGACGCGTACGGGTGATAAAATGGATCCTGGCCTACCTAAGTTTTCACATTTTCTAGCCGTGGCGGATGACCACATTGAGAGATTCGCCGGTTGTATATTCGAGATAGTCCTGGGCCACATGGAGTACCAAGATCCATAGTGTCGAATAGGACCTGAGATTGAGGCGCACTTCTTGGAAGAGTTTCAAAAGGCTATGGGCACACCGGCCTCACCATGAGTACAGCCTTTCCACCCACGTATTTAGATGGTCACAGAGATGACTATACTGTGTGTTAGAGGACATGTCAGCGAAAAGATGCCCCGATCATAAGGGTGGGGCCGGGAAGAGCATTTACCCTTAGTAGAATTCTCCTATAACAATAGTTATCAAATAGCATACGACAGTCTATAGCGAGGCATTGTACGGGAGGCCATGCAGTCACCGTTATGTTGACCGAGGTGGGAGAGCCCTATCACTAGTCCCGATCCGATGAGACACCTCCGAGAAGGTGAGCTTGATACGACAGCGTCTTCTCAAGGCCTCAGAGCCGCGTAAGAGTTATGTCGATATACGAGCGTCGACACTTAAAGTTCGAGGTCGAGATCACGCCTTGTCAAGCGTGATGCCTAAGAGAGGAGTGATCAGGTTCGGCAAGCGGGGAAGCTATCGCCGAGGTTTATCGGGCCCTTTGAGATACTCGAGAGGGTAGGCACTGTAGCGTACCGATTAGCTTTACCGCCCCAAAGATGTCAAAAGCCAGTCCACGAGGTATTTCCACGCCTCCATGTTCGAGGTACACCCAAGATCCAGCTCATGTGCTGGATCGGGGAGTAGATCGAGGCTGACATTGATGGACCTTCAAGGAGGGACCAGCGTGCATTGTGGATAGCCGGACGCAGTTTTGCGACGCGACCGTGAGGCTAGCGAGGGTGCTGCGGCAAGACCGTGGAGGGAGGAGTCAACGCCGAGCCGAGGACACGACGCGAGCCACCTATCCCTCTCGCTTAAAGGATGAAGGTACGTGATTTAGTCGCTTAATACTTAAATGACTAGTTTACATGCAAGGGTAGTGCACGTTGCATATGCATGAGTTGTTGTGATTTGGCCCGTAATTCGGACGAAATCTTTAAGGAGGGTAATGTAAAACCCGAGAAAATTCTAATTTTCTGAAAAATGGTAAAATCATAATTTCGGTAAAAATCCGAAATTTTTCTAGATATCGGATGACGAAACAGATTTCACCGTTGGAATCGTCTTGCGAAATCTAGCTACCACGTCGAATTTCACGACTACGAGACAATCGTAATTTCGCTTTTCGAGGCACCTGCATCGGTGCCGTAAAACGGGTTTGAGAGATAACATGATGCACAAAATCTCACCACTACATGTACTCTTGTGACACATGTTGCAAAATTAGAGAGATGATGGAAATGGATGGCTTAGATTGAGCCATGTGTCAAAAATCAAGATGAAGGGACATGGAAGGAATTTTGAGAAATGTTAATGATAATAAGACAAGGATGAATAGTGTTCATCTTCCCTAATTTGAAGACTAAACGTGCAGTGGCTGAAGGCAATTGACAGTGGGCTGGATTTTTGAGTTTTAGAGAGAGAAGGTGTGCCTTCTCTCTAGATTTCAGGTCACTCGGACCGTCGGTTCTCGACGAAGCAAGAAGTAAAGTCGTTCTACGCGGTGAGGGCTACACATGGACACCGATTTGGGGGAGTTCCGAAAACTCCAAGAGGTAGGGATCTTTTCCTATTTGTGTTAATCTATGGCTAAGAGACATGTAAATGGTTAGGAATGTTTTGAGGCTTGTTTTAGCCGTAAATTCGGTCTCAAAAGCTTTGAACCGAGTGGAGAAAATTCCTATTTTTGTGGCCGTGAACAGTGCCAACCGAGGGTTTCACTGTTCACATGAATAGTATTGATTTTTGGTGTGATTTTTATGATGTTAAGTGATTCAAAATGAATTGCTTGTATTTGCTAATTAGCCCATGTGAGCTAATTTTGGTGTTATTGATTGTGAATTTGCATAACATGATTTATGTTGAATTGATTATGTTAATATATATGCATGTTTTATATATTAGCATGACTATTTTGAATCGCATAATGCATTTTATATGCACCGGGGCAAATCCCAGAATATTAGGTGTGAGTGCATGACATGAATGAAACAAAACGAAAAACGCTTTGTGAAAGGAATTTCGATGAAAGATTTTTCGAAGAATTGGTTTCGAGAGTCATTCAACGCTTCATCTCGTGAGGCGAATCCAGGATCAAGCTTCGGAGAAATATCCAAAGAATTACCAAGGGTAATCCAATATTTTACCGAAACTCGGTAGTGTGTTTTCAAGAACAAAAAACTTTTATTTTGAAAACTGGATATATTACTTGCATATTGGCTTAGGCATGAGTGAGGGAGTCGGTGAGGACTCAGGACATGAGATTGGTCATGTAGACATTCGAGTAGGTTCATGCAATTACTTGGATGTGATTGTTTGCCATAGCATGTGCACTTAGGTGGGGAGTAACCCATGTAGAAAATTATATCTACTGGGCTTTGCTCACCCTGTCGAGGGATCATTATTTCAGGTACATGGAGTTTACAGGAGGACGACGCTCACTAGAGGCCGCGTTTAAAAGAAAGCCGGGTTGTGGCTTTGGCATTGTCATTTTGTATAACATGTATTAGAAATTGTACATTTTAATATATGTTGAATTAAGAGTAATTTATTAACTCTTGAACCATGTAATATAATTGGTTGGGATATATTATGTGAGTATTGATGCAGGGGCCCAAGTGGCCATTATTTTACTCGCATGTGAACCCTGTGTGGTCATTGTAAACTTGTTGGGATAGGTTTTGTACTTTGAGTAGAGCTCCCCGTACAAAGGAGACTCTGCCCAATTTTCGTGAGTAGTGTCGGGTTACCCGACATTCACGAGTACTCTGCGGGTTGACGGGTTGTCAACGGACACCCTCGCTCGTGGGCGCCACAAAGCCATTGAAATGAATCACATTAGCCTGCGAGCCAATTTTTGATGTTATTGATGTGAATTAAATAACATGTGGCATGTATGTAAATTTTGTTAATATATGTGTGTTGATGGCGTATTGATACGTGTGGTTTGGAAATGGCATAATGCACTCATATGCACCGGGCAAATCCTAGAAAATTAGGTGAGTGCATGGCATGAAAGAAATGAAAATGAGGTTTTTCATACTGGGCTTAGGTGCGTGAGGGAGCTATGAGAACTCGAGACACGGATTAGGTATGGTGGACATTCAAGTAAGATCATGTATTTGCTTGAGTGTGTGTTTATGTTGATCATTGCATGCACGAGCGGGAGTAACTCATGTAGGATATTTTCACTACTGGGCATTGCTCACCCTGTCGAGGGATCATTATTTCAGGTACAGGGACTGTTCGAGAAGATGGCGCTCTTTAGAGGCCGATTTTTAGAAGAAAGCCGGGTTATGACTTTGATGTTTTTGGTATTCATTTTGTAGAACATGTATTAAAACTTTAAATTTTGATATATGTTTTGGTTAAGAGTATTATAATAACTCTTGAACTATTGGTAAATAGTTGATGTAATTTTGTGAGTATTAATGCATGGGCCCAAGTGGCCATTTTACTCATTTTTTATCTGTATGTGGACCTGGTATGGTCTTTGTAAAATATTGGGACAGGTTTCCATGTGATTGTGACAAGTTTTACCTTGGGTAGAGCTCCTCGTACAAATGAGACTCTGCCCGATTTTCATGAGTGGTGTCGGGTTACCCGACATCCACGAATATTCCGCGGGTTGACGGATTGTCAACGGACCCCCGGGAAATGGGGCGTCACACAAATAAACACAAGAAATTTAATAAAAATTCAAAATGACATTGAGGTCGGGTTCACTGAGGCATGTCTGCGAAACACCAATGACTAGCTTTTCAGCACTTGGAGTTCTAAGTGTGAGGGAGCCGGCTCGACTCGGGTTGTAGGCATGAGGAGGCATCTCATGTATGCTGCGAATATTCCATATAGGATTACATCAATTATGGAATATGATTGTATGTTCTATGTATGCCATTGCATGTGCATTTTATGCGGGAGTAACCTCTTTAGAGGAAACTTTTACCGGGTATCAAGCCACCCCGGGCCGTGTGGGACCCCCTTTAAGGTACAGTTTGTAAGAAGACGACGTCCGACTGAGTTTGATTGTGAAGGAGGCCGACATGTGGCCTTGAGTAACATTTTTGTAAAAAAAATGTTTTGTATAAAAGGATTTTTATAAAATTATTTTGGATTATTGTATAAATAGCCAGGTATGTAATTATGGTATAATTTCTCATATTTTAAATTGCCTGAAAAATGAGTACAATAGGCAGTAGAATTGAGATTATTAAAATTAGGTGAAATTTGGATGTGTAGAGAATGGAGAAGGGTGGGCTACTGCCTATTTCCAGATTCTTGTCGCGACAGAGATTTTCAAGTCCCATGTCACGACATTGGGTGTAGTGTTGCGACAAGGGTTAGTCTAAGGCAGGATATTTCGCTACATTTAGTATGGCATGTTGGCGACAACGTCAAGGCACATAGTGCTTACGTGCCAACCGCTGCCTCTAGCATGCAGCCGACACGCCGCCAGTACCGTACTAGGCGGCCTCGTGCGATACATGGTTGAGGACCTCGTGATAGATGAGTTCTGTCTCGACAGACTTCTCAAGGTCTTCTATCGCGATAGAGAGTCCTAGAACATGAGATTTTCCCATGTTGCAACACAGTTTGGCCAAGGAGGGAAAAGTCTCTGTTGCGACAGAGAATTCTTTGTCACGACAGGGAATTGCGGTCTCCTATCGTGACAGTAAGTGTGGTGTCACGACAAGGGCCGGGCCAAATACAAGATTCAAGTGAAGTCCAAGCAGACATGACAAGCATGCGAACAAGTAACCGCATGTGGTCTGAGCGCACTTGGCAAGAGCGATAAGGGATTGTCGTGACAGAGAGGCTTTGTCACGATTGCATCAATTCCATAGCCGCTTTGTCACGATTGCACTAACGACAGAGATTTCTCTGTCATGATAGAGCTGGATCGCAGAGGCCAAAAAAGACCTTTGGAGTTTGGGGTGTCACAATTTTAGTCATGGATTCCTATGTGACCGTGATCATATGGTCCATTTTTTGTGACGGTCATAACAAAAACCATGACAAAAACAAGGAGAGTATCAGAACCTTTGTGCATGGTCGTAATGAGAACCATACAAAGGCATCTTTACTCACGCTTTTCATGCTGGTTGTGACTAAAAATGTCAACATTTAGCCACAGCCAACATGAACACCATGGCTAAAAGTGCCCCTTTTAGCCACGGTTTTTATTCTAGCCGTGACTAAAAAGGTCCCCTTTTGAGCTACCCTTTCCTGTTTTTTGGTCACGATTTTTGTTATGACTGTCACAAAAAATGGACCATATAGTCACAATTTTTTGCTTGACCGTGACTAAAAATTATTACATTTAAACAATTAGTTTTTTTTTTATAGATTCTCATTTTCCAAACCTGTAATAAACAATTAATCTTTTAAACCTATGTATGCAATCAAGCAACTCAATAATTCTAAAATTCAAAATTTAAAATAGTACAACATATCATAATAAATTATCTCAAGCTATTTAGTTAAAAACTAACATAATATGACAAAAAATAATAAAAGAGATACAAATTAAGTTTTACATTCTATCATATAATGTAATAAGTCAACTAATCAACCATCACATATTAGTTATAAAAACTCCAAAAAAATGAGGAGAATGTATCATATAAAATATGTTGAAATTGATGCATCATTTGCATCATATGTTCTTGAAGTTGTGTTTGGACTCTTTGCATTTCCATAATTTTTCCATCAAACTCTTCTTTCACTTCTTCTCGTGTCTTCCTTTGAACTTCTATCAACTTTTCTTCAAATGTTTAAGCTTCTGTTGTAAACTTTTGTTCTGCAACTTTTAGCATCTCTTGGGCATTTTCAAGTTGTGTGACAAAGTAGATCTTGATTTCCCCGTACTACTGCTACCAAAGACTAGGGTAGGAGTAACACCAAATCCATAGCCTCGAACACGTCCATGCCTCTCTCGACCCATCACTTGGGCATATATGTCATCTACAGATGTAGATGCTATAGATGATGCAAAAGTAGTAGAAGCAGTAGGAGAAGAAGAAGACATCCCTTCAAGTTGGGATAATAACTACTCAAATTGATCCTGACATTACAAAAAGAAAATATAATTGTTAGACTTGTACAAATAATTTAGTATGTAGCTGTGAAACCCCGGAAAAATCCAGATTTATGAGGAAGGGTAGAACGGTAAAATTAGCTCAAAATCCAGAATTTTTCTAGATCTCGAATGACGAAACGGACTTCACCATTGGAATCGTCTCGCGAAATCTAGCTACCACATAGAATTTCCTCGTCGACTCAGACAATGGATCACGTTTTTCTGCTGCACCGAGAGTGTTGATGGACTCTCTTACGTGACGGAGTGGCTCGAGATGAGACACGCGGTCGCTTCGTGAGAAATTCAACAATGAGCTCAAGTATAATATAGTGACATGTGGCATCATGTCATTGGAGAGAAATCTATGGTAGATGGATAAAAGGATAAGGAAAATCCTAAGAGCCAATGAGAAATTGGACATGTGGCAAATGAAAGGACAAGATCTTAACCTATCTTGGACCAAGCAGTGGGATGGGGGAAAAGAAAAGAACAGAAAAGAAAGAGGAATAAAAAGAGAGATTTTTAGAGAGAGAGACTCCACCTTCTCTCTAAATTTCCCGACGATCGGACCTGCGGTTTCAGGCGGAGCAAGAGGAAGAGTTCAACCTCACGAGCAAGGGCTTCGCAGATAGAGATCGGAGCTGGGAGTTTTGACAAAAACTCCAAGAGGTAGCCTTTCTCCCATTGGTTTAACTTTGTTTAAGGTCATTCAAATGGCATGGGTTGTTTGAGGCCGTGAGGGCTGCGCGAACCGCTCCAAGACTTTCGACAAGCAGCCGAGGATTCCGGATTGTTGCATGACAGTCCAGGGACTGATTTTTGGACTAAGTAATTGTCCTTGTGTGAATTTTTATGTGTTAGGCTTAAACTAAATAATGGTTTTGGTTGTCTTGCCCTAAGGGGAATGTTTGGTTGTGTTTTGAACCATGGGAAGCTGACATATTGTGGTAGTACACATTAATCGGACTTTAGAACTGGTTTTTGGGTAGGAAATAAATGGAATTTGGTGGTGATTCCTTCAGGTAAATTGTATCCACATCAGTGAACTTGATGTTAGGTTTTTGAATTTCTCCATTCGGACCTCTATAGCTCAAGTTATTGTCTGTTTACCCTGAATAGCTTAAATGGGAAGGTTGCCGACTGTGTCGTAATCGGGTCGCATTGGCTTCGGCGCTAATCGACCAACTGGCCGAAGGCCAATCGGGGTGGCTAGGTCAGGGCCAATCGGGCCGGCTAGGTCAGGGCCAATCGGGCCGGCTAGGTAAAGGCCAATCGGGCCTGCTAAGTCAGGGCCAATTGAGCCGGCTGGGTCCGTCCGGCTAGGGTCATGCATGACCTCCAACTTTGGAACGTCATAACTTTGTCGTCCGAACTCCGATTCGGGTTTTCTTGGACTCTATGGAAAGCCCATTGAGTAAATATTGCAGCCATGTTCTTATGGAGGACATTGGGAAATCGGGTCGGTTAGTTTCAGCCGGTTAGTGCTGGTTGGGTAGGCTAGCCGGGTAGGGCTGCCTAGTCATGTGTGACCTCCAACTTCGGAAGGTCATAATTTCTTCGTCCGAACTCCGTTTCAAGTGTTCTTGGACTCTATGGAAATCCCATTGAGTCAAGATTCCAGACGTATTCCTATGGAAGGCATTGGGTACTGGAGCTGGCCGGAGAGGGGCTCCTAGGTGGCGTAGGCTGTCCTGCAGACAAACTCAATAAAAGCGATCTCCAACTCTCGGGCATCATGGTCTCTTCTCGTATGAACTCCGCTTTGTAAATCTTAGACTCAATGGAAATCCCATTGAGTAAAGTTTCCACCAGAATGCCTTTGGAGGGCAGTTGGTGCTGGATCTATCCGAAAAGAGGCATTTGGGCAGGTAAGGTAGGCTGTCCGAGTAGGACTGCCTAGTCATGTGTGACCTCCAACTTTGGAAGGTTATAACTTCTTCGTCCGAACTCCGTTTCGGGTGTTCTTGGACTCTATGGAAAGCCCATTGAGTCAAGATTCCAGATGTATGCCTATGGAGGCATTGGGTACTGGATCTGGCCGGAGGGGGTCTCCCGGGTAAGTAAGGTAGGTTGTTCGTGTAGGATCATTTAGTCGTGGACTTCCACCTTCTAAGGTCATAACTTCTCTCTCGTCCGCACTTTTTTGGGTGCCTCGACTCCCTATGGAAAGCCCATTTAGTCAAGATTGCAGCCATGTTCCTGTGGAGGACATTGCCACGGCAAAGTTAGTGTCGGCCAGCTTAGGGTTGTGTGTTATGGCTTTTGTGTAACAACATGCAAAGTAGAATAAGGGATATGTTAATGTATGTCAGGAGGATGTATTACTACTGCTGTGCATGGAGGAGAATTATATGTATCAATTATAATTATCCATGGTATGTTGAATCATTGCATGTACACTTAGGTGGGGAGTAACCCAGCGTAGGATAATTCCATCGCATCGGGCATTGCCCACCCTGTCGAGATCATTATTTGTACAGTGGAGTGTTCGGGAAGACGACGCCACTGTAGTGTCGCTTTTAAGAAGAAAGTTTTGATTTGTGGCTTCTATGATATTTTTTGTAAAACATGTATTAGAACCCTTAATTTTGATATATGTTTTGATTAAGAGTAATGTAATAACTCTTGAAACTATTGCAATATAGTGGGATGTATTTTGATGAGTATGATGTGTAGGCTAATGTGACCATTTTAACTCATGTATGGGTCTCTTGATACGAGACAAAGGTATTCCGCGGATTGACGGGTTGTCAACAGGACACCCCGGGATTTGAGGCGTCGTAGTAGCTATGATTGAAATACAAGTATATAAAAATTTAGATACTTCATTACCATGATCTACTTAGAACGATCATCAATAGGCATTCCATATCTTTTTGTATGTGTTAAAACAAACATCATAACTCTATTAGGCTTAGTTCGATCGTCAATTTTTTGTGCCTATTCTTACAAGTAAAACAATTAAGTTAGTTTTTATGAACTATTGATGTACAAGCAAATCTTATTAATAATAAAATTTTCTACCTTTTCATGTTGGATTTGAGCACAACTTTTTGAGCACAACTTTTTGATCCCATTGTATGCTTTATGACTTGCTTTACTCTATTAGCTTTGTTTTTTTAGAGATATCCTATATCAAATAAAAAATAGCATATCACCTATATAGCTACTAGAAACATAATAAAAGTTACTAAAAATGAAGTATTAAATTAGATATAACTAATAAATATGATTTTATTTGAATATGAGTATGAAAAGATACACTATATGAAAAAAATCATTATGTTTTTAACCCACTTATGTGCCCTAAAATTTAATGAGCCAATTCTATCATCATCTGTGCGTGGAGGTTTGTGGTGCAATCTCTCATCCAGATATAAGGGTCACAATACTTGGTTTCTATAACTTTTGAATAGATTTCCACAATAATATGAAATAATGTAGTTCTTGCATGTTTCATCCATTTCATATTTCTCCTATATTTCATGAAAAAGTCATATATAATTAAGAAGTTTCATTTTCAAACAATATCATTTCAATTTAGATGAATAGTACTGATGCACTAATATTAAGGCCCAAAGCTTTTCCTTTACATCTTTACTAATGCGATGTCAATCTTGAACTTGGATGGGTACATCGTGTTGAGATCGTACCAATGTCCCCATATAACTAAAAAGTCTTTCGCCGTTGTCATGATAAACAACTTGGCCTTTTGAATTGAAATGTGTTGATTTTTTTCCGTCGGGTTTCATGCCAAGTAAATCCAAGATATGCGTTGGGCCACGTGTCCTCCTTTTGCTAGAGGTTTAAAAGTAAGAATGAATTATAAAAACATAATTTATTCTCTTATATAAAATTAAATAATCGATTTTCATTATTTGAGAAATTAAACATATGTAAATACAAATATCATAAGTAAAGCTACACACCATCTAACATACCAGCTTGACCCAAGATTTGAAGGCATCAAAACTACCGTAACTAGTAGAAAGAAGGTAAGTGGTTGTAACTACATGTTCTATTGTAGATTTTCTGAGCCATCCTCTGCAAACATTATCTGTACTCTCCTTCTTCGATGAGACATTTCCTATATAATAAAGCAATTTATAAAATGAAATATAAAGAAGTTACATAAATAACATGCAATAAATTACAACGTATATATCAAATAATATATATTTATGTGCTTACCAGTATTATTAACTACAAATCATCTATATCCTCATCATGAATAAATTCATTGTCTCGGTCAACAATGTTTTTTTGTCATGATAGTAGAACATCTGTTTGGTCAGTTTCTTCTATAATATCACTTCTTTCCCAATTGATTAAATCATTCTCAACTAGGTCACGCACATCATGTTGACTATGAAGTGTTATAGGTTGTCATAGGATCTGATCATTAGTAGATACTTCTTGGTTCATATCATAAACCCCTCGAGTTTGTATTTCTACAATAGTGTGCTGATTTTCCTCATTTGAATTTTGAACATAAGAGACTTGTTTTGTTTGAGATGTAAGTACAAATGGTTCATCTGTGCATATGGTATGTTCAAAATTCAAACACGTGAATCCATATTCATCATTTTTTATCCCCTTTCCAAAATTGATTACATCCCACAAATCACACTTAAATAAAATAACTCTATTTCCACTAAGGTAATGTAACTCAAACCCCACTCACAGACATCCGTAGTAAGAAACATGATCAAAATCAAGTTCTGCTCTCTTGCACTTGCAAAGCTAGATACCTCTACGATTACAATAACTTCACTATTTTAAGTATTTTTCCCTTTTTCTCATTCTTTTGTGTGGAATCTGAACCCATTAATGATGCATCATTTAAAACATATAACTGATGTACTTGGTCCACGAGACAGTGATAGTATGTGTTTAGAGTTTAGAAACGGCACCTTCATGTGGCATTTGTATAACCTATCGATTCAAATATATGATTATAAAACATACATGTTTATTAGATAATATGAAAATGTATATACTGAATGTACACACACATTCTTCAAACCAACAAATGAATTCTTTTGTGTGAATCAAATCTACATCTCGTGCACGAATACGAGGCTTAGCCCTTATAGATTGTTTGTTCTCTCTAAAAAATAAAGATTTGTAATTATGATGCTCATAAAGACCAAAATTACATTTATGCGTGAGAATTGAAAGAAAGTTTTGTTCAAACAATCATCTTACTTAATGAATGGTGTCACTTCCTCACAATTACTTAGCACATATGGATATGCTTGAGACCACTCTTCTGTCTTAAGAACATGAGATGTTGATTTTCCTATTGTACATGCATTTGAAAATGCTTAACCCTTCATTTGTTATGTTATTAGCAATGACATAATTCCTTTCTTCACTATCATGTTTTGTTTCAACATCTTGCAAATATCTTGAACAAAATGTTGCACATTTTTCTAAGTGTAAATTCTCCTCGCAATAGAACCTTCGACGACTTATTATGCACATAAGACTTTAATAAAAAGGTGAATACTCTATTAATCCATAAATACAATAGATTTGTTTCATGAACTATATATATATATATATATATATATATATATATATATATATATATATATATATATATATATATATATATATATATATATATATATATATATATATATAATTAATTAATTGAATGAGAACATACCGCTCAATAGGATACATCCATCATTGCAATCGGGTCCAAAGATCTTGCCTTATTTGCAAAGAGGCACAAGTAAATACCATAACATCAAAAAATGATGGAGGAAATATTGTTTCCAATTTGCAGAGTGTCGTGATATATTGGCTCAAGGTGCTCTAGAATTGATCGCCTTAACACTTTAGAACATCATATTTGAAGAAACTAAGTATAATTCAAACTATAGCAAAGACAAAAATTCTTATGTAGAACCCCATGAATCATAAGGGGAAGAAGTTGTTTCATGAGAACATGACAATCATGAGACTTTAATCCAAAAATCTTTCGTTCATTCACTTGTATGCTCTAAGAGATGTTAGAAGCATAAACTATAACTGAACCTTCACTTTTTTTCAAATATTTGCATTTCTTATTTTCTACTGGGTTAGTGAATAGCATGCAAATGCACAACATAACCCTATTTCTCATAGGTGAAGTTGATCTCTAATACCCATAGCTTCCAAGTCAAGACGACTATTCATGTTGTCCTTCAATTTACCATCAATACTCAAGAAGGTGCTAACTATATTATCGCATATATTCTTTTCAATATGCAGTACATCCAAATTGTGATGCAAAATAAGGGTTTTCCAATATGGAAATTGGAAAAAAATGTTTTTCTTTTTCCACTGCGCTGCTTCTAGTATGTTAACTTTTCTTTGCCAACATCTTGTTTTACGCATTCCCTAAAATAATATGGGTTCCATTCCATGTAGTCGATGTAGAACATCTTCCACGTGACAATTGCTTGTGCAGCTCATTCTTTCTTACTTCCATCAAATGACCTTTATCACATCAAATCTATGATCGGCTCAGAAAATCGACAATGACCCATGTAACACATTCGCCCCGTTTGTAATCGATATGACAAACAATCCTTATTACAAAAAGGACAAGAAAATTTCCCTTTAGTACTCAGACCAAAAAGATTTGCATATGTAGGAAAATCATTGATGGTCCATAATATAGCTGCACACATACAAAAATTTTGTTTTGTTAAAGCATCATATGTTTTTGCTCCAACCTCCGATAACTCATTCAACTCATCTATTAATGGTTGTAAGTATATATCAATGACATTCCTAGGTGCAATTGGACCAAGAATAAGGAGTGACAACATGAAGAATGTTTGTTTCATACACATCTAAGGTGGTAAGTTATATAGAATAAGAACCACGGTCCACATGCTGTATGAAATTGACATATTTTCAAAAGGATTGAACCCATCACTTGTTAAACCGAACCTAACATTTCGAGGTTCTTATGCTAATGAAGGGTGTACCTTATCCAAGTTTTTCCAAGCTAAAGCTTCAATTAGATGCCTCATGATTTCACCTCTCATGCAACCAGCAACATGCCATTTCATGTGAGAAGTTGTCTTCGATGACATATATAACCTTTAAAGTCTTTGTTTTAAGAGAAAATAACGCAATACCTTAGCATGAATTTTCTTTTTCTTTGATGCCTGATTAAACTCATCTGTAGGATGAACATTACTTTATTTCCATCTAGACACCACACACAATACAATCATTCGAATTTGCATGCTCTTTTGAATACAACATACAATCTAAGGGGCAGACATCAATCTTAATATAATGGAGGTCGAGCTCACGGAGCACTTTTTTTGTTTTGTAATAATTTCTAGGCAAAGTCTCACCCTCAGGAAGAGTCTCCTTCAACAATTCAAGTAACATTGTAAATGACTTATTGCTCCATCAATTAAAACACTTCAGATGAAATAGTCTTATGATAAAAGACAACTTTGTAAATTTTTTTACACTGATATAATTCATGCTCACTCTTCCCAACAAGTTATAAATTTTGTTTGTATTTTCATTCGGTATCGATTCAAACTCCTCATGAACATGTGGACTTCTTTCAGATTCCTCATTTGGCATTGACATTTCGAATGCATCGTTTAACATTTCTTCCATCCCATCATGCATATCAAACTCATTAGTGCCACTATTGCCAATATTTGTAGGTTCATAAAACTCATATTCCCTATGCATCAACCATCGCACATAATTTCTAGCAATCCCATTGTCTAACAAATGGTCATACATAGTTTCTCGCTTTTGTTGTAGACAATTATTACAACGAATGCATGGGAATGAGAGCATTTCTTTTCCCGGTGCATTATTAAAGGCAAAGTCTAAGAACTGTGAGACTCCTATCTCATATTCATTGCTTACTCTTGACTTTTGCATCCAACTCTTATCTATTGGCATTTTTCTCGTATCTTTACAAATTAAATCATTCAACCACATAAAAATCAATCTTCCTATCAACTTGAAATGAATGTGATATGTTTTGTATCATCTCAAACTCCTATATCAGGTAGTGGTTCCTATCCTATTTAGAAATACATAATTCCTATTAATCAATCACCAAAATATTTAGTTTCATTTTCAGGAAATTTCGATAGCATTTCCCTACAGTTCTTCAAGTACACGAAATGGCCAAGGTATAAACATATTATTAATTAGCTTAACTAAACTGTTAACAATATGTCAACTTGTCCAAATATGCACCCAGAGAACAAGGGAATTATTGTTGAAATTTATCAAAATAATAAAGCGTAAGCGTTTGATTTCATAGATGTTATGTATTTCTAAACTGTCCAAACGGACAATTCAAGCATCATTTCTAGACAATTTCACCAATCATATGCAAAACATTTAAGTTGAAAACTTGAGTATGACCAAAATAAAATTATATCCTTACTTTCTCAACTTATATGTTTTCAGTATATGATCAAAGAGACAACCACACATAATAAGGATGCTTAAACGGATTTCAGTGGTTTACTAAATTGAGAATGAGTTAATGATAGTAAATGAATGAAAAATAATCTGGAAAATTCCATTTTTTCTCGAAAAGGGCAAAAATCGTAATTTCTCAGAACTCAAATTTTCTAGGATCTCTGATGATCTAAACGGAGCACATTGGCATCGCTCACGAATCTAGCTACCACGTCGACCTCACAAATTTCGAGACATTCGAATTTGCACGCTTTTTCTCGAGGCACGAGACGCAAAAGTCAGAAACGAAATGTGATGTGACAAAATTCACCTATACATGTACTCATGACATGAGTTGCAAGGAGAGAGAAACGTCGATGGAATGGATCGTCGAGGTGGTGCCAAAATGTCAAAATCCAAGAGGAGGACATGATCGCATTATTATTGAATTTGATTTAATGATACACAGGATAGAATAGCGACAGTGTCTATCTCCTCAACAAAAAGACCAAAAGAAAACGTGCAGGAGGAAATTAACTTACAGTGAGCTTTTAGGTTGTGTTTTTAGAGAGAGTGTGTGTGGCTTTTCTCTAAGTTTCCGGGTGATCCGACTGTCAGAATTCTTCGGAGCAAGAAGGAAAGTCGCTCTACGAGTGGGCTTTGGTTTTAAGGAGTTTCGACAAACTCTGTGAGGTAGGTGTTTCATCCATTTCGAAGTATTAATTTTGCTTTAAGTGTTTTATGATGTTTTGCTGGTTTGAGGCCTTGAACGGCCGTTGGTCGTTCCAAAACTCGATCGGCGTGAAAATTCTTAGAACTCGCGCTGGGATACCGTGATAAGCTGACGGACTGCTTCGGGTCGTGCCAAGGCGCTTGCGTTGCAAATCATGCGCCGGCAGATGGCGCCTTAAAATCTACCGGTGGAAATTCGGTTCACAAAGTGAACCGACGATTGGATGATTGGCCGAACAAAGAATCGAGGTTTTATTGTTCACATGAATAGTGTTCACATTTAAATAAATTTTGTGAAATAATGTGTCTGGGTCAGTAATTTAAATCAATTGCTTCTAGATTTGTAAATTAGCCCACGTGAGCCTAATTTTTTCAGAATGGATTGTGAAATTACATAACATGTTTGTGTGATTTAAATTATGTAAATATATGCATGATGATATATTTGTATGTGTTATTAATTGTGTTGAAATGATATAATGCATTTTTATATGCATCGGTAACCTAGTAATTAGAACGCATGATACGAATTTTCGAAAATGACCATGGTTACGAAGGAATTTCACAGATGGTTTTCTCTGAGAACGGGTTAGAGACAAATTCAATGCATCATTTTTGATAAGGACCATGACTGTTCGGGAAGTTCTCCAACACATTCGCCTCGGAGTGTAGTCCCATATTTTTACCGACACGTCAGTAGTGTATTTTCGAAAACAACAAGATTTGTTTTGAAAAGATGTTTTTCTCATACATGGCTTAGCAGTGTGAGGAGCCAAGTGAGACTCGAGACATGGGCTGGTCATGTGTATGTCCAAGTAGGATCACACATTTACTTGAATGTATAAGCATGTGAGCATCGAGATACGCACTGAGCAACCCATTTAAAAGGATTCCACTATTTCAAGCGATTACCACCCTGTCAAGGGAATTATATTATTTCAAGTACAGGGAGCGCACGAGGAGACGACTCATCATAGAGACCGCTTTAGAAGAAAGCCGGGATGTTGCTTTGGTTTTATGACGTAGTACATGTATTAAAATTCTAAAGATTTTAATATATGTTGTATAAGTGTAAAACCTTAACTATCGAAACTATGGTATATAGTTGGTATGTTGATGAGTATTGTCAGGATGGTCCATGGTCGCTTTTACTCATGTATATATCTTCCCTGACATGTTGATGATTGGGACGTGCGGGTTCTTCGTAAAGCCCCCGTACAAGGAGACTCACCGATTCGCGGAGTCGTGGTCGCAAGTTACCCGATATTCACGAAGTTTTCTCGCGCTGACGGAAATATTAATCCACACCCCGTGAGCTGGCTGCCACAATTTGGTATCGTGAGCCTAGGTTTATAAATACCTAGAGCTTAGTGTTGATAAGTTGCAAACGATTACCTGCAAGCCAGGATCTGGGGTCAAGGCCGCAGTTATCGAGGTGTAAGAACATCACCACTGGGCGTGGTTTGATGTTGTTTAGGTATGATTACCTAGGAAATCACGGACAAAAAACTAGACACGCATTTGATGTGCTGTAAAGATCAGATTGCAGGATTTGGATGAATTGTTGTGTGAAAAATATGCATAACATGAATGATGTGTGATCATGTGTTTGTTTGGTTTATGTGCTTAGTAGGTATGTACATGGGCAAAATTTCGGGAGTTTTACAAGGTAAAATCGAAAAGAAAATTAAATAAAATAAATTTTATAAATTTATTTGGTTTATTGGGGAGGAAATAATTTTCTGGCGTTTTACTAGGGTGTAAACTAAAGAAAATTGAATAAAATAAATTTTTATAAATTTATTTGAGTGTTCGAAAATGAGAAAAAAATGGGTATATATTTTTCGTATTTTCCAAAAGAAGTTGGAAATGAAAAACCAAAAAAATCAAAAGTGTGGATCGATTGGGGCTACCGCCTAATCAGATTGCGGATAGAAGAATTGTATTGTGACACATAGTGGTTTTTAGAGCGCAGTCATAGGTTTCAGACAGCAATATGAGGTGTATCGCAAGTCAAGCAGTCGCTGAAATCAGACGCAAGAGAAGAGCTTGAATGGTTGTAGTGTATTGCAATACACCATTGTATCAAGTAAAGACACGGGCAGTTTGGTAGCGTATCGCAATGTGGGTTGTCTGTATCAGCAACTTAGGTGGTCGATACTGGCGTGTGTCACAATACAATCGCAAAGGTATTGTGACCACAGGTCGTCAGCCGAAGCTTTTGTATTGCAATACGCATAGTGTATTGTGGCTAAGGAAAGGACTTGGGGTAGGAGTGTATCGCAATACACTATAGTGTATTGTGACGAGGGGCGATGGAAGCTCGGTGTATTGTGGCATATGAAGGCTAAATGGGCTGATCAAACTCTGGCTGTGTGTGGCATATCAGAAGAATTTGAGCAAGCTGATGATCTCGGGTGTATTGTGGCTATATAGAGAATTTGACCGTGACCTGCGAGTAAAGACTGGGTGTATTGGCATATAGAGGAGTGAGTGGAGCACCGCGATGCTGGCAGTATGCGGCCGACACAAACGGGCATACGGGCTTAGACCCCTTGGGCGCACAGGTTGGGGTGTTCTTTTCAGTGCCGACTAGTTGGACTCGATCTTTGTTTAAGATCCTTTGTTTGTGGACTTTGTTCATGAACCTTTGTTCACAAAAAAAATATTAAATTTTTTTTTAATAAAATCAAAAGAAATGAGACAAAATTTTGGAAAAAATGAAATTTTCGAAAATAATTTTCTGTGGACAAAATAGTTGACTTGTAGGAATTAGTTGTCTAGCATTGCATATAAATGCGGGGACATAGTATATAATTGTATTTTACGTGTATGAATAGTGTCTCGAGTGTGTTTTGTCTCTGCCAGAGATCTGCATTATATTTAACACCCATTAGGCATGGATGGCTAGTGAGGGCAGGGGGCGTGAGGCGTCACGAGTCTTTGGTCGAGCACCACCAATATTGATCAATAGGCCTTTATTGAAATTTGTGGGGTATTTTAAGCGCTGTACGGGGCTAAGTGCTTTGTAGTCGGGGAGGTGGGAAGTAGCCTCCGGTTCAAACGGTAGCGTCATCCTCCCGGAGCATTCACGGGAGGGAGATCAGATGGTGGCGGACCATTGGTTCATGCAGATCGAGAAGGTGTTTGAGGCTGGGAAATTACCTCGCTACCGGGATTAGACTAGGCTGGTTTCAGTTAAATTGAGGCCCAAGAAATATGGTGGAAATGGGCAAGGACCTGCAGGAGCTGACGATGACATGGGCGAGTTCGAGGCTGTTCATGGAGTAAATATTTTCAGATCACTACGAGCATCACGGCTGGGGAATTCTTAGGCCCAGGAAATGAGGGACGATGGCGAATGATGGATTATGGCTAGATTCAGGAACTGTGCGTTTACATTCATAATTACGTGGCCTGAGACATGGCGAAGTCGGGGAGGTCGAGAATCGGTGAAGTTGTCCATTCGGGAATGCAGGATTAAGGACTTAAAGCCTACGGGACTTATGGACTCCATGGATTCAGGACGGCCACGACTATAGAGAATCGGGATGCACGAGGCACTCGGGATGTGGGTGTTAGTAGCAGGGGAGGATCAGCCTTCTTACAAGGTTGGGGAAAAGCTGACCACCGCCACACACGGTTCGGGACCGAGGGCCGGGATTGGGCATCGTGGCCGAGGCGAAGGATATTGCCAGCCGGCGACCGGGCATATGAGAGGATTGCCCCGAGGCGGGGATCCCGGGGCTTTGGGCGGCGCGGTCCCGGTGGTATGGAAACGAGGGGAGAGTAAGCAGTTCATTCTCTGCGCCGTAGTATGGGTCGGAGGAACCCCGAGTTCCGGTTAGGGGTGCTATCTGGCACCTTGGCGGCACCTGAGATGGGCCAGGGGTCGGAGCGTGGGTGGTCGACCCGCAGGATTCTGTAGAGTTAGTCAGTTTAGGCGAGATGACATGTTACCATTGCAGCTAGCACAGGTGGAGCGGATTAATCTACAGGGCGGAAGTGCAGGAGTGCTGCTTGGTGAGCGTCTTGGCAGAATGGATATATAGGGTACATTCTACTCTTGCACTTGTTGACTAGAGTGGGAATTTAAGTGGATGCCATATTCATTCATTATTGCATCTTGTGTAATGATAAGATTTGGAGAAGAGCAGAGGTTAAGGCCTTTAAGCCATGTATAGATGTTCTTACCAGGATGTAGGGTGAGAGATGATTTACGATAGGTTGGGATGCGAGTTAGAGAGATCTAGAGATTCGGCTCATGGTGGACCCCGGGAATGGGTTGTCACGATATGGCATCATTGCGTTCGTGTGCACGGTAACATCACGTCGAGTCGGGCATGGGTGCACGGTATGGTCATTCACCACTCTTGGTGAGTGTGGGTTGAGTTTGTCTTTGTGACTACGTCCTTCGAATCAGGAAATGAAAAGTAATTAAAGTGTGTTGGGCAAAACAAGAAGGGGGCCGTTAATCCCCTAAGGTGAGAAGCCTGGAGTTAGGGTGAAGGAGACCGCGGTAGTAATAGAAGGTCTTTTTGTGTGGGTGTAAGAGACTGGGGAGATATCACATTTCTATGTGGGCGTAAGGGCAGGAGGTATCGAGAATTACGTGAGTGTAAGAGACCTAGGAGATAAATTTACGTGGAGTGTAGGGCAAGGGAGGCATCGAGTACGTGGAGTGTAAAGAGCAGGGAAGAGATCCCAATTTACGTGGGTGTAAAGGGCAGGGGAGAGATCAGAATTTACATTATTGGGTGTAAGGGGCTCGTGGAGTGTAGAAATTTACGTATTGGGTGTAGAGACCGTGGAGAAATCAGAAATTTTTGTGTGGAGTGTAAGGGCAGTGGAGTTATCAGGAAATGTCGTGTGGTGTAAGGGCCAGTGGAGAATCACGAAATTTACGTATTGGGTGTAAGGGCCGAGTGGAGTTATCAGAAATTTCTTTGTGGGTGTAAGAGGGCAGTGGAAATATCCAAAATTTATGTGTGAATGTAAGAAGCTGCTTGATGTAAGTAGAAAGTTATATTGAGAGAAAACACACGGTCATGTTATCACGAAGACTTAGAGTTGAGTTATAGGAGTAGGGTAACAGAAGATGAAACACACGTCGATTATCAAATAGACTTAGGGGATTGAGTGATAGGAGTCGGGAGTGACTCGAGATTTGGATACCCCAGTGGAAATTGCATTGGGTGTTGGTGAGCTGGCAAGGATTCAGTATATGGATGTCATTCATGACATGGATTAGATTGACGGTCCATTGGACTGTCAGTGATTGTGACCTTGGGAAGGTCAGCGTTTACACACCAGCGAGGGTGTGGGGTTACATGTTGTGTGGATTATATCCCCCGGGTGTTAGAGGGACACATTGCAGAAAGCATCGTCACGGATCATAAAGGGTAGGCTGGGAGGGCATTTGCCGCCCAGTGGAGTGGCACACGACAATAGTTATCGAGGCGAGTATACGGATATGGCACCATATGAGGCATTGTATGGGAGGCCATGTAGATCCAGGTATGTTGGACAGGGAGTGGGAGAGAGCTGCATCAACGGGTCTTGATGGTCAGGCACCTAAGAGAGGTGACTTGATATGTGACATCTTCTCACGGCTCAGGCCAGAAACCAAAAAAACTATGGGCATCGACGTCATTTTCAGGATTCGAGGTTAGGATGAAGCCCTTAGCACGAAGGTGATGCCCAAGAGAGGAGTGGTCGGGTTAGTGCTTGAGAGATTGCTCGCCGGGGTTTGTTGTGGACCTTTAGGATGCTCGAGAGGGTAGGCATTATGCTTGTCTGGGTTGAGTTGCCTTGGGCATAATAAGAGTGTCCATGAAGTGTTCGTCTGTCTTTCAGGAAGTATCACTGAATCCGACTCATGTGGTGGATTAGACGGATTGAGGTTGACAGCGATGGGACCTTTGAGGAGGGACGGTGTGCATTTTGGATAGTCGTGATCGGGTTTGATCTGAGACCGTGAAATTTAAAATGAGTCTTTATCAAACATGGTGATGCGGCATAGGGCCGAGGATGCAGGCGGGCCCACTATCCGCTGCTGGGCCCAGGGATGAAGGCATAAATGGTTGTCGTTTAATATACTCTCGTGGCCCAGATCTACGGCTGCATGGTAGAGTGCACGGTGCATATGCATGTGTTTTTGTTTGAGTGTCGGAATTTAGTGTGAAATTCCTTTTAAGGAGGGGAGAATGTAAGACTCGAGAAAATTCCAATTTTTGGAAAAAGGGTAAAATTGTAATTTCGGTAAAAACCTGAAATCTTCTAGATCTCGGATGACGAAACGGATTTCACCGTTGGAATCTTCTCGCGAAATCTAGCTACCACATCGAATTTCGATCCAGTCAGAGGCAGTGGAATTTCCAGTTACAAGGCTTAGAGATAAGTCGATAAAACAAAATGTAATGTGGTAAAGTCACCTATAACATGTACTAAATGTGACATGATTCACGTAGGTAGAAAAATGATGGAAATGGACCAGTAGAGTAGTGTCAAATCTCAAAAATCGAGTGTGAGGGACATGATTGGCATTATTGGGTGATTTAATGATAATAGGACAAAATAAAGAATAGTGTTCATCTCAGCAACAAAGGACCAAAAGAAAGCATTCTTAGGGAAAATAGCTTTGATGAGCTTTTAAGGTTGTGTTTTTAGAGAGAGAATATGTGGATTCTCTCTGGGATTTCGGGAGTGATCAATGGTCGAATTCTTCGGAGCGAAGGAGAGGGCTCGCGCGGTGAACATGTGTGGGCTCAGGTTTTAAGAGTTCAGCAAACTCCGTGAGGTGGGGTTTCATCCTACTTGAGTTTTACACTTTGTTTAAGTGTTTTATGATGTTTCGGTTGGTTTGAGGCCTTGAACGGCCGTTTGGTCGGTTCCAAAACTTGGGATCGAAGTGTGAAAGTTTTTAGAGCCCGTTTTTGGATGATCGTGATAGTGCATTTGTTTAGACTAACAGGTTGTGCTACGTGCTATAAATCATGTGTTGGTTTGTATGAGGCCGGAAATGGCGGTAGAGTCGAGGATTCTAAGTGGCAGATGATTGAATGATTGGTTGTGACAGTGGCGAGTTTGTGAACACATGAATAAATGCACGAGAAATAAATTTTGTGAAATAATGTGTTTGGTTGAGTAATTCGAATCGGAGTGCACTTTCAAGTGTTTATAAATTATACAATAAGCTATTTTTGGTGTAATGGATTGTGAAATTACATAACATGTTTGTGTGAATTTAAATTATGTAAATATATAGCATGATGATATATTTGCATGTGTTATATTAAATTATTGAAATGGCGTAATGCATTTCATATGCATCGGGTAACCTAGATTAGGTGAGTGTGACTAGATTTTGAAGAAGCGACCGCTTCATGGTTGCGAAAGGAATTTCACGGGATGATTTTTTGGGAGATGTCGAGGTTGGGGTGAGTCAAGCAAATCGCCGGATGGGGACCATCGTTTATTAGGAAGTTCCCGCATTAGCACGGGAGGGTGGTCCTATATTTTAAGTGCTTCGATGATATTTCGAAAAACAACGAGATTTGTTTGAAAATGATGTTTTTCTCATACATGAAGCAGGCGGGTGTGAGGGGGAGTCGTGAGGACTGAGACATGGAGTTAGTCATGTAGACATTCAAGTAGGATCATTTTACTTGAATCATGTGTTTACATAGAGACATTACATATATCACTTAGGTGGAAGTAACCCATTTAGGGTGATTCCCTTCTTAAGGCACATCGACTGTCGAAGAGATTATATTATTTCGGTACGAGGGCGCACGGGAGACAACTCATCTATAGAGGCAGCTGAGAAAAATCAGGAGGGATGTGGCTTTGGTTTTATGACGTAGTACATGTAAAATTCTAAAGTTTAATATATGTATAAAGTAAAACCTTAACTCTTGAAACATAGTATATAGTTAGTATCATTGATAAAGTATTGTTGGAATTCAGTTAGTTTTTATAAATGTATATATCTTCAATGTTACGATGGTGGAGAAAGATGGTTCTTGGTGAAACTCCGTCTGAGGGAGACTCACGCGTTTTAAGTGAGTTGTGTGGGTTATGACATTTATGAGTTTCCACGAGGTTGACGGGTTGTCAGCGGACACCCGGGAATGGTAAAATCACGAGGCGAGGCAATATTAGAAAGATTACATAAACACACCATGAGACTAACATATCCAAAATGTATCTGAGAGTACTAACATGTAAGGAACATATCATAATCATACTCTTTGGACAAATACTAGTACTTTTTAGCATTTTTGAGCATAAAATCATATATCATAACTCTTAAATAGTAGGAAAAGTATATAGGGAGGACGAAAATCAATCTAGCCTTATAACGAGTCAAAACAGAGCACGACCCCACGGCCTTGACAGTGGGAGACCTAAAAACAAGCGGGGATGACTCAAAGAAGTCGATCACCGCCTTATAACGAGTCAAAGCAGGAGGTCAAAATCAATACCAAATGGAAGCATTATCTAATACTAAATAGTTTTGAACTATAGCAAAGCTGATTCTTAGCAATTTCTAGCAATTGCCCAGTGCTAGGTTAGGTCCCAGTGGACCACACAATTGTTTGAACCAAGCGAACCTAGCAATTACTTGAATTCTATAAATACTAATAAATAGTTGTGAAACTAGAGCCACAAGCGATTCTTGCAAATTGTGTTTAAATCCTTGCGGTTAGGTCGGCGAACCCTAGCGGTATTTTGACGGCAGGAACCTATCAAATTGCCCAGTTTTTGATCTAACGGCTTGATTTGAACTAGAGCCCAAGAAAGCGATTCTTAATAATTTCAGCATTTCCCAAATCTTAAGGTTGGGTCGAATGGACATGGCATATCTAATATCGTAACCTAACCTGATGGAAAAAATGCCTGAGATACCCGAATAGAGAGCAGTGGAATAGAATAAGAAGAGGAAAAACTTTACTAAAGATAAAATCAAATGCCTCTGGAAAATGCAAAATAAGACTACAGCTATCAGTCTGAGAATGAGCTATGAAATTCAAAATCAGAAATTACATCTAAATAATGTCTACGATAAGAATTAGGTTCCCAGTGTTTCAGTGAGGAGGGAGAATGAGGGAGAATGGAAGTAAATCTGAGATTGGGAGAAAATAGAATTTTATATCTTTTATCTTGATGCAGCAGTTATTGGGTCCCCCAACCCGGTCGATATAGCTTCAATCGACAGATTCAGTAAATACGTTATCATTCAATCAAACAGATTTGGATCTAGTAACCATCCCTTTAGCCGACATAAACGATTGATAGAGTTTTATGTTATCAGCGTTTGCCACAAATCGAATGGATCTGATATGTCATTTTTGTAGAACTAAAATGGTCGATCGGTTCATATAATGGTCTGTCGTTTGGATCGTGTATCTATTTTTCGGAGCATGAAGCATTGATTGGTTGGTCGGCGGTTGTCGGCAGAATAGATGTAGTAACCATCAATTTTGGTAGATAGCGGTGATCAATTCACGGATCGATGCGGCAGTTGATCACCTTTATTCAGCAGGTTCCCCCATCGGTTTCTCCTTGCATTCTCAATGGCTAGATGTAGAAAGTGGCTTGGGTTCGACAACTTTAATCTTCTTTCAAATTCTCACTGTAAATAAAGTGTGGAGGATCAGCAGAGGTAAAGGCACTTGAATATTCATACCGATCATCATTTCTTATGAATCATTTCTTATTTAAGATTATTGAGTGTTCATTCCATTTACCATATTTAAGTGCTACCATGTTCATCCAAGCTTTAGTTGTGTTGAAAGATCTTGAGAGCTTGAGAGTGTGTCCTTGTACTTAAATAGAAGCTTCAAGTTTGTATAACTTGAAAGATTTGGCTGAAACCCGTTAGACCATAATCCAGTCTGACCAGAAAGAAGCTCAGGTTCGGAGCTTGCCAATCAGAACCTCAGTTGGAAAGTTTGAGAGAAGTGATGAATGAAGTGTGCCAAACTAATTATAAATCCGGTTTGTTTTTCTCTGTCCCTATATTTCATTACTATTATTGCATTAAAATTGAATAATTTATTATTATTGTGCGAAATGTTTTGAGAAAGAAACCAATCTTATTCTACTCTTGATTTAAAGTTATTTAAAATTCTGTGAACTTTCACCTTATAATGGTAAAAATAAGTATTGAAAGAAAAAAATTTGTAAATAGAAGGGAAAGAGTTTAAGTTATATAATTTTAAAAATATATCTAATATTTCATTTTTAATTAATATCTATAAGTTTGTATAAATTTTTATAATAAGAAGCCAAAAAGTCGATCACAGCCCGATCCTTATATTCACCACTAACTTTGAAAAAATCTAAGTGCATTTACATTACTTCGATCCCTTCAATTACTATCCAACGACCGACTCTTTGAAAAAATCTTATCACCTCTTCATCCATATATCTATCCTCCACCTTGAGCTTTACAGACAAAACTAAATAATTCAAATCATCTATGTAAATATAAACTATTTAAAATAAATAAACATATTCACTTGTTTAAAAATCATTTCTTTATTATATTGCAATATTATTATTTTAAATGTTATTTAAAAATATTCTCATTTTAATATTATTATTTGTGGATGTACAAACAAATTGCTTATAATCAAATACACATATCTATATCCAAAACCATTAATGTTGAAACCAAAATTTTTCTATAAATTCTACGAGTCATTAGATAACAATAAAATATTTTTCATATTATTAATATCCAAGTACCAATATTTTATCAATCATTTTTGCATATAATATAAAGCTTTATTAATTTTTATAAATCTATATGAAAAAATTGTTTCCTTTTTAAATTTTAATAAAAAATCAAGATAAAATTTTAACTAATTAGTTTAGAGAAATTATGTGTGTGTATATATATATATATATATATATATATATATATATATATATATATATATATATACCCTATTATATATATGTGTGTGACTAAATTATTGTTTTGATATGGCCTTTGATCTGAGAGTGCAACTGACTAACTTAAATCAGCTCACTTCTGAATGCTCTATTGGATGTATAAGATAACTTGAGCACCGCTCATGAAAAATCGGTAGAGTCTCATTTAATGGGGAATACAAAGGTACAAAACCTATCCCAGCAATTTTAATGGCATAGGTCGCATCTTTAAAGTAAAATAAGGGCCACTTGGGCCCCTGCGTGTCAAACATCAACTATTTACAATGATTTAAAGAGTTAATACAATTATCTACCATTAAACATATAGTAAAAATAAAGTTACAATACATGTTATAAATGTTATTACCAAAACCACAACGACTTTCTGTATTAGCGTCAGCTCTCAGTGAGCACAAATCTATATGCCACTCACATTACTGATAGTGATCCTAAACAGTGAGTAAGGCTGGTAGAATATTTCTCGATGGGTTATTCCCCACCCTAGTGCACATGTCATGGCAAACAATGCATCAAACAATTATGAATACAGCAGATAATACATGCAATCTGTCCAGTCCTCATCGACTCTATAATATCTAATACAGCGAAAACATCCTTTTATTTTCTTTCATGCGGGTACTCACACCCTAATTACCATAGTTGCCTATATGCATATAAAGTACATTATGTAATTCTCAAACCATATACTTGACCTATCATTTACACATATATTAACAAAGGTACATACCATGCATGTTATTTAATTCAAATAGATAATAACTCGAGAATTAGCTATTGAGCTAATTGAATTATTTCCATTCTTTCACAATTATATTTTTATATAATTCCACATCATTTAACACCTTAAATTACATTATTATATATATAATTCTGCACAAATTCTAAGCCATTCATGCTAATATATTTGCATGCATATTAACCTAATTAATTCCCATAATTCATATTATTAGATTGATCAGCAGCATAGAAGTGCTCAGTGGTGAGTGCGATCGAAACAATTCATTTTAAATCACTCAACATCCATAAAAATTAGCACCAAAAATCACGTCCTTTATTCATGTGAGCAGTGAAACCCTCGAGGTTGGCTTATTCACGAGCCCTGACAATAAGGGATTTTTCTCCATTCGGTTCAAATGTTTTGAGACCGAAAACAAAACTAATCAAGCCTCAAGGCATCCCCAGCCATTTACATGAAATATAGCCAAAAGAATAATACAAGTAGGAAAAGATCTTTACCTCTTGGAGTTGTCGGAACTCCACCAAATCGGTGTCCACGCGTAGCTCTCGCCGCATAGATCGACTTTGTTTCTTGCTCCGTCGAGAACCGATGGTCTGAACGGCCAGAAATCCAGAGAGAAGGAGCTCTCTCTCTTTCTAAAATCACAAACCAGCAACCTACGGCCCCTTTTTCTTCCTCCTGCACGTTTTTTCTCTTTTTGTTTTGAGAAGACAACTATTCATTTATCTTATTATCTCATTAACATTTCATTTAACTCCCAATGTGTCCCTTTTCTTGATTTTTGACACTTGGCACAATCTAGGTCATCCATCTCATCCTCTCTCTACTCATGCAACATGTGTCACATGGGTACATGTAGTAGGTGACTTTTGTCACATCACATGTCTCTCAAACCAGTTTTACGACTTGGAGCACCTAGTGCCTCGAAAAGAGTGAAATTCGACTATCTCGAATTAGATGAAGTCGACATGGTAGCTAGATTTTCGAGATGATTCAACCGAGTGAAATTAGTTTCTTCATCCGAGATATAGAAAAATTCCGGATTTTGACCGAAATTACCATTTTTCCCTTTTTCAGAAAATTAGATTTTCTTGGGGTTTCACACCAAACTTTCCCTCCATTAAACTTTACATATAGTCAAAGTCCAAAACTAGCTAACTTATACAAAAAATCACTCATTGTAGTCAAAGTCCAAAACTAGCACTTATAGATTTGGTCATGGTTTTATTGAAAATCGTGACCAAAAACACACTAATGTGACTTTTGGTCACCAAAATCACATTAGTGTACTTTTGGTCACGGTTTTCAGTAAAACCATGACTCCAACTCCCATGCTAACATATATTGTACGGAGTTTTATTTGAATCGTGACCAAAAGTGACATATTCGCATAATTTTGATTCTACGGTTTCAGGAAGAAACCATGACTAAGCGATTCGCGCCAAATTTTCCCACCATTAGTTTTTACGTATAGTCATGGTTTCCAATGAAATCGTGACTAAAATTCACATCAAATATTTTGGGTGATGGTTCACGATGGCTATGACAAAAAAATCATATTTAATCACGATTTTACTTGACTGTGACTAAATAGTTGTTACTAAAAACCTTCTTTTGTAGTCTTGTTCTTTTGTTGGAGTTAGTAAATATATTTGTTGGGAAAGTTACTAGCAAAAATATTCAATTTCTTTTCAAAGATTTAATTATTAGTATTGAATTCCATTTTAAATGGGTGAGTAATTATTTTAAAGTATATGAAAAGTTAAACGAAAATTATATATAATAGATCACACAAAATGTGGAGTCCACACCCTTAAAGTGAGCCCTCGAAAGTGCCCTTCGGTGGGAGCTCACTCATAGATGCTTGTTACGCCATGTCCCAGCTGGCCTTTTCTTTTACCGCCTCAGTGAGGCTTTCCGAACCCATGATCAAAGGGACTCTTATAGCAATGGGAGCACTCACTACCAAGCTGACTAACTAGCTCGGGTTGGTAGTGAAGTGCTCCTATTTATAGCTCCCTTTGTTGGGGTTAAAATGCGCGGATGAAACTGGCTGCCTCAACGTGCCTGTAGTGGGCTGAAAAGGCCACTGTCTGGCAATGTAATTTCCACAATAAGAGCGAAGGGGTGCCACTGAGGGGGTCACGAGGTGTGGACTCCACAATAAGGCGCCTTTTATTGTGGAGTCCACATCTTATGAAGCCTCAAAATCTGCCCCCAGTCAGGCCCACTCACTTAGGTCTTTATTACGCGGGTCCCAAAGCGGCCTTTTCTTTCGCCTCCGTGAGAGCTCGAGACCTAACGATCGAAAGGGACTCTTATAGCAATGGGGAGCACTCTCACTACCAGGCGGGCTACTAGCCCGGTTGGTGAGTATTTCCCACAATCCTTTTGATCGTAGATTCGAGCTCTCACGGCAGGCTGATAACAGCTGTGAATGAGCTCCCACAGCCTACGAGGGTCATGAAGGGTGTGGACTCCACACAAAATATATTTTCCATATTATTAAACAGATAAGATGACCCTTCAAATGTGTGTCAAAAATAAACAAATGATTTTTCATAGTCCTTAACACTTTTGTAAGTGTCATCATAAATATATAAAAAATGATGTTTTTTAAAATGTCAATATAGGCATATAAACTATGACGTTTTTTAAAGTGTCAATAACGTTTTAAAAGTGTGTTGATGAGGCGTTAATGACCACTTTTCAAAGTGGCTGACGCCGAAAAGAATTGTCATGTTTGAAAAGATTGACAAGTAAAATAATCTCAAAATTAGTTGAAGATGACACTTTTAAAAGTGTCAGTAGTTTATCTACCGTGTTCTTGATAGGGGCATATATGACACACATTTAGGAAGTGTTATGCATTCTTGAGAAACTTTGCAAAAAGTGTTATTATTGACAATTTTTCTTATAGTGTCTATATCTCGTTTATATTATTATCTTTCTCAATAAAGTGGTTATTCCACATAGATCTAGGTTTTAATTTGTTTTCTTTCATGTTTTTTTCGTCGTTTGGTTGTGGTGTGTGGTTGTGTCGTCTTGATATGTCGATTTGTTTTTAGTCGTCTTGTTGTGGCGTTTAGTTGCATGTGGGCGATTCAGAATGGAAAAACATAATTAATAGACAGAGACAACAAATCAAATCATAATTGTCAATATGTTGCAAAATTGGAATAAGAGGTATTCTAGTCATTATAGTATTATGAAATGTATAAGCTTTTAGCTGATTCATTATGCTATTAACCTGGATGTTGTTTCATATTTTATGGTTTTTAGCGAATTTGATTATGTGTTTCTATTTAATATATTACTAAATCAATAAAATTATGTTTCTTTTCAAAAAAAAAAAATTCATATTTATTTGTTTTTAAAATTCTAGTAATCATTCCAATAACTAGGTTTCTAGGCATCTCTCATCTAGGTTTCCTAAGCCCATATTTTATATTTAATAATATTAACCATAACAATAAGCGTTTTTTTTTTTTTTTTAACTTTTCAACTACCCATACCTTACATTATCAAAGATGCATTTTTACTTTTGTTGCAAAATAGACATTAAATCGAAAGAGAATAAACAAGGAAAATAGCCAAGAACAGGAGATTTCCATGGTTCAACCAATGTGACCTCGATCCCCAAGCAAGGAGAGCTATTTTTTATTGATTGTGGCTTTCAAAGTATACCTCATTCAGAAACCCCTAAACACCCATATCTGGGACCACACACACACACACACACACACACACACACACACACACACATATATAAAATCGAGTCTGGTTTTTTGGCCTTGCGACCCTCACCCTCTATCTCCACCACAAATCTCACAAAAAATCTCTTTCAAGTCGAGATCCCAAAATATTTTGGGTCACCACAAAGTTCTAGTCATTTAAACACCTTCATTGCCACACTCTATCCATAAGATGTGTCTCTGTAGCACCCTTTCTCATTCATTTAATTTTGTCTATCAGCAAGTAATTTTCTAATTCAAACAAGGAAGGAGGAGGAGGAGGGGAGAGGAAGGAGGAGGAGGGGGAGGGAGGAAAAAGAAGAAGAAGGAAGAAACACCACTTTAGAAACGCCACCACATATGAATTTGTCCTCTATTCTTTTTTTTTATTATTATTATTCCTGTTAAAATCAATGTCACAATAATAAAATACGAGAACAAAGAAAAACACAAGATTAACGTAGAAACCCTTATGGGAAAAAACCACGAGTAGAGGAGAAAACTTCACTATGAATTTGAGAAAAATTTCAGAGTACAGTAGAATAAAGAATAATCCCTAATATGTTGATATGACGAAAATACCTGAGCAGAAATGTCCCTTTGCTATCCTAATAGATCCCTATTTTTTTTCTCAACCTTTTTTTTTCACAAAAAGTTGCACACGCTTCCGCCTTGAGTGAACAAATGCTAAGGAAACAAAAGTGATAATACATGCTAAATAACCGATTCAGAGTAAAACCGTGACCAATACATGCTAACTTATATATTTGGCCACGGTTTTATTTGAGACCGTGACCAAAAGTGACATTCGCATAATTTTTAGTTACGGTTTCCGGAAAAACCATGACTAAACGATTTGCGCCAAATTTTCCCACCATTAGTTTTTACGTATAGTCATGGTTTCCAATAAAATCGTGACTAAAATTCCCATCAAATATTTTGGGTGATGGTTCACGATGGCTGCGACAAAAAAATCATATTTAATCACGGTTTTACTTGACTGTGACTAAATAGTTGTTACTAAAAACCTTCTTTTTTGTAGTGCTTGTTCTTTTGTTGGAGTTGAAAATGATATATTTGTTAGGAAAGTTACAAGCAAAAATATTCAATTTCTTTTCAAAGATGTAATTATTAGTATTGAATTCCATTTTAAATGGGTGAGTAATTATTTTGAAGTATATGAAAAGTTAAATGAAAATTATATATAATAGATCATACAAAATATATTTTCCATATTATTAAACAGATAAGATGACCCTTCAAATGTGTGTCAAAAATAAACAAATGATTTTTCATAGTCATTAACACTTTTGTAAGTGTCATCATAAATATATAGAAAATGATGTTTTTTAAAATGTCAATATAGGTATATAAACTATGACGTTTTTTAAAGTGTCAATGATGTTTTAAAAAGTGTCATTGATAAAGGGCATTAATGACACTTTTCAAAAATTAATGACACTCAAAGAATGTCATGTTTTGAAAAAATGACAAGTAAATAATCTCAAAATTAGTTGAAGATGACACTTTTAAAAGTGTCATGGTTGCTCTTACCAATTACTTGATAGGGGCATATATGACACATTTAGGAAGTGTTATGTTATGCATTTCTTGACACCCAAAAAGTGTTATTATTGACAATTTTTCTTATAGTGTCTATATCTCGTTTCTATTATTATCTTTCTCAATAAAGTGGTTATTCCACATAGATCTAGGTTTTAATTTGTTTTCTTTCATGTTTTTTTTCATCATTTGGTTGTGGTGTGTGGTTGTGTCGTCTTGATATGTCGATTTGTTTTTAGTCGTCTTGTTGTGGCGTTTATTTGCATGTGGAAGTAGATTCGGAATGGAAAAGCATGAATCGATAGACGAGGCAATAGAATCCAGTCGTGGTTTGTGATATGTTGCAAAGTGGAATAAGAGGTATTTAGTCATTATAGTATTATATGAAATGTATAAACTTTAGTGAGTTCATTATGTTATTAACTGGATGTTGTTTGTCCTTTATGGTTTTTAAGCGAATTTGATTATGTGTTTCTATTTAATATATTACTAAATCAATAAAATTATGTTTCTTTTCAAAAAAAAAAAACATCTTATTTATTTTTATTTTCTAAAATTCTAGTATACCTAGGTTTCTAGGCATATCTCTCACCTAGGTTTCCTAAGCCTATATTTTATATTTAATAGTATTAACCATAACAATAAGTGTTTTTTTTTTTTTTTTTAACTTTTCAACTACCCATACCTTACATTATCAAGATGCATTTTTTACTTCTTGTTGCAAAATAGACATTAAATCGAAAGAGAATAAACAAGGAAAATAACAAGAACACAGAGATTTCCATGGTTCAACCAATGTGACCTACGTCCACAAACAAGAAGACTATTTTATTGATTCACGGCTTTCAGAGTACCTCACATTCAAACCTAACACCACTTATAACACACACACACACACACACACACACACACACACACACACACACACACACATATAAAACCGGGTCGGGTTTTTTGGCCTTACGACCCTCACCCCCTATCTCCACCACAGATCTCACAAAAAATCTCTTTCAAGTCGAGATCCCAAAATATTTTGGGTCACCACAAAGTTCTAGTCATTTAACACTTTTCAACCCCACTTGCCATACACACCTGCTATCCCATACGGTCACCATCTCTACGCTTCCCACTTTCTCCTTCATTTTACTTTTAATCCTATCAACCACAATTTTCCACAATTCAAACAAAAAGAACCTTACTTCAAACTATACCACATATGGTTTGTCCTCTATTCTTTTATTTTTTTTTTATTATTCCTGTTAAAATCAATGTCACAATAATAAAATACGAGAACAAAGAAAAACACAAGATTAACGTAGAAACCCTTATGGGAAAAAACCACGGGTAGAGGATATAACTTCACTATGAATTTGAGAAAAAATTCAGATTACAACAAAATAAAGAATAAACCCTAATATGTTGATATGACGAAAATACCTGAGCAGAAATGTCCCTTTGCTATCCTAATAGATCCTTATTTTTTTTCTCAACCTTTTTTTTTCACAAAAGTTGCATCGCTCGCCTTCAGGTCGGACAAATGCCCAAAACCAAATTTGGGTCATAAATCAACAATCTCCATCTTGGAACGAATTCCCATCATACGTAGAAACCCCTAACGAACTCCATATCTCAAAACAAGATAAAAAACCATACTCTCCTCTTCCACCCAACAAGCCTGTAAGTCAAAACTCAACAACCAAGTCCAACCAAGTTTGAACAATGCACAAACTTGGCTATAGGAAGTGACTTAGTCATCATATCTATAGGATTTTCTTGGGTTCCAACTTTACTCACAACAATGTCACCACGAGCAAAAATCTCATGCACAAAATGATACCTCACATCAATATGCTTCGTCTTCTCATGAAACATATGATCTTTGGTGAGAAATATAGCACTATGGCTATCACAAAACAATGTACTGATCTACAACTATTCACTTAGCGCCCTAAACAATCCCTTTAACCAAATGGCCTCTTTACAAGCTTCTGAAACTGCCATGTACTTTGCCTCCGTAGTTGATAAAGTTACTGTAGACTGAAGAGTAGCCTTCAAACCAATAGCACAACCTCCAATGGTGAACACTTATCCTATAAGGGATCTCCTTTTATCTAGATCTCCAGCATAATCAGAATCAACGTACCTTGCAACTCCATCTCTAGTCCTACCAAACTGCAAACAAACACTACTAGATTCATGCAAGTATTGGCCTTGATCCCTTAGCACCTTCAATGTTCCCTTGCGGGTTTTCCCATGTACTTGTTGAAGTATTTGAATGCATAGGCCAAATCTGGATGCGAACACACCATAACATACACCAAAGAACCCATAACACTATTATAAGACCCGAGAAAATTCCAATTTATGGAAAAAGGGTAAAATTGTAATTTCAGACAAAACCCAAAATTTTTCTAGATCTCGGATGACAAAACGGATTTCACAGTTGGAATCGTCTCGCGAAATCTAGCTAACAAAGTGAATTAAGTCGAATTCGAAATGAAGCAGATATTTGCATTTTTTTTTCTTAGATCTTGTATTTATGGGTTGTGATGGATGTGTGAGAGTCACATATAACATATAATCATGTGACACAAGTTGCATGAGTATAGAAATGATGGGAACGGACGGCCGAGATAGTGCCAAATATCGAAAATCCAAGATTTGAAGGCATTAGGTGAATAGTTAAATGATAATAAGACGAAATAGTGAACAGTTGTCATCTCCTACCTTAAGAGCCAAAAAAAAAAACGTGAAAAAGGGGAAAAAGATACAGAAGCTTAGTTTTTGAGGTTTTTAGAGTGAGAGTGAGTGACTTCTCTCTAGGTTTCTGGGCGATCCGTCCGTCGGATTTCTTCGGAGCAAGAAGGAAAGAGGTTCTACGTGGCTAGGGCAACGCGTGAGCATCGGTTTTGAGGAGTTTCGACAAACTCTGTGAGGTAGGGGTTTCATCCTACTTGAAGTTACACTTTGTTTAAGTGTTTTGTGGATGTTTCGGTTGATTTGAGGCCATGAGGGGCACGATCGGTCCGAATCTTGGGACGAAATGTTAGAATTTTTTGGAGCCCGTTACGCCTGATCCGTGGCGGTGTAAGGCTGTTTGGGCTATTTGTGTGTTGATTTATGCAATAAATCATGTCTTGATGTGTATGAGGCCGGAAAAAGACTATGAAATTCGGGTTCACAAAGTGGAACCGATATTAGGTGATTGGCCGTGAACAGTTACCCGAGGGTTTCACTGTTCAGGTGAATAGTGTTCACGAAATATTTTTTGTGAAATAATGTGTGTGGTTGAGTAATTCAAATCGAATTGCTCGTAGTTGTAAATTAGCCCATGTGAGCTAATTTTTGGTGAAATTGATGATGAATGTGCTTAACATGTTTTGTGTGTTTTAGTTATGTAAATATATGCATGATGATATATTTGCATCGCAGTGATATGAATTACAATGTTGAAATGGCATAATGCATTTCATATGCATTGGGTAACCTAGGAATTAGGTGTGAGTACGCTGACATGGATTTTCTAAGCAGTACATGGTTGCGAGGAATTTCACATGATGAATTTCTGGAGAATGGGGTTGGGAGACGGTCTAACAGATCATTTCGGATGAGGATCATGACTGTTTTGGAAGGTTCTCCAACACATTCGCCTCAGAGGGTAGTCCATGTTTTTACTGACACTTCGGTAGTGTGTTTTCAAAAACAACAAGATTTGTTTTGAAAATGATGTTTTTCTCATACATGGCTTAGGCAGGTGTGAGGGAGTCGGTGAGGACTCGAGACATGGGTTGGTCATGTAGACATTCAAGTAGGATCACGCATTTACTTGAATGTGTGTTTTCGTGGAGCATTGCATATGCACTTAGGACGAGGAAGTAACCCGTTTAGGGTGATTCCCGCTGCGACATTAGCTCACACCACGTAGAAATTATATTATTTCAAGTACGAGGGAGCGCATGAGGTGGCGACTCATCCTAGAGGCGATATTGAAGAAAGTCGGGTTGTGGCTTTGGGGTTTTTATGATGTAGCACATGTATTAAATTTTAGATTTTAATATATGTTGTAAAAGAGTAAATTTTTAACTCTTGAAACTATTGTGTATAGTTGATGTATGATGATGAGTATTGGTTTGTGGGCCCAAGTGGCCGTTTTACTCATGGATATGTCATATTGAACTGTTTGGGACATGTTTTGTTCTTTGGTGAATCCCGACAAGGAGACTGCGCCCGATTTTAAGTAGTGGGTGTGCGGTTGTCGGAGCATTCCGCGAGTTTCCATCGAGGTTAATGGCTGGGTAGTCAACGGACACCCCGATTTTGGGGCGTCACAGCTTGGTATCAGAGCAAAGGTAAACGATTACCTTGGGAGATCGGTGGGTGTAGAGTTGAGGTAAATGAATACCTAGGGCTTGAGAGGCTTGGGCTTAGGCCATAGTCTTTGAGGTGTAAGAACATCACCACTTAGTGTGGTTCGATGTTAGGTTTAGGTATGAGATTACCTAGGAAGGCATGGGACAAAACTAGAACACTGCATGCATGTGTTTTATGTGTGATTAATGTATATAACATGAATGATGTGTGATCATGTGATTAATTGAGGAATTGTTGTGTGAATGATGTTTATAACATGGGTGGTATGTGTTGAGGATTGTGTGCTTAGTGATTAGCACATAAATGTGTTGGATAAATTTTTGGAGTTTTACAGTGTGTAAAACTGGAAAAAGGAAAATAAATTAAATAAATTTTAATTAATTTATTTGGTTTATTGGAAAATAAAATAAAATTTTAATAAATTTTAAGGTTGAACACTAGGGTTAGTGTTAGAACATGAGGTTTTGAGGAAATTTTGGACAAAATGGTCTAGAATTAAATGAAAAAAAAATGAGATGAAGAAAATAATTTTCTAAGGTTTTTGTAGTGTGTAAAACTAAAGAAAATGAATAAAATAAATTTTTATAAAATTTATTTGATTGTTCTGGAGAAAAAAAATATATATGTATATGTATTTTTGGAGTTTTTCCAGTAGCTGGAAAGAAATGAAAAAAAAAAAGTGTGTGAAAAATAAAAAAAAAAAAAAGGGTGCAGAAATTTGTTGGGCTACTGCCCAACTGTGTCACAATACAACGGGGAATTGTATTGTGACTAGCTTCATGGGCGTGCAGTGGGTTCAATTGTATTGCAATATGGTGGGCTGGAAATTGTATTGCAATCTTAGGTTGCTGGGTTCAAAGTGTATTGCAGCATGGGGTAGCCTGGGTGAGGTGTATTGCAATAGGGGTATGTGCAACTTAGGTGTGCGATGGGTGGAGTTGTATTTAGCAATTTGTGGTTGGGTGAGGAAGGCGTAATCTAATACAAGGAATTATGTGTAGACCCGGTGGACTATAAATTTGGAATTTGTATTGCAATGCACAGTAGTGTATTGTGACTAGAGGATCGGCCGAAAGTGTTGGATCCTGCCTGCTTGAGTGTGTGACAAGAGAGGAGGCTAGGCAAGGGATTGTATTGCAATACACTGCAATGTATTGTGGCGAGGCACAATGCCTTGTTTCGATCCTTTGTTGGACAGCATTCATAAAAAAATTTCGAAATTTTTTTTTTTAAAAATAAATAAAATAGAATCAAATTTTGTAAACATGAAATTTTCAAAAAATAAAATTTTTGATGATAAAATATGAATTGATATATTGAATAAATTGTCTTGCATTGCCTATAAATGCAAGGACATAGTATATAAAATGTTCTCTACATTGTATGAATGAGTGAACCATGGAATTTGTATTTGCACCCTTGAGGTACGTCATTAATGTTGCATGTTTTGATTGCGTGATTTTGTGTTTTCAAATTGCGTGGAAGGACATATACAGTATGATGTATATAGAATTATGATTTGCGCAATTATTTGCGTAGGAAATTATATGCATGTAATGCGTATAGGAAAAATGGTGAATGCTAAGGTTAGGAACTATGACCTTAGGAGTTTGGATAATGAAATGAGCAGGAAGCTTAGAATTTTATTGAAATAAATGAATTGGTGGTTGGAGATTACGCCACTTAGGAAATGAACAGGTCAGTTCATGGTTGTCAAGTCTATTAGTAATTGGCATGTGCATTGCTAGTTAGACTGAAATGAAAAATTAAATGAATCTTGTTGCCATTGGACATATGTAGATGGCAAGTCGAGGACGCAGACGTAGAGGTCGCCCACGACGTGCTAGTCAAGCACCACCTGTTTCAGATCAGCGGGCCTTTGCAAAGGCCATAGGGGTTCACATTTCTTTGCCCTCGTACAGAACGAAGTGCGGGTAAGAGTGAAAGAGCCCGAGAGTGACTGCGGGGTTTTCAGGCACATCATCCTCCGACATGCATAGGAGGAGGGGACTCGATGGTCAGGACAGCCTTGACCAGTGAAAGAGAAGGAGATGACATACAGGGCATCCAGGATAGAGGTGCTAGTACTAAGAGGAAGGAGGATCAATCTTCTCCTAACTTGGGAAGAAGCGAAGACCTCACGTTTCACAAGGATCTGAGAGACGAGCTATGGACACGGGGCGAGGCGAGATCAGAGTTGTCCGGGGTGGAGAGCACTTTTTGGGGCTCCTAGCCCGGTCGGAGGCGAGGGAGCATGTTACCACTGCCACCAGTTTGGACACTTTCGACGGGATTGCCCACGGAGGCAGAGATCCCAAGGTTGTGGGACATCACCGGTCCGACCGTCGGTGGGGCCGAGTTAGGGTTGCCCAACTTTTAGGATGGGCGGATGGTGTGCTACCATTGCCGACAACCGAGACACGCGGAGGGTTGTCCCCTAGGGACGGGGTTCAGGGGTTTTGGGACGGCGCATTCCCAGTCAGCGGTAGGACGAGAGATGACACAGTTTGTTCCTCCGCTAGTATGGGTGCGGGGAACCCGAGTGTCGATCCCGGGTGCCCGCGACACCTAGTGTGCCAGCGGGCCGGGGTCACATAGGCTGGGGTGAGGCGTGGTCGGGGGTCGACCACAGGGTTCTGAGGCCCGAGTTCGAGTGCTGGGCGGTCAGCGTGTTACCATTGCCGCCTTTGGGCATGAGGCGAGATTGTCCTAGGAGGCGAGATCTCATGGTACCCGAGGGGCGGGCGTTGAGTTGCCGGATATGCGGGGGTACATTTCTACTCGCACTTGTTGACTAGAGTAGCTTTTAAGTGGATGCATCATATTCATTCATTGTTGCATCTTGTGTGATGGATTTGGAAAACTAGGGTAGAGGCCTTTAGAGAAGCGAGATGTGGATGTTCTTCCACCCCAGGATGTGGGGTGAGTTGACCGGATAAGGTCGGGATTGTGAGTTAGAGATCTCTAAGATTACGCTCGAGTGGACCGGGATTGGGGGTGTCACGGTATGGCATCGTGCGTTCATGTGCACGGTGATAACATCCACGTGAATCGGGTGTGGGTGCACGTATGGTCATTCACCACTCTTAGTGAGTGTGGGTTGAGTTTGTCTTTGGGAGGCTACGTCCCATGAGGCTTCATGGTCGAATATCGGGGAAATGAAAGTAATTAAAGTGTGTTGGGCAAAGCAAGAAGGGGGCCGTTAATCCCCTAAGGTGAGAAGCCTGGAGTTAGGGTGAAGGAGACCCGCGGTAGTATCGAAGATCTGTGTGGGTGTAAAGAGACCGGGGAGATATCTGAAATTTACGTGTGGGTGTAGAGACCGGGAGATATCCGAATTTACGTATTGAGTGTAAGAGACCTTGAGGAGATATCCCAATTACGTGTGGGTGAGACACCCGGGGGAGCTATCGGATTTACGTATTGGGTGTAAGGGCCAGGGGGTATCCGGAATTTACGTGTGGGTGTAAAGGCACAGGGAGAGATCCGGAATTTGCAGCGTGGGTTTAAGAGACCCGGGGAGCTATCCCAAATTTCTGTGTGGGTGTAAGAGACCCGTGGAGTTATCCAAAATTTTTGTATGGATGTAAGAGGCTCACAGTGTAGGCCGAAAAGTTATGTTGCCCAAGGGAGAAAACACACGGTCATGTTATCACGAAGACTTAGAGTTGAGTGATAGGAGTCGGGAGTGACTCGAGGTGAAAACACAGGGTATCATGTAGACTTAGAGTTGAGTGATAGGAGTCGAGGTGACTCAGTTTGAAGACCTCACCTTTGGAAATTGCATTGGGTGTAGTGAGCCGGCAAGGGCTTGGTATATGGATGTCATTCATGACATGGACTAGGTTGACTGTCCATTAGATGTCAATGATTGTGACCTTGGGAAGGTCGGCGTTTACACACCAAGCAAGGGTTGTGTAGGGTTACATGTTGTGTGAATTATATACAGGTGTTAGAGGACACACTGCGAGCATGCATCCTGGATCATAAGGGTAGCTAGGAAGAGCACTTGCCCTTAGTGGAGTCGCCCACGCAGCTTACTTGAGTTATCGGGCGAGTATACAGAGATGGCACCATATGGGGCATTGTATGGGAGGCCATGTAGATCATCGTTATGTTGGACCAAGGTGGGAGAGAGCTCCATCACGGGTCATGATCTGATTAGAGACACCTCGAGAAGGTGAGATTGATACGACAACGTCTTCTCACGGCTCGGAGGCGGCGGGAAGGCTTTGCGGATGTACGGCGTCGACCCTTAGAGTTCGGAGGGTTGGAGATCACGTCTTCTTAAGGTGATACCTAAGAGGAGGGAGTGGGTGGGTTTGGCGACGAGGGGATTATCGCGAGATTCATTGGGCCTTTCGAGATACTCGAGAGGGTAGGCGCTGTAGCGTACCGGTTGGCTTTACCGCCTAGCATGTCAGGTGTCCACGAGGTATACTCCAGATCCAGCCGATGTAGTGGAATGGGGAGAGATTGAGGTTGACACTGATGGGACCTTCGAGGAGGGACCAGTGTGCATTATGAATAGCCGGGAGCAGGTTTTGCGACGCAAGATCGTGAGGCTAGTGAGGGTGCTATGGCAGCACTGTGGAGTGGAGGAATCAACGTGGGAGCTCGAGGACACGATGCGGGCCACCTATCCCTTCTTGTTTAGGGATGAAGGTATGTAGTTTACTCGTTTAATATTTAAATGACGAGTTTACATGCATAGTGTAGTGCACGTTGCATATGCATGTGAGTGGTTGTGATTGTCCAGAATTTCGGGACGAAATTCCTTTGGGAAGAGGAAGAATGTGGGCAGAAAAATTTCCAATTTAGCGGAAAAATGGTAAATCCTAATTTCGGGACAAAACCGAGAATTTTTCTAGATCTCCGGATGGCCAAGCAGTTTCACCGTTGGAATGGAATCTCAGCGAGGAAATCAACTAACTGCGTCGAATTTACGTCGGTGAGATAATCGAATTTGCACTTTTCGGTATTTGAAATATCGGGTCTTAGTAAAGCGATATTTGATGTGACGAAAGTCGCATATAACACTCTCTCATGTGACATAAGTTGCATGAGTAGAGAAATGATGGGAACGGACGGCCGAGATAGTGCCAAATGTCGAAAATCCAAGATTTGAAGGCATTAGGTGAATAGTTAAATGATAATAAGACGAAATAGTGAACAGTTGTCATCTCCTACCTTAAGAGCCAAAAGAAAAACGTGAAAAGGGGGAAAAAGATACAGAAGCTTAGTTTTTGAGGTTTTAGAGTGAAATTAGTGACTTCTCTCTGGGTTTACGGGCGTCCGATCGTCAGTTTCTTGAGACAAGAAGGAAAGGGTTCTGGCGAGGGGGCAGCAGCGTGGGCACCGGTTTTGAGGAGTTCGACAAACTCCATGAGGTAGGGGTTTCATCCTACTTGAAGTTACACTTTGTTTAAGTGTTTTATGGATGTTTCGGTTGATTTGAGGCCGTGAGGGGCCGTTTGATCGGTCCCAAATCTTGGGACCGAAATGTTAGAATTTTAGACCAGTTACGCACCGAGTCCGTGGCGGTGTAGAAATTTGTTTGAAGGCTATTTGTGTGTTGATTTATGCAATAATCATGTCTTGTCTGTGTATGAGGCCGGAAAAAGACATGAAATTCGGGTTCTAAGAGTGGAACTATATTTAGGTGATTGGGTGTGAGCAACGATCGGCCCGAGGGTTTCCTTTGTTCAGGTGAATAGTGTTCACGAAATATTTTTGTGAAATAATGTGTGTGGTTGAGTAATTCAAATCGAATTGCTCGTAGTTGTAAATTAGCTCATGTGAGCTAATTTTTGGTGAAATTGATGATGAATGTGCATAACATGTTTTATGTGTTTTAGTTATGTAAATATATGCATGATGATATATTTGCATGTGTGATATGAATTGTGTTGAAATGGCATAATGCATTTCATATGCACGGGGTAACCTAGGAATTAGGTGTGAGTGCATGACATGGATTTTCTAAAAAACGAACATGGTTGCGAAAGGAATTTCACATGATGAATTTCCGGAGAATGGGGTTGGGAGACGGTCCAACAGATCATTTTGGATGAGGACCATAACTATTTCGGAAGGTTCTCCAACACATTCGCCTCGGAGGGTAGTCCGGTAATTTTCTTGACACTTCGGTAGTGTATTTTTTGAAAACAATTTGTTTGAAAATGATGTTTTTCAATACATGGCTTAGGCGGTGTGAGGAGTCGTGAGGACTTGAGACATGGGTTAGTCATGGGCGGTAGTAGGATCACGCATTTACTTGAATGTGTGTTTTCGTGGAGCATTGCATATGCACTTAGGGTGGAGAGTAACCCATTTAAGGGTGATTCCACTGCGAGCATTAGCTCACCTGTCGGGAATTATAGTGTTATTTCGAATACGGGGGAGCGCATGAGGTGGCCGGCTCATTCTAGAGGCCGATATTGAAGAAAGCCGAGTTGTGGCTTTAAGGGTTTTTATGATGTATACATGTATTAAGAATTTTAGATTTTAATATATGTTGGCAAAGAAGTAAATTGCAACTCTTGAAACTATTGTGTATAGTTGATGTATGATGATGAGTATTGGTTTGTGGGCTCAAGTAGCCGTTTTACTCATGGATATGTCATATTGAACTGTTTGGGACAGGTTTTGTTCTTGGGTAGAGCTCCCCGTACAAGGGAGACTCTGCCCGATTTTCGTGAGTCGTGTCGGGTTGTCGGAGCATTCACGGATTTTAAGTGAGTTGACCGGTGATCAGCGGACACCCGGTTTAAGGGGCGTCACAACATGTCTTGTACTCTAGACATGTAGTCAACCTCCTCGCCCTAATGAGTGGACATAAGAGCCAGGATGAAAGTCTAAAATGTGGCACACCAAGAATTGGAGTAGTAACAGGCTTTGGATTCTACATGTTGAACCTACGAAGCACCTTTTCAATTTATCCTTTCCGACTCAGGGATAATCTTCCTACCACTTTATCCCCCAGAATCTCCAACCCAAGTATCTTCTTAGTTGCTCCTAGATCTTTCATCTCAAACTCATTATTCAGCTATGCTTTTACAGTTCTTATCTCTTTTATACTCTTAGCTACTATTAACATGTCATCAACATATAAAAGCAGATATAGAAAGGACTCATCATTACCATTTGAAGTACTGTTACTCCTCTTAAAAATCACCGGTAGAGATCATGAATGAGTCAAATCTCTTATACCATTGTCTAGGGGACTGTTTCAAACCATATAGAGACCTCTTAAGTAGGAAAACATAGTCCTCCTTACGTGAAACTATAAAACCCTTTGGTTGATGTATATAGATGTCCTCCTCAAGCTCATAATCATGAAAAGCCACAATCAATCTCAAGAAAAGCTTGAATTAAGCTATGATTCACCACTGGAGAGAATACTATCCGTAGTTAGCACCTGAATCGACCAGAACCTTTAGCAACTAAGGTTCGCCTTTGTACCTTGCATTCTCAACACCCGATGTGCCTTCTTTCTTCTTGAACACTCATTTGCACCGAATGGATTTCTTCCCCTTAGGTAGCCTCACCATGTCCTATGTCCCATTTTTTGAAGGGACTCTATCTCTTCTTACATAACAATCATCCACTTACTTGAATCACTGCAACTTATTACCCTCTTGATGGCTCTTCACTGACTCACACATCTCGCTACACATAAGGCATATGCAACTAGATCAACTTCACCATATTTCTGTGGTGGCTTCATAGTCCCCCTTTCTCTATCTCTGGAATAGAATACCGCGGCACTAGAACTGAAGCTATAGGAACACTCTATTCATATGAATTAGGAAAGAAACTAGTCTCAAACTCCACTTGTTTATCAGCTCTCTACACGGTCTCAACACTAGAGTCTTTAGGAGCTAAAACCTAAATCATGGAAGTCTCATAAAAAATCACATATCTCCTAATTACCAATTTTTTGGTTTCTGGACACCACAATTTATGGCCTTTCACACTAGATTTATAACCAAGAAATGTACACTTCACTGTATCTAAGTTCTAACTTCCCATTATCCACATGGGCAAATGCAAGGCATCCAAAAATTTTCAAATCTGAATAAGTAGCAGAACTACAAACCATACTTCTTGAAGAGTCTTCTTTTGTATAGCAACTAAGGGGGAACGGTTGATCAAATAACATGTAGTGTACGCGACTTCTGCCAAAAAAGAATTCGCAATCGAGTATTAGAGACCATGCATTTTACCTTCTCCATCAAAGTCTTATTCATACGCTCCGCCACACCATTATGTTGTGGATTATGACGTACTGTACGATGTTTAACAACTCCCTATTTCTTGCACAGAGAGTTAAACTCATCAGAAAAAAACTCTAACCCATTACCAGTGCGAACACACTTCACCTACCTCCATGTTTGCTTCTCAATCATTGTCTTCCAATCCTTGAATGTTGAAAACACATCAGTTTTCTATTTCATGAAGAATACCCCTACCTTATGTGAGAAATCATCAATGAACGTCAACATATTAGTAGTACCTCTCATAGAAAATACTTTTGTAGGTCCCCAAAGGTCTGAATGCAAATAGTCAAGCGACCCCTTTGACTTATGAATGACTGAAGAGAATCTAACTCACTTTTGTTTCCAAAAAACACAATGCTCTCAAAACTATAACTTGTTTTTTCCATCTAGAAGTCATCTTCTACTTAACTTTGCTATACTGTTTTCACTAATGTGCCCAAGACGCATGTGCTTGAGATTCGAAATATCATCCTCTAACAATGAACGAGATGCAATAGTAGCATCTTCTATAAAGTGGAACCCTGTAGAACATATAACATGATTGTCCCTTCATCACAACTAGGGCTCCTTTACTAATCTTTAGAACTCCACCTTCACTTGTGTACTTGTACCCTTTTGTATCAAGAGTAATCAGGGATATCAAATTCCTTTTCAAATCAAGAACATGTTTGACGTCACCAAGAGTAAGAACTACTCTATCAAACATCTTAATGTGAACTGTCCCAATACTTGTTACCTTATAAGATGCATTGTTACCCATCAAAATCAAACCTTTATGCACAAGCTCATATGTAGAGAACCAGTCCTAATTAGGACAACCAGAATCTAAAATTAAATTCTCACTAGCTCTAGAATCAACATCTGATGCAACCAGAAGTTCTCCATTAATTTGATTTGATTTCACAACACTGGCCTCACCAGATTTCCCAGATTTCTCTCCTTGTTTGTTCTCGAATTTCTTCTCCCTATTTGCAACTTGAAACACTCCTTCTTGATGTGACCATTTTTCTTGCAGTAATTGAAAATTTTATTAGAATTCCTAGATTTTGACATTTCCCTATATTCTTTATCAGAATTCTTCTCTTGTGGCCTACCGCATACAAATAGATTATCTCCGTACGCTTCAAGCCTTACAATTAATTGCTTCATTTCCCCCTTAGAAAACAGAGCCTCATAAACTTCATTTAGGGTTAGGGTATATGAACAGTAGCTTAACACAAAAAAATTAACTCCTAGATCTCTTCTTTCATATTTCCTCACTCTAAAGCTTCAGATTCAAATACTTTCTTTAAAGGGTCGAGATGCTCTTCTGAAGACATACTCTTCGCCTATACCGGTGCGAATACACTCACGCTTGCCTAACTTATCATAAGACTTTTCGTCATGCACAACTTTTCTAATTCAGCCATAACACATCAGCAATCTTCTCCTTTAAAACGTCTTATAGAATCTGATTCAATAAATGAAGGTGAATATGAGATAGGGCTTTATGACCCTTACGTTATTTCTCCTCTTCTCACCGCATGACAGATCTTGCTGCTCAGTGACACATCATCCAAATCCATCTGCACGAGCACAATGTAAAACCCGAGAAAAATTCAAATTTTCTAAGAAAGGGTAAAACGGTAATTTCGGTCTAAAATCGGAAATTTTTCTAGATCTTGGATGACGAAACGAACTTCACCAATAAATCGCTCTCACGAAATCTAGCTACCACATCAAATTTTCTTCAAATTTAAACAATCGCACTTCACGCGTGGCAATCGAGGGTACAGACACTTAGCACGTGTTGAGTGGCTCATAGTGTACCACGTGTCAAATGCAGAACAAGTCAAACAAGAGCTCAAGTAGGGGCCCAAAGGAGACATGTGTCACCACATGATTAGATGGAAATCCAAAGTAGATGGATAAGGAGATAAGGGTAATCTAGGGAGCCAATGGGGTGGCGACACGTGCAACAAGTACTCTCCAACTTGTCCCATCTTGGACCAACCAGTAGGATGGGGAAGGGGGGAGAGAAAGGAGAGGGGAGAAAGAAGAGAGCTTTAGAGAGAGAAGCTCTACCTTCTCTCTAAGTTTCCCGGCGATCGGATCGACGGTTTCCATCGGAGCAAGAGGGAAAGTTCTTCCTAGCGATAAGAGCTTCAAGTAGAGATCAGAATCGGGGTGTTTTGACAAAATCCAAGAGGTAGGGGTTTTCTCCTACTCATTTATTCTTGTCTAAAAATCCATGAAAATGGTTTTGGGAGTTATGAGGCTAGGAATGGTTGTGCATTGCCCAAAGAAATGGATCGAATGTTTTGATGAGGGGACTGCCCGACGCCTCCACGCCGGATTGAATCGCTTGACAAATTAAAATTGACTTTTGGACTAAAATTGTCCATGTGTGTTGCTTGCATGTTATCGCTTGAAATGAATAGCATGAATTGTGTATGAAAAATTATATGTTAATGCATGTGGAATTGATGTGTTAACATGATGGTTGCATGGCATGAAATCATATTGCGATGAAATATAACTGTGCATGAACCATGAAAATTGAATATATGAATTGACATGATTGGGATCATGCACATAGCATCAAGGCCTAGTCTGGAAGCAGTGTAGTGTGATGTTAAATTCACCATTCTTAGAATGTGAGTGGTGGGTTCTTAAATGGACAATGTCCAAGGTTGAGGACCTACTTCACAATTAAATCAAAATAAATAATAAAAGTCACATGTGTCAGTCGATAAGTTTGCAGATCCTTCCCTGTGGTGAAAGTAAGTCCCAAACACATGCGGTTGACATAATCTCACAGCAAGGAAAGTCCGTAAATGTCGAAGGCGATAGTCGATCCCGCGATGTAACCTCAAAAAAGACGTGGCTCCATAAATAAACACAAAATTGGCGAATATTCAAAATGAGTATTGAGGTTAATCCACTGATAGTTATCGGGTGAAACACCACGATCGGTTTTCACACTTTGTCCTACATATGTGGAGGAGCTCTGGCTGACCTCGTGGTACATGTCATGAGTAGTCTCATCTCATGCATGACATAAAATCATTCCATGAAAGAACTGCATTCTATGGAATGTGAGTGGATGTTTCTGTGCCATTACATGCACATTTTAGGTGGGGAGTAACCCTTCTAGGAAAATTCAACTACTAGGCATTGCTCACCCCGTCGTGGGAATAACAATTATGTGCTCTGAGGTATACAAAGTGACTTAAGCTCATCCAGACTCCTCACTTTACAAGAAAAAGACTAAATCTAGTCTCGCTTAGATTTGAGAAATTTCTGCAGAAAACCCGCTATATTATAATTAAAGAATATCGAGTTGTAATTAAACTCGCTCGTATAAATTATGCCTTTTCTTCGCCATCTAAGTTGTCCTCTGTAATACAGATTAACTTCTATGTTGGAATTTAGTGCCTTGAAAAGGAAAAGGAAAGGATATCGAGGTGTCGCGATTGTGGTTCCTCGAACTCGTGTCGCACAAGGTCATCCGTGTTTCCAGAAATGGCGCATAGGCCGCGCACAACCGGCTCTATGAGTGTGCAATAAGGATCACAAGACACGTATCGGGACGCGCGACAAGAATCCTCACTCGTGCTGACAAGTTTTGTGTCACGACAGATAAATGGATCGGGAAACTATGGGTCAGACATAGGCCTTCCTCATTACAGATAGTTCCCTTGACTTCGTGTCGCGACATAGAAATTGTGTTGCGACAGAGTGTGGCCAAGGCCGGAAGGCGTTGTGTCGATAGGATAGCACAACGAGTGCGCACTAGCGCGTGCGACAGATGAATTCTGTCGCAACAGAGAACACTCTATCACGACAAACTTCCCATAGTTTTCTTGTCGCGATGGAGGGTTTCTTGTTGCGATAGGATTCTCATGGTTTTCTCGCGACAGAGAATTCTTTGTCGCGATAGAGTTTGCTCAGGCTCATGTCACGGCCAGGCCTTCGCCGCTTGGATGGCTCCAGGCACGCGACGCGGACAAAGCTGTGCGGCAATGGTGAGCCGCGAATTTCGCACACGGCATGATAGTGAGTACGCGCACAATCGCGCGTGGGACAACATGCACAACGCGCGCCGGCCAAAGACGCGATAGCATAGCGCCACGCTGCACACAATACAAGCGACAAATACACATAGTGTGCGCGATGGTGCAAGGTGCTCTGCAAATTGCACACGCACCCGCACAAGATATTATGTCAGGTACCTGCTTGGGTTACTATCCATGGGCACTGTTCATGAACACTGATCTTAGGCACTGTTCAAAAAAAAAAAAAAGAGTCCAAAATTTTGACCCCCAGGAATTGGGTTGTCACACACAATGCACATCTTAACTAGCCACAATGAAAATGTAGTACTGCGATTCAACAAGGGAATTTCGTATTTAATGGTTGTCATTGACGATCGAAAAAACCTTTAATGGTGATACCAATTAAGTTAAAATCAATGACATAATAATGAAAAAAAAAAATGTGAAAACAAAGAAAACACCCGATGTACATGAAACTCTTTACAAAACCACTGGCCAGAGGAGAAAGATTCACTATGAATATGAGAAAAATACAAAGTACAGAGGAATAAAGAATAAACCTTAATATGTTGATATGACGAAAATACCTGAGCAGAAAGGTCCCTCAGCTACTACAATAGTTCCCTATTTTCTTCTCAACTTTTTCTTTTTACAAAAGTCACAGTGCGAACCTTCGGGTAGGACAAAAGCCCAAAACTAAATTTAGTTCACAAATCAACACTTCCATTTTCACTTTCAAAGCAATACTGTACAACACCATCAAAGATTTTTTTTATTTTTTTCCCAATAATATAAGGAAGTTCCATCTTCATCGATGTTAAAAAAAATCAATTTATAATGATGTTTCTCTTCTTTTTTTTTTTTTTTTTTTTTTTTTTTGTAATGAAAACAGAATTTAATCTAAATCCGACTTCTTCAATGTAGATCCAAACTTTAAAAAAAAATAAAAATTCTATAAAATCTATACATAAGAACTCTAGAAAATAATAAGGAAGGATTGATCCAAACTTAAAGAAAATCAAAGAATCTATACAAAAGAACTCTAGAAAATAATAAAGAAAATATCTTACCTTTCGAATCACTTCTTCAACCCTAAATATGATGTTCTAGATTTTCCCGAAATTTTTACGAACAAGAGAACTATTTCTAAGAAGAACGAAAGCGATTCATTATTATCACTAACATTATTTTATTTCTACTATAATGAAACCTAAGAAAAATCTCACATTTGAATTCTTGAAACCCTAAGTTTGATGTCTTAGGTTCTTGGAGTTCTTCGAATAAAACCATGCGAGAAGACAAAAAATGTTTTATTATTATTATTTTCTTTTTCATTTATTCTTAGGGTTTTTTTTCAAATTACATTTGTACCCTTACTTTAATTTAAAAGAATTATTTTATTTTATTTTTTACCCTTTAAAAAATACAGGATATCACACAATTAAACGTGTTTTTTATGTTTTCATTTTTCTCCTTATTTTTTCAGAATAAATAATAGTTTTCAAAAACTATAAACAAACATGTCCTATGTCCTCCTGTCAATTGTCAACTTCGAAAGTCCTAAGGTATGTAATAACAAATGAATACATGCTGTGAAATTTTTTTTTTTGTCCTTATTTATTCAAAGAATTTGAAGCGACTTCATTTAGGATACGTTTGATAAAAGGGAATGGAGAGTGGGAAATGAAATCTCATTCCATTTCTCCTTAATTCCTATATTTTGATAAGTTTTACAAGAATAAGAATGAAATCAAAAGTAATTCTGACAGAAACAAACTCCTACTTCTAAGTAGGATTTTGATTCATCATACCTATGTGGTATTTTGATTCCCCTTCTAAAGAGAAAATATAAAATAACTTTTAATTTACTATTTTAGTTTCAGAATTTACTTCTCATATCCCACATTTCTAATTTCTCTCAAGTTTAAGGCCTTTGATTCTTACAAAAGAATTCACGAATAAATATTTGAAAATAGGTTATTTCATAAAAATTAAAAATTTAGGAAACATAAACATAGAAATAATCATCCAAAAATCTAAAATGATTAATTATATTTTTATTAATTCTAAATTAGATTACTTTAATTAATTAATTAATTAATTAATTAATTATATCTATATTAATTCATAATAATAAAAAACTTTGCACTATATAAAAACTCAAAATTACCGATTTGTCCCTAATTTTATGTATATTTATTTTTACCTTTTTAAAAATGGATAAAAGTCAAATAAAATTTTATAAATGCTGGACAAATTCTCATACCGCATGTTTTTTACTTTATACTTTTCTTGAAGGCATTAAGATATACTTATTGCAACATGCTTCTTTCCACAATATTATCAATTCTTGTAAAAACTTCACAGAACTCAAGTATTTTTAAAAATTCTAGAAATAAAATTACTTAAAATCATGTGATTGAGTATTATGTTAATTTATATATTTTTTCATTCCAATTCCTAGTATTACTGCATGAAAATAAATAATCATTCTCATGTTAGATTTATAAACTAATCCAAACACATAAATGAAATCAAATTACCAATTCTATTCCATGATAAATAAGAATGAAAATGAATTCTTATAATAGCGATGACATAGACAAAGGACAAGATTGCTCAAAGCCTATAACCCAGAGTTCCATTCCCCTCAACTACTCACAACCTATAATCCGTCTCTATAAAGACATCATATGATAACGCCCTCATTTTTTCTTTTTTTTCTTTTTATTTCTATTCACTTTTTGTATATTTATCACTTTTTCATATTTACGCTGTACTGCAATGTTCTAATAAGAATTTGATCCTAAATCTTTCATATACTTATCTCACCCTTTTATCACTTTAGTCAAATCTCAAGACTAATAACATTGTCTTATGGAGAAGAGTACATGCAGTGACGGCAATTGCAGAAAAAACATTTTTTTCGAAACCATTTTCATACGTGCACATATGGCTGTGAAATTAGCTGGCCATGGCCATCCCTACTCCTCGCTTCAGTCATAATCCTTCAATTCTTACTCAGTGATTTCTGGTCATCACCCATCTCATAAAATTTAGATACAATACTGTTTGAACATGTTCACTGACACATTTTTATGTTTAAAACTTGCAACATTTAACCAAATAAACGACCAAAATAATCATATGCTTCAATTATGGGTGCCTTCGAGTTTACTAAATGTAATTATACCCATAAAAATTACTTTCCACTTGAAGGAACCATATATACCACAGAAGACAAGACAGGAGATGACATTAAATCTTAAAGCTTATGTAACTTAGAAATTATTCTTACAAGATACAGTTAATTAATGGTTTCTTTTCTCCCTTCATGTGACTTTATTTCTCCTTTAATAGCACCACTCATGTAATGTTAAACTGGAAAAAAAAAGTGTTGCTTTTAACCTGTCCTTTTGTTTTTTCTTTGGGAAAAGTATATATTAGTACACTATTATTTTTCTTTTGGGAAAGTGATATATATAGATATATGTATATATAAGGTATATATATATATATATATATATATATATATATATATATATATATTAGTAGATTGATGTAAAAATAATGGGATATCATAGATAGGTTTGGGAAATAGGTGTTTTAAGTTTAAAAATAATTATCTTTTAGTTAAATACTATCATAACATTTTGTAGATACTACTATAATATACTGCAGCTACTACCGTAAATGTTTTGTTTTGATAATATTTAAAGTATATTATGGTATTATTTACAATATGTTTACTACCCAAAAGACAATTATTTTTTTAGAACATGAACTCAAACACCTATTTCTCATTATTGATCACTAATGTCTCATTATTTTTGTACTTTTTTTTTTGAGACATGATGAGGATTGGATATCTAATCTGCATTCATTGTTTTATGTCTTCTAGCGGGAAACCCTAACCCATGTTAATAACATCTAAAAGAAGGAAGGTATGGTTACCAATGAAAAAATCTAGTCCCCCACACACAAGTCCTCATGCATGATCTCCTCTTTATGTAGTAGCATCATGAAATCTCTTTTGGCTTATTCATTGACCTATCTCCATCTCCATCCCCATCCCCATCTCCCTCATATTTCAATTTTGAGTGAAGCAAATGAGAGTGGGAGTAAAAGTATGATTAGTGGAAGTGAGAGTGAAGAAAAAGAGGAGGGTGTATGCAGAGAAATACATTAATGTCCTTTTGGTTGTGGGGGAGAAAGTGGATGGGAATAGAGTAATGGGTTTTGGCCTTTTCTTTTTAGACATTCTATATATGTTTGTTTTTCTGTAAATGGTAATAAAGTAAATAATGGTTATATGCAGAAATAGAATCTAGAGTAATAGTTGTGAAAATTAGGTAGAATAATGTCTTATTTCTTCATTGCCTTTATGCTTTTCCAAAAAAAAATAGTATGACAAGCTCTCTCATACATAAATTATGTTCATCTTGAAAATGACATTCAAGAGCCTTATTTTTGGCCCCTTCACTTCACAGACTGATGACCCTATTGATGTTTTATTTTATCTTCTCTAATCTTTAATATAAATAACACTGAATGAACTCTATTTGATAGAATTTCTTACCAAATAAACTGTTTTTATCCATGTTCATCAATGCTAGTATTTATTTATGTAAAACATGGAAGACCAATGATATAAATAAGGAGAATATGGGACACCAAAGACTTAGGATATCAACAAAGGCTTGAAACCTAGAAACTAATAAATAATTACATGAAACCCGAAAATTAATGAATAAGGATTGAGGCAAGTTCAAGAAATTAATAAACATAGAAGAGCCAATAAAAACAAGCTCAAATGGTTAAAAGATCAGGTTGATATAAGAGGAGGGTTCGGATCGAACCCAATCGGCATAAATTTATGTTAAATAAAATACTACATTAATGCAAATGGATAGTTGTCAAAAAAAACATAGAAGAAATTAGATGCATAAAATATAGGAATTAATAAAAGAAATTAAATGTATTAAATATGGAATCATAAAAATAAATTACAGGCATAAAGTAGGAATTGATAAATATATACTCAAAACTATATTCTAGAAAACACGTGACAAATGAATACATGCAAATCGAATATTAAAACTGAACTTCTACAATTTAAAAAATTTTTAATTTACATTTAAAGTGTCTTTGAAGAGACGGTTTTTATAATTGTGAAAATTTTAAATTTAAGATAAAAGTGTCACTTGAAGCATTTTATAAAATTTTGAAATTTTAGACTGAAAATGTCTTTTAAAACATATAGTTTCTATAATTTTGAAATTTTAAGAGACACTTTCCATAATTTTTAAAATTTTGAATTTAGATTGAAAGTGATTATTGAATAAACACATTTGCACAATTACGTTAAACAACATTTATACTAACTAAAGGTGCTATTTCAAAAAACACCTTTAGACTATCCTATAAAACAACTTTATATTGATCAGTTAATCCCTAATACAAATCATAAATTTATCAAGATCATTCTACAAAATATATCATTAGTTTCTAACAAATAAATTCAATACTGCAGATTTTAGGCATTACATTAAATGATCAATAGTTTTATTTTCCAAAAAATCAACAATTATATCATTTTTTTGTTTACATTGCAATGATTTTACAACAATTTTCAAAAATTTCACTTTTTTATCCTTAATAATTCTAATTTAATTACATAATAACAATAATAAAAATCTAAATTTTATATAAAGCTATAATTAAATACCAATAAACTTCAAATTAGAAAAAAAAATCAATAATTTTTCTATTTTTCAAACAAAAAACCTATAATTACTCAATCCCTTTCCAATATTATTTCTTTTAAAAATTCTACAACCTGATCCTCATTTCACCAATATTTTACCAAAAAAATAACAAACACCCATCCCATTCAACAATTCAGCTCCTGGAACGCCCAAAAAAAAAAAAAAACCATGCCGCCCCGTCTCCAACTTATGTGTTCTGAAAACACAAAAAATAAAAAAAATAAAAGAAAAAGAAAAAACTAAACCTTCTACAACCCCCTCCCCGCGCGTCCCACTCCAGGTGCGCCCTCCCCCCTCTTTCCCCTTCTTTTCTCCTCAGGAGAAGAAAAGACAAGAAATGAGGGAGAAAAGCTTACAAGGTTGGACTTGGGGAGGCGGAGGGTCTGAGCCTTTTTTTTACTTCATTTTAAATTCACCCAAAAATAGCCGGTTATTCAAATCGGACTGGCTGAAATTCAAATGAATTATGTACCAATAAATTATTATACTTGAAATGAAATCGAATTCAACTCTATTAATAAAATAGTAAACGTCGATTAAACTTGCGAGTAACTTGAGTAGGGTATTGTGATACTCAAACTCAACTCAACAAGCTACTTAAGCTACTTGAGGTAGAGCTCTCGATCAACTTCAAATTGAATTCAAATATCTTATAAGTTGAGTTCAAGTATCTCATAGGTAACTTGACTTGTCTACACCCTGAGGTCTCAGTTTTTTTTTTTTCACATCAAAACCTTCTTTTACAATCCTCCATATGTGTACAAAACTATGAAGACTTGGAATGTTTTGAATTATTTTTAAGTTCTATTGTCTTGGGTCAACATCCCATATTCTTTGATGAGGTGTACATTCGGCTGTATGAGTGGGTGAAACTGGAGTTAGTGACAAAGTAATTCATATTTAAAAAATTTATATGAGTAGCTTTTTACATAATAACCAACCACTTTTAACATATTTGAAAATCTTATTTATGACGTCCTAAAATCCGAGGGTTTGTTGATCATCCATCAACCCATAGAAAGCCTGTGGATATTGTGTAACTCAATATCACATAGTTGTGTCTTATTTATCTAGATTCATAATTTAGCAAAAATCAGACATAGTCTCTTTTGTACGGGAAGTTCTATCCAAAACCCAATTTGTATAATAATACAATCACATTATCTATTCGGGGCCTAATATAACATAATGACCGCACCTGGTTCATTTATGAGTAAAAATTGACCACTTCGGGCCCATCTATCCATATTCATATAAAAACATATAAGACTATATTAAAAACAGTTCATATGGTTTCAATTACAATTCTTTACATATTAGTACATCCCAAAAATAATTTGTTCCAAATTATTTTACAAAAATAATTACAAAGGTAAATTATAAAAGTCACACGTTGGTTTTCTTCACCCTTGTGGCCCCGAATGAGAACTGTCCACCGTCGCAAGTTCCTCACCTGAAATGTTCTTTCCCATATAGGGTGAGACACGCCCAGTAGAGTAATTCCTACACCCTATCTAAGTGCACATGCAATGTTTACACTTGACGATTCACATCAACATTCCAAAAATAAGAATATGTTAATTCTAACTTGAAATTCTACATGTCATGCTATGAGATGAGATAAGACTCACTCATGCACCATAACCCCGAATCTTTACCAACTCCTATCACACAATGTAATGCCAATGTTTGATAAAATTCGTTATTGGTGGATTACATCAAATTATCCTTTTAAAAACAAAATTCATTTGTTTACAAACCAAAACTTGTTGGATGTTACACCTCAAATGATCATTTCATATTCAAACCATGTGTCTTTTGTGGGAAGCGGATTTTGGAGTCTCACCGTAAGTTTCGCACTCCTTTTACACTTTTTGGACTCTCACCGTTGGAGTGTAATGAACTAGTAACTGAGTCTTTCACCCGAGGGAGTGTCTATCCCTTCTTGCTAGTACCTGACACAAGTTTTTCGTTTCATGCAACTGTGCGACTTTGTTGGACTTCGTCCAAAGGTACCAAGCCCACCCATCAATCACCAAATGTGATGATTCTAAACACACCTCACACCTCAATAAATGCATGCTTCGCAGATATGCAATGTGATGCACCATTGCATATCAATGCCATGTTACATATGTAATGAATGTCATATGGACAATATAAACCATACACTTTGTCATGTATCATGGACAATTATATTATATGTATATAATTTCCAAAACAAACATTCATTTCAATGTCAATACATTAAGCATACCCATATCAACATTCATTAAACAACAATTATCAAGCATGTTATCACCAATCAAGTAATAACACCTTTAACCCTCAAGGCCAATTGTGACATATATAATGCCCATAAAAAAAAGCCCACACAAGCAGCCCTAAACCGGCCAAACAAGCTCTTAACAGTCTGGATTATTATTATTTTATCTAAACAATCTCTAAACACTTTTTTCACAAAGTCGACCACAACCAGACCGCAAAACAATCATTAAAGTCGTTTTAATACAGCCCAAATAGCCCCTTAACAGTCCGGATTATTATTATTTAATCCAAATAATCCCTAAACACTTTTTGGAACATATTACACACAATCACAAACAAATCACAAAGCCAACCACAACCGGGCCCCAAAACAGCCATTAAAGCCGTTTTAACACAGTTCAAACAACCCCTTAAGGCATTAACACAATAATCCTACCATCAAACAGTCCTAAGGGTGGAAATAAACCAAGTAGGAAGAATCTCTAACTCTTGAAGCGCAATAGCATGGGTAGGAAGCCTCCCTAGCCCAAAATCTCCTCATTTGAATCTTCGGTGAAATTCCTCCTTTTTTGGTATGTGCGTGTGGCCCTCGTCGAGGTGATGAACTGGTTCTAAATGACGAAACCGACCGACGAAACTCAGACAAAGAAACCTTGATTTCTCTTTTTCTTTTTCTCCTCTCTTCTCTCTCATGCCGCCAAATATGATTTTAGCCCTTTTATACTTTAAACACTTGGTCCACGCTTGCGCCATCGATCCCACGACTTATTTAGATCCGTTTTCACTTTGAAACAATTAATTTTGTCCCGGTTTAAGTTCAAATTATTTTATATGAACTTTATTTAAGTTATTTCCCAATTTTCAAGACTTTCCTAAAAATCTTGTTTTTAGGGTTCACTAGACTCCCATCGCTTTGAAAAATGTAAAAATTTATACTGCCTCAATTACTAAATTCATCTGTGTGAATCTGTGATTTTTACTTGGGTAATCATGCTATATCTATTTCGTCATTCGGTATCTAAAATTTTCGTGTTTGTAATACGTATCATAGCGTAATTTATCGTTAATACTGAAAATTTCAAATTTATTCGGGGTTTACATTATTTACCAATTACGATTTTAAAATATGATTTAAAATCGCATTTACCACCTACAGTTTTAAAAAATCACCTTAAAATAATTAACCTTAAAATCATAGTTGATGAATGTTTTTAAGATAATTTCTAAAATCGTATTTCGTGAATACGATTTTCCAAACATAGAAAGACTAGTTTAATGAATATTTTGAAAAATAGTGTATTTGTGTAAAAAAAATTTTAAGTATAACCTATTTTGACATCAAACTCTTAAACAAAGCACCTAGCATTCCAGCATTGCTTCTTGCCACAGCTACATATACACCTATTGTAAAATTTTGTTTTTCAGAATGCATGATACAAAAATTTTCTCCCTCTTTCTTCAAATTGTCTTACCAGTAATACACATCTCCCAGCACCAAATGGGTTTTGCTTTCCCAAAACAGTTTTCCTTTTACCAGCTGTTCCTGTTTGTGGTTGTTCTCTTGATCACCAGTGTTGTTCTTGCTGAATCTGCCGCCACTGATAACACCACCCTGGTCTACTGTTGTGCAGAGCAGGCACTGTCAGATCCAAATGCTGAACAAGACCTCTCTGCCCTTTTTGGGTTTCTAGTTTCTCAATCCACTAAGACCAACCCATCCACCATCCCTCGCACTGCCCAATCCTCCATTACTGGCCTATTCCAGTGCAGGGAAGACCTCTCAACCTCTGATTGCTACAACTGTGTGAGCCAGCTTCCCCAAATGTCTTACAGTTTGTGTGGCAAGTCCATAGCCTCCAGCATTCATCTCTATGGCTGCTACATTCTCTATGAAATGGAGGATTCTGCCTAAATTTCAGGGATGAAGCACTGTGTAGCCAAGACTTGCACTTCCACAAATGTTGCAAGGGTCAAGAGAGAAGGAATGCCTCTTCAGGTAAAGCTAAGAGGGTGCAACATAGAAATCACTTGGAAAAACTTCTGGGTTTTCTCCTAATTTGTAAGAAAATTGTTCATTTACTAATTCCTTTATTCATGTCGGTTTTATGGTGGATTGGTGCAGACTTTGCATAGTGAAAGCTGCTATGATAGTAGGGAGGACAGCAGCATGAGGCTTTGGTGACCTGTATGTTGGTAAAGGTATGCAAGGATATTGGAAAGTGAGATTGCCCATTATTTCCCCTTTTCTGGGTTTTCTAACGGGGGTTGTGGTTGAATTTTGTCTCTTTTTTTTTCCTGCAGATCTGTAAAGGAAGATTTTGTTCTTAAAAGAGGCGAAGTTATTTCTTGAGGTGGATGAATTTTTTTTTTTTTTTTTTTTTTTAAAAATTTTTTTTTTTTTTTTTTTTTTTTTAAACTGAATTTTCGAGATTGCTTTGGCCAGCCAACAGCAAGCAACTTTTCAATAGGGGTGGTTCGACCTGCTGGTACGTGGCTCGAGTCATTGCCAAAAGGGTCTGTAGGGATGACGAGTGGAAGGTCTATAGTGTGTGTTTCTTATTTTACATCTAATATGACTGGTTTTATTGTCTTAAATAAAAACCTCGCTTCCATGGATATGGTGTGTCTTCACAGGGGAGGATCTACTATGCCAGGGGAATCCCATTTGAAAAAAATTATTTGCTCTGAAGTTTGGCCTCATGCTTTAACTCAAGGAAAATCCGGATTTCCATTAACTCATCTAAGTGATTTAATTCAAGTAAACTGATTGCCATTAACTCATCTAAGATTTGTGTTTTTGATTTTTGCCTTTATTGAATTAATTTAGGGCTATGTTTGATTACAGCAGAAAATGCAAGAAAATCCATAGGTAAGAAAATATGAAGGAAGGAAAGAAAATAAAATAGAGAAATCTCACATAATATTTTACTTACTACTTTAAAAAAATATTATTTAAACCACTAATAACATAAAGATTAAATAATTTAAGAATTTGTAAGTTTTAAGTAATTTTATTTATATTTGATTTTATGCCATGTTTATTTCTTGGGAAATTTAGAGAAAATCAAAGGAAAGAAAATATGAATTTGTTATATTCTATATAATATTTTCATTTACTACCTCAAATCAATTTATTTATTTAAAATCATCAACATAAATATACTAAATAATTTATATTTAATATTTAAATTTCTAAGTAATTTTATTTATATTTATTTTCTTTGAGTTTTTTATATTAGAATTAGTCACATAAAAATTTTGCTTTCAAACTAAACACAATCTAAATTTTTTTTATTGATAACAAAATATGGAGGAAATATTTATCATTTCATTTTTTTTTACTTTGTACTTTGATGGAACCAAACACAAACCTTGTTTTTATCCCCTTCAACTTATTTCCTAGGTCGGCCACTGTGTTCATATATACATATAATTTATATTGATGCAACCATATCAATTGAATTTCTTGGGCTAAATCCACGATTTCAGGAAGTTCTTTCATATGATCTACAACAACTTGTTAATAGAAAACTTTAGGTTATATTTATACATAAGACGATCATTGATTAGACTCCGATCCATGGTATTTAGAATCTCCAAGCCTAATTTATCTTTCTCTTACTTTAAATTAAGAGCTTTTTCTTGTCCATGTCTTACCGTTGATAAAATATTCAAAGTTTTAAAAGACACGACATTCAAGGAGGATTCCGGTAGAAATAATTTATTATATTGTAACAAAGTTTTAGTTGTAAAAAAAAAGATTTTTTTTAACTTTACATTTATATTTCAAGATAACCTAACATTTATTTTAAATTAAAATATAATAATAATAATAGTTTCTTTTAAAGGTTTGAGATTATATTTGACTCTCAAAAAGTATTCAAAAAAATATACTAAAAAGTGGTTTTTCACATATTAGATTTCATAAAATTAATTACCATTTTTATATTTTAAAATTATTTAAACATTATGTTATAAAAGAAAATAAATAACACAAATTTTAATAAATATATAAATAATTATTAATTTTAAGTCTATATTTAATTTCTTGAATTTTTTTTAAGGGAATTATGTAAACATGGAATAAAGCACCTAAAATTAGGAAAATAGAAACCTAGTTTCTCAAACAATCTAAACATGTGTAACCTCACATTTTAAGTCATGCCCCTCATATGAGACCCACATGCTACTCTCTCCTCTATTCTCAAGTATCTCCTGGATTACCCTTTCCTCTCCTCTATCTCTCCCTCATCCCATCGAACCCCAGTTGCAACCCCTATCCCACCCGGTCACACCCAGTCCACTCATAGCCCACCAGAACCACCCTTATTAATTTTTTTATTAAAATTTAATTAAATTTTGTGAATAGTATTTAAAAAAAATATGTTTATTAGTTTATTATAAATACCAAATTTATTGAAAATTAAGAAATAAATTTTATTTCATTTTAGTAGATTTTAAAATTAAAATAACTAATAGTTCATTTAAAAAATAATAATAATGATACTTTATTTCAAGTAAAATTTATGTTTAATATTCTATAAAATTTTTTGAAAATATAAAATAGATTAAAAAATATGAATATAAGAGAAACAAATCTATTTATGAATGTATTTTTATATTAAAAAACTAATCTATTTTAATTAATGAAAATCAATGATAAGAGTTTTTTAAATCTAATTTTAGTATTATGTATAATTAATATACATAAAAATATAGCCATATAATAATTAATAACCTAATAAATATGTGACAGTTTAATGCATTATAACTAAAGTGAGTGGCAAACCCATTCCTGCAGCTAGCAAGCACTAGGCAAGAACCTACGATAAACCAAGGGTTTTCTATGTTTTAAAGTAAATTTATTCATTGTTGTTAATGGTTCTTTCCTTCAACTTTAGGTTTCGATCCCTTTGATCACCTTGAATGATTGGTATTTGGTAAGCTCTCGGAGCTCAATGGATACTTAATGCTAGATCCAATGATGTCCATCAGTTGTCACCTATGAGCCACAAGCGAGGCCGAGACATATTTTTACCGATTGGGGATCTCATTAATGGAAGTGAATGCTATTTTCAAGGATATTTAATGAGGGTTAGTTTTTATAGCTAAATGAAGAAATATAGTCTGCAGATAACTATATATTATCCTCCCTAATGCGGCAAAAGACCAAAACTCTGATTGGCCTAAGGAACCTAAGCCTAGTGACTCGATACTTCAAGGGACTTTTTTCCATATTTTAATTCATTTTATTTTCAGTTTTAACCTTTAAAACCAACTCTTTTTATCACAACCCCAATATCTAAAATGAAATCACCGCTTAGTTTCTCTCACTACCGCCATTTTACCGAAGAAAACCCATCTCTGCGGGGATCTATCCTAGAACCACTATACTATAGTAGCTTTAAGTTACTAGTATGAGGTAATAGGTTATAAATTTTGTTGATTAATACCCTACAGCTTACCTAACTGTGCATAGAAGTTAGTGATCCGCATAAGATTAACCATTCGACATGCATGTTCCGAGGATCGAGTGATATCATAGCTGAAGTGTGCCACAAGATATTAGTCGCTTCACGCTAGATTGACTGACATATGCGAGCATATCTTTCGTCTTCTAAGGAAGAACCAGCCTACAGTTTGGGATGATGATTGTCAGAGCGCTTACGAGAAGATCAAGGAGTGTCTCCTTTCTCCACTAGTTTTATTAAAGGGCCCCTACACCAGGGCCACTCCCGCTACCGTACTTATAAGCTCTCGGGATATGGCCCAGATACATGCGTTAAGTCGCCGAGGATCACAAAGGAAATAGCCATTCATTATATGAGTAAGAGGATGCTAGAGTATGAGTGTAGATACATTATGATTGAGCACCTTATTTGCAATACCAGCTACTAAGAGACTTTAGGACACTATGTAACAGAGACCATAATTTTGGTCCTGCTGGCCTGGATTCAGCCAGATATTTATTTAATAGCCCATTAATCGAAGACTCCAAGTGAGATGGATGGTATTAATGGCTGCAGTTTGATATCCTATGTCACATAAGAAATCGCAAAGGGAAGTACGAGGGCATCATCGCTTTATTTGTCGTATCCACGATTGACTGAACATGATGATTTCGGTGAGCGCTTTCTTCATGACCAAGATCCAATGATTGTACTGATGGTGTCACAATCACCGAGATTTGCATCGGGTATCTTGTTGATATCAACACAGGTGACTGTTATCTCACATCGCTGACAGCATTCTTCGATCATCACCAAATACCGAATAACAATTTCGGTAATGAGGTACGATCACAGCCCAGACTCCGTGACTCGAGACTCAGCACAGACAGCTTGAGATCCACAGGATTTTAACTGGTCGTCTCTCGCAGACTGTGGTATTTGAAGACTGGATGAGAAGTCGAAACCCTATCATGCTTATTTGGATTTGGTAGTTGATGTTTGAAGGGGTCGAGATATATACATCCGCCTAGGAAGAAAACCAGTCTTCGCGAATTTTTACTCGCGATGGATCGAGATCCCCGGGGTGACTATGCGACTATCAGCCGGGACGAGACTGGTCCGCACCATCTTACCAAGTGTTTGACTGGGAGATAGAGGATCGGGTTGAGCTACCAAGGTATCATAATATTCATCAGCTTATCCATGCACCACCACTCAACCCTCACCACATGCAGATATCAGAGACAATCGCCACCATATTTGTTATTTCACAGGGGGATGCCCTTATAGGAGGTCACCGATGGCATGTTGTTATTATGCATAGATCGGTAGCCATTGCATATAAGATGACGGTAGGAGAGGTCCATGTGAGTTTGCGGCCCCATATCGGAGTAAATGCAAGATCTGAGGACCGACATTTTTGTTGACTATGGAGACAGATTGTTGCACTTATACAGAGATGTCTAAAGTGTCAGATGCATGGAGACTTGATACACATGCCACCATCTGAACTACATGCACTCACTTCCCCATGGCCATTCTCAGTATTGGGTATTGATGTGATTGGAAAGGTCTCCCCAAAGTCCTCTAGCGGTCACGAATACATCCTGGTAGTTATTCATTATTTCACCAAGTGGGTGGAAGATACTTCTTATACCAGATTGACAACTTTAAGATGGCCAAGTTTATCAGGTACATATTATTTGTCGATACGGGGTCCCCTCTAAGCAGTTACTCTCAGAAGGGTGCATATTTCAAAGGCGAGGTGATAGGATTGTCTGTGAGTTCGCATTCGACATCATAGATCATCTCGCGCATGTCGCAAAACTTAATAGGCGCTGAGGCCGTGGATAAGAATATTAAGAGGATTTTGAGAAAGATGGTCAATACTTCTCTGGATTGTTCAAAGAAGCTCCCTTTTACATTATAGGCTTATTGTATTTTTCGCATTCTCTACCGAGCTACACCTTATTCTTCGTGTATCAGATAGAGGTAATGCTACCTGTTAAGATTGAGGTGGGATCTTTGGGAGTAGCATTAAAGCAACATATATCTAAGGCAGTGGGCCTACCTGTTATGATGTTTAGCCTTTTGGATGAGAGTGAATCGAGGCAAAGAACATGTTTAAAGCGATCATATAGGAAGATGACCCGTATCTTAAAGAGGGTTGTTTACGAAATTTCGTGTATCGGTGACCCAGTTTCAAGGCCTCGTGGGATTGATCAGCGACCCGAAAGGTTCCACCGGCTAGAAGACACCTGCATATTCCAGAGTTGACTCGATGGAGCCACCTCGCTGGTAGATCCGACAACCGGCTTTCAAAGCTAGTCAATGTGGATTAACTGAAGAAGTTCTACGTGTGAGATCATGGTCAAGGGACGGGTGGCGCCATTTTGAGAAGCCATATCCCTTTCACATACCATACATCGATATATCCCGTTGTTAGCCCTTTGTGCCTCGCACGCTTCATGATGGCCTTTTCTTTCATTTAGCCTTGCATACCTTTCCTCACCTGGGTTAGGGCCTCTTTGTGTGCGCTTTGCATTTATTGTTTGGATCGGCAAGTATTGCGAGCACATTATGCCATTGTTCATTTGTTCTTTTTAAGGTCATTCATGGTTTCTTCTTTCCTCCATTGTGCATCTTCACTCTACTTGCCTTTGAGTTTTGTTTCTATCATCTCATTTCTTCACTTCTATTTTCCCTTGTGTGATGTGATACACGCTTTGTCCTAGCTACAGTTAGGCCGGTCACACCTTTGTTCCAATCTCTTAGGTTTCGATCCAGAGTCTTATTCGAGGGGACCACGGTTTAGGATTTGAGGTTCATTGGCTAAAGGTGGCAATCCTCTTACTTTGTTGGTTGTTCAAGATAGAAAAAAATTAAAAATAAAAATGAAGAAAAAGAAAGAAAATAGTTACGCTCATTCGAGCATTCATTTCATCAGTATTCAGTTTAGCATTTGCCTGGGCCAGATCATGGCTTGATCATCGAGGTCATTTCAGTCGAGGGACTCATTTTTTCCGAAAGTTGGTCGACAAAGATTATATGATCCTTTCTTTATGGATCCGGTGAAACGTTGGGAGGAGGATTGAGTTTCCTTAAAGACTGTGTCCCCAGATCGGCTATCATCACCTCCTGCCTTATGTTGTCTTGCTCGATTCGCTGCCTGGATGTTGTTCATTACTGCATTTGTATCCCACTTGTTTCTCCACTACTACATCCATTCATCATTTGTCTTATTCCTCATCGCTCTTTTACCTCGCTGATCTGCCTTCTCACTTCTCTTTAATACATATCCTTTGGTGCACATCACTTATCGCTTGACATCGCTCATTCGATGTAGATTAAGTCACCTTTCTCACATGGTTCTTTGATATTTGACATCAGGTGCACAGGGGCTGACATTATTATCTATTGCACTGGGGGCCTTGTTTCCCGCCATTTCAATCACTTTACTTTTTGGCCTTGATTACGGTCCAGTCATAAGACCACCCCGACTCATGAGATGTCGTGCTCGGCTTTTCACGCATTTCTATCTGACAGTTCACTTCACTGGGTACCAATAGGTCTCCATTTCTTGAGGAATATCGAGGGTCGATACTACTTTTCCATTCGGGCTTTGCTCACCTCAGGTTCGTCATGGATGGATTATGGTAGCTTGAATCCTAGAGAGGGGATGCCTTTTCGCGATAAGCCACATATCTGCCACGCATACCCTATCCTTGCATGATGGCAATAATTCTTACACCTGCATAATGTAGCCTATTTCAATTCCATTGATGTTTTAGCCTCGTTTGAGTGCAGAGTTCTAAATTTAGCCTGGCTTTCATACAACAGTAAGCCTGGCTCGCCTCGAGATCAAGTTTTATGAGATATCGTCAATCAATAAGATGCACACTAGGGCATACCCCATACACCGCCCTAAATCGCTTGAGTCCAAAAGTTTGTGTCTTCAAAGTGAGTTATTTCGTAGTTTTCATTAAGACACTGGAAAATATATGTACATACCAGCATACCCTAATGCCTTTTTGTCGATATCGATGTCGAGGAACAAAGTGGATGATTTTTTATCATTATTATTATTATTTTATGAACGGTCGTTCGTGATGTTTTCAACTCTCCGACTTGACCATATGTGCGCTACGCAGATTCTTATATGGTATCGATATCTTAGACTAGGCACTCTTTCTTTGTCATGACTAAGGTGTTTAATTTATGGCTTATTCGAGTCATTTATTGCAGCCCCTAGATGTCATAATCAAGTATACCCCTTGTCATCGAGATTGGTATCTCAAACTTTTGCATCCCGAGTCTCGCCATTTTGTTCTCGGTTTCATTTAGATGCCCGTGAGCGCTCCCGCCGAGCGTCAGCGACTTCGGACATTTCATCTCTGGCGCTCGTGAGCCACGCTCTCACCCAGCGCTCGCCACTTTATCATCTAAGGCTTAGAGCCATGCGTGTTCCCGCCTAGCCATTAAGTTTCTTCTCATCTTGGCGTCAGATCCACTTTCTCAAGCCTTGGGCGCCCAAAGACATGTTCCTCAATCTAGGCGTCAGAGCCACTTTTTCATCTAGCCTAAAGCCTTAATCTGTGTGTTCGCAGCCACTTTCTAATCTCACTGGTCTGAGGCTCCCACTTAGAGTTCACGCCAATTTTTAATTTAGGTTCAGAGCCTCACTTTGGTCAAAGAATGTTTCGTGATTCTGGTACGCCTGCATATGATTCCCATGTCTTGTATTCTCCGGGTGACTATCTTGATATGATCCTTATGTTTCGGGGTTCTCCGATACTTGCTCGGGATTGATCCCCTGCTTATTGTAGCCTCCCGACTCTGCTCTGATTCGATCCCCCTGCTTATATTCTCCCGCACGCCTCATATTCGATCCTGCTTCGAGTCTCCAGATTAGCTCCTGGAGAGAACTCTTGATTTCTCAGACGCGTACTTGCCGACCATTCCGTGCATCACGTCGTTCTCTTATATATTCTCCTACATTGGGTTCAAAGTCTCTCATCCTCCCAAGATCATTCTTGATTCCTTATATTCTCGCATAGTGTCCAAGTTTCCTTATTTTCCCAGATGCATGGGTCATCTAGTCCTTTCTGCCTTACGACCCAATTCCTTAGTGATTCGTACACAAGAGGTAATCCGAAATCAACAAAATTTATTTCCTATTTTCCCTCCCATCATTGAAATGCTACCGCAAAGATAGAATGGTTCAGGTCGAACACTTAGTGGATGGGTTTTCATCCTACAAATGATCTGTGATCATGATTCAAAATGGTGAGGTTTCATTTGGATTTTGGATCTGTATGGCATAGGTGTCATTGTCACTCAGTGGGCTAACTGGAACAAATGAAGTGAGTGACAGGACACTCAAGGTCAATACCAGCTTGATAAATGAGGTTGCACGTGTCCCTGCAAGTTATTTCTCAAGACAAACACATAGTCATAGCCAAACTGATCTTTGTTTAGCTATAAAAACCAACCCTTAAAAACACTCCTATTTGAAACAAAACACTTACTAAGCATTTGTCGTTCCAGCAATGAAAATACATCATTTAACCTAATCAAAGGTCAGAATGGCATCTAGCAATGTCAAGGTATCTACCATTAAGAATACACGAACCCTAAAGCATGACAAGTATTGGCCAAAAGAAACACATTAAATAGCATTAAACCCTAGCGTGAAAGTTCGAACACTTAAATGCAAAGACTGCTTCATTTAAAATGAGAACATGCGACCCCATTAACTAACCTAGCAACCCTCATCTTCATAAGGTTTTGAGGTTGAATAAACATCCTGAGTTGTCATCCTCAAGCAAAATTTGGTAGCCGAAAATGAGAGAAAGAAGAGAGAGAAGAGAGAAAAATCAGAACCTAAAATGAAAAGTCGCATGTATTCAAAGGAATGCCAAAATTAGTATTACAAAAGCTATAAGGGGCTTATATAGTCATACAAGAGATGGAAATACCAAAAATACCAAAATATATGATTACAATGTAACAAATGGAACTACAACTAACGCTTGATCAACAGAGGGCAACACTCTGGCTATGTATAGTGAATTGTCATCATATCAAACATTAGGCTTTGAGCTCGAATATTCAAATTTTCAAGATGACAAAGAATTTTCATTATGATAGCAATCGCTTTATCAAGTAGCTAAAAACCTGTGGCATAGCTTAAATTTAGCAGGATTACGAAATTTTCGCTATGGTTGCGAATTTTCGTAATCCTGCGAACTTTCGCTATGCCATAGCGAAATCCTCGCACTTCGCATTGCCCTCTTCAGATCAGGTTCAGCTCCATTTCTTCGGCCCACTTGACATTTCTTCAACTTGGCTCAATGCAATCGCCGAGAATTCATACGAACTTGGCTAAACAAAGACTAATACAGCTGCTTCTGAAATGATGGTCGATGTCTCAAACCCGCAAACCGGCCTAAACAACCTCGAACAAAATCGCAGCACTAAACGACCTACATACATGTCTATCGCTTAATCATATGATTAGTACTACAAAAAGCACTCAAAACCCATCTAAATAGACTCAAAATAGCACTTTGGGTACTGAACACAATCTCTCTGCCTGACACTGTTAGTCCCTTAGCAAATGCTAAAAACAATCAAGGGTATGCATGTTTGTGCTTGAAAGTATGTATCAAGAAGACCTTACCTTCGCATGAACAATTTGTGACCCCGTACAAAACCATTATGCGAGAGAACAAATACTATAAGAACAAGTTTTAGGCGATCAATTCCAAAGAAGTCAACTCGAACTTCCACCAAAATCTAAGTGTTTTTAGCTTAACCGCTTTGAACAAATAAGTTGTAAAGCTATTCCTCCCAACCAAGCTTACATCGCTGTGGCCTTAAAACTATCGGACTCACCTAACAATGTTACACTCTGGCTTTTCTTGACGTATCAGAGGGGTGCAATGCTAAAAACTCACTTCACCAAAGTCCGTGGTAACGAGGATCCACCACACCCCCAACCAATTAAGGCGTTTAAAGTATCGCTTCTCAAAAGGATCTACCGACCACAAACTCTACAAAAGGCTTCACCCCGACTCGAATGATTTCGAGAATTACACCTACAACTCGCTAAACTCACTCCATCCAATTCGTGGATAGCAACACTAAGCTCAGATGACTTAACCAATGAAGGTTTAGCACCTGCTTTAAAGGTCGCGCCATATACTTCCACTGTTCTGTTTCAAGGCAAAGTGTTACGACTTATATCTCTTTTCTTTCTTTCTTTTTTTTTTGCTTTTTCTTTCTTTCATTTGGAAGACTTCATTGGTCTTCATTTTTCTGCAACAAAACCTATTATGGGTCATTAACAGATCTAAGGCTCACTTGCAAAGGAAAGGGTATGATAAATTTCTCAACCATGATAAACTGACAAATTTATGATTACAAGGTGGATACGCTATCAGCATCGGAACTTCAATCACCAAAAACTTATAATCATGCACGGAACTGTTCTAACATTATGGTAACATATGTGGCTTCAATTCTTCAACTCAAAGCAAGAGGTAGACACAAAATATATACAAATAGCAAATTTCAATTTTTAATAAACGACTGGGCACTCTAGGCATGTGATAATCTGTAAGAACTAAATGCTAAATTATGAACTTTACTTAACACAAATTGTCCCCGATGGGAATGAGAAAGTCAGACATGGTACCTCTCGGGCCAGAGAGGGATCAACCCTGTGAAATGAGGTCGCTCAGGATGGTTTGACATCAGAATGAGCAAACACAAAGAAAACATGCACCAACCATTATTACGAAAAAATTTTCTACAAAGAAACTGACAAAACTATAAATAAATTAGTGGCTTCCGAGATCAGAGCCACCAGCAATGTATGTCCTGGTTTGGCTGAGGGTCCGTATGAGAATTTCCTCCCGATCGCACTCACTATAACATGTAGCTTCACTTCCGTCTACATTAACCTTGTTCACCCTATTATCCTTTGGATTGATTAGGCCCATCAACCATCGGGGTGTGCTTAACGATGAACGGGCTCGGCCCATCGCGAATTTTGAGTTTCGCCTCGAAATGTATGGAGTTTGGAATCATACAGAGGATCTTGGTCCCCTTATGAAATTCTTGCTAGTTATCATTTGATCATGCCATTTTTTCGATCTTTCCTTTGCAATCTTCGAGTTCAAGTAGGCATCATTTCATATTTCTTCCAACTCATTGAGATCAAGGAATCTTTTGACCCCGACCCTACTTAGATCCATGTTCAAATCTTCGACGCTCCACCATGCTTTATAATTTATTTCCACCGAAGGTGACATGCCTTACCATAAACCAACCGAGCAGGGACATTCCAAGAATCGCTTTGAAAGTCGCTCAGAGGCCTACGCATATCGCGCTTTGTGGACTAATCTTTTCGCTATTCACCACCTTCATTAGATGTCTTAATCTCCCCCCGCTGGCAAGCCTCTACTGGCACTCGTTGGAGACGGTGGCGCTGTTCGTGGCTACACTATATTTAGCCATGAGGTTTTTTGAAAGGTTTGCCGCTAAATGTGGAACCCCCATCACTAATAATGGCTTTTCAGCACCAACCAGAAGATGTTTCGCTTTCAAGAATTGAGCACCACCCCGTGGTCGCTGGTTTCAAGCAGGACGTCAACCCATCGACACATACACCCCACCAATATGTATGTATGACTGGCAAAGGACGCTGGGAAAGGTCCCATGAAATCGATGCCCCAAAACATCAAATAAATACCGACCACTAAAATTGGGTCTCGTGAGGCATCATATGACGACGCAGACAATCTTCCGAGTCTTTGGCGATCACACACCTCATTACTCAGCGTGCCTCTTCGGTCAGAAAGGCCGCAGAAACCGCATCGCGCGACCTTCATCACGCCTCGTGGAAGCAAAGTGACCACCATAGGCACTCTCGTGGCAAGGCAATAGAATTCCCCCGTTGTTCCTATTCGTGCACACACTTCCCGGGACATTCGATCTCGCACAGCATTTAAACAAGAAGGCGCTCTTCCCAATAATAGGAATGGATCTTTGCCAAGTGAAGCAGCTTCCTATCCTGTTCTTCAATCGGATGGGATTTCTCCTGTGAGCGAGGAAATTGGCAATGCGGAGCATACCAAAGGAGCTTTTTCCAAACAGATTAGCAAGATTCTTCAGAAATTCATCACATGGGCTAAGCATGTTAACCTCAGCATGGGTTCGCCACTACATTCTCTAATTCTCATTCTTAATTTGCAAGTTAAATTCTCGGGCGTAAAACCCATCTGATAAGTCTTCGCTTAGCATTTTGCTTGGTCGAGATACTTCAGCGTAATGATCCGTGAAATGACTGCATCACCCCAACTAAGTATAAACAAATTTGTCTAAGGCGTAATTAATTCGCCAACAATTCTTTCTCTCAGAAGGCATAGTTCAGGTTTCATCCGTTTTGCTTGCATAATAATTACATGAGGTTTCCCATCTTCTTTAATAAGAACTCCGCTTCCAATAGCAAGATCACTTGCATCACACATCACCTCAAAGGTAACTCCGCAATTAGGTGCTCGTGCATCTATCAGTGCAAATGTCAAACGGGACTTAAGCTCTTCAAAGCTCTCCGACATTCTATTTCCAAACAAATTCTAGCATCTTTCTCTAGCAAACTATAAAGGGGCTTAGCAATCTTCGAAAAGTCCTCGATGAATCTCCAGAAGCCCAGGCCAAGGAATTGCCTAACTGCTTTACATTTATCGAGACTCATACTTGGAAATAAGTTCAATTTTTGCCTTGTCAACTTCATTTCCTGCTGGAAACATGCCCCAAGATAATTCCTCGTTCACCATAAATGGCATTTCTCCCAAATAATATCCGTATTCTTCAATGCACCTCTCGCAGGATAGCTTCAAGATTGGCTAGACATTCTTCAAAAATCACTTCCATACGTTGATGTCATCCATAAACTTCCATTCCACCATATCGCTAAACATACTAAGCATACATCTCGAAAGGTGGCGTGGGCGCTGCAAAGACCAAAAGGCATCCTCCCCGTAAGCATATGCCAAACGGACAAGTAGCGTAGTCTTTTCTAATCTTCTTGGCACTTATCTCAGTACCCTCGAATACCCATCCAAAAAGCAATAGAATGGGGTGTTCGTAAACTATCTCAGTAGTTTACCAATGAAGGGCGTGAGTAAGTGATCCTTCTTGTTACTTCATCGGTGCCTTCAGAATCTATGCATACCCTCCAACCTATGATAAGTTTGGTAGATACCACCCTTTTCATTTTCTTTTCACAGCTGGTCACCCTTGATTTCTTAGGCACTACCTCGAAGGCTTACCTAAGTGCTATCGAGACGGGGTAAATGATACTGAAATTTTTGGCAAAGAATTTCATGCTGTGACTTCAATGCGAACTACTCTGAACAGATTCAACCTCCTTTTCAGGGGTCACAACAGCCTTTAAAATTCTTCTTCAATAAATGTGGTGAGTGCATTGTTGGGTTTATGTCTTTAAATCGTAAATTTTCCACCCCAAGGCTTGCTTGTTCCTTTGAGGAGGTGCAAAGCAGGTTGTGCCCGGCGAAGGCCAAGAGCTGATGATATTACAACCGGATATCAAGCCTCGTTTTCTTCCAGAATGCATATTTTAACTCAACCGGTGTGGCTCGAGCTCTAATTGTCGAGGTTCCCTTTCTGTTCTACAATTCGCCAACAGAGGTAGAATTTCTATTTTCTTCTCCAAAGACTCCTCGCACTAGGCCCATGCATTGAGGTTCTTGTTGCTCCACAAGGCACTTAGAGAACTCCGAGGTTAACACCTTCGCGCTCATTGGCTGTTCTTCAAGAATTGTAGCACATTATACGAGACTTCTTCACAGTTGTCCTCCACTTTGGGTGCATATGCGCTACTGGAATGGAAGATATTGAGTTCCTAAAGTCATATTCCCAAATGTGGTTACATAACCCCATTCCGTGATTTATTATGGCATTGAGTAGCCAATAATGGCCTTCCCAATATGATGGGCACATGATTGGCTCCCACTACAACTGACTCTACTGTGTCAAGTCTGTGAAATCAAGGATAGTAGAATCACATCCACTTGTATTAAAACATCCTCAATGGTCCCTTTGGTATTTTAATGGACCCTATCGTAGAGGCGATTATGATGGAAGTGGGCTTCAATTCTCTAAACCAAAAATTTGCTTGTACATGGAATATGGCAGTAGGTTCACGCTCCAGGTCCTAACGGTGCTTTTCTACATAATACCTCGATATTAAGCGAAGTTGTAGGACATCCCGAGGTCCTTATATTTCTGAAGTCTTGCGCTCAATGATAGCACTTACTTGCTCGATCAAAAGGCCATTTATTAACATTGAAGCCTCTTTTACCGTACATAAGTCCTTCAAAATTTAGCATATGTGGGGACTTGTTTGATCGTGTCGAGGAGGAATGTGCTTTCACTTGTCGCGCCACCTCACAAATTTGACTTGGTTGTTGAATTTTCTTTTTCGAAGCCTTTGTGGGAATGGAGGGGTACAACTGGAAGCTCACCTCTTCCCTTTTTGCTGACTGTTCTTCCTCTGGTGGATCAGCTCTTGTGGGGAGTTGTCTTAGGCGGAGTCTTGGGATTTGTTGGTCTCGGTTCTTTACCCTCCCTCAAAGTCACCCACTTTGCCTTGACTGTCAATTCTTACATTTGGATCATTGGGCGAGAGCCTATTTCATGCACTCCTTCGGGTTTCTTTGTGTGGGAAGGAAATCTCCCTTTTTCAGAACCCTGCTGCTGGTTGGACAACCTAGAAATCTCAGAGTGCATACTGTCCAATTTCCTGTTGAGTGAGCTCTCTACTGCCTCAATTTTCTGATTAGTCTGAACATTCAACACCTTTTTTTCTTCTACAAACGTGCCTACCACTTTGCTTAAATTCAGAATTGCCTGCTCAACAGGAGAAGAAGGTGGAGGCTGCTGCTGCTGTGCTCCTGGAGGGACATGTGCAGGGGGTTTGGGTTTCCATGGAAGGTTTGGATGATTTCTCCAATTGGGGTTATAGGTGTTGCCATATGGAGCATTTGTAGGTGACTTATTTTGACCCAAGACATGGGCATGCTCTTGACAGTGCTCCCCATGGTGGCTATTTGACTGACAATCAAAACAAGTTGGCTGAGATCTCACGAGTGACTCGATCCTTCCTTGCACTTAATGCGATTTCATTTCCAGCTCCTCTAACCTTCGGGTCAAAGTAGTCAGTTTTGCTTTCATCTCCATATCTTCGGAAAGTGCATAAATGCCTCCCCTTTGGTGGGTCGAGCTTCATTCTTTCAGCTTCCCTCGGATTCAGTTCATCCCAAGCCTTGGAAGTTTCAGCCACATAATTCAAGAGAAGTCCATGGCCATCCCGGGTTTGCTTTCAGTCGCCTCCACACATGGTTTCTAGGTTGCTTCATGGCCGGGAGACATACCATCATAAAAATGATTCCACTAGCATCCATGTATCAAAACCATGGTGTGGGCATGCATTGATGGTCTCCATGGGCCTCCCCAGCAACGTCAAAATTTCTCATTGTCATGGCCCAGGAGTAAATTAATAGATCTTGCCTCTTCAAGCTTTGTTGGTCTTGGTTATGCGAAGAATTTCTTCAAATTCGAAAGCGAAGATCGGCCAATTTCTAATCGTTCTCGGCCTCAGTGAATTGAGCCATATTTTGGCATCCCTTGAGGTTAACGAGAATCCTTCAACTTTAACAATTCCATAGGTTATACCCTCCTTAAAAGTTCATGCATACTTCCTCAAAATCCCGAATGTGTGAGTATGGTTTTCATTCTCCATACCATGAAATGTGGGAAGCGGGGCACGAATAAGGTCTCAACTGCTGCATCCTCGATGGAGTGGTATGATGCGGAAGGAGCACTCACTCTAGGAGAAGTGTATGTGGTCCCTCATTGATGTATGTTGGATTCTTCAGTGCCTTCTGCGACTTCTTTGTTCTCAATTAGAGGATCCATTTGATCCCTTTGTGCACAACGATTTCTGACCTTGCTCAGCGGGTGTACCAACTCTTTCTGATCTACGATATCCCTCTATCCAATGATGCATAAACACACCTTAACACAAAATGGGACAAAGCAAGAACCGAACAAGGCTTGCCACAAAGGATCGAGTGTTAACCAAATAGAAAATGGCATTTACGTAAAAAAATAGAAAACAACCCGGTGAAGTGCGAATAAAAACTTGAAGTTCTAACAAACAAAATTCAAAAAGGGTCGAAAGATCAGAGCACTTGTAATGTAGATTACAGAAGTTCATATCAACTCATCATCGTGATCTGGCACCATCCCCGACAGGCGCCATTTGATTAAATTGCCCACAGTGGGTGATCGAAATCCAGCGAATTTGTTTCCTATTTTTCCTCTATTGCGTAGTCGAGCTCTTGTAGTATAAGCGGTCTAGGGTCGAACACGGGGATAGTTTTCATCCACAAATGATTCGTATCATGATTCAAAATGGTGAGGCTTTCATTTGGATTTTGGATTTGTATTAAAAAGTGAGGTGTTGTTGTCACTAGGCTACTTCAGAGAAATAGCGAGTGAGGTGTGATAGGGAGACCTTGAAGCAGGTCACTAGCTTGATAAAATGAGGTTGCATTGGTGTCTCAGAGTTTATTTCTCGTATTAGGGCAAATGACATATAGTCATAGCCAAAACCGGATCTCTGTTTAGCTATAAAAACCAACCCTTAAAAACACTCCTATTTGAGTCAAAACACTTACTAAGCATTTAATGTTCCAGCAAGTTTGAAAAATACATCATTTAACCTAATTTCAGTGGCTCGTAAATGGCATCTAAAGAATATCAGTGTATCTACCATTAAGAATACCTTTGAACCCTAAGAAACATGACAGTATTGTAAGAAACACATTCTGTGCTTATTAAACCCTAGTGTGGAAAGTTTGAACATAAATGCACTACTGTTTCATTTAAGCGGAGGAACACTCACGGGACCCATTAACCAACCCTGCTTAACCCTCCTCTTCAAAGGTTTGAGAGCAACAAACATCCCTTGAGTTGTCATCCTCAAAGGGGTGTGTTTGGCAGCTGAGAAAATGAGAGAAAGAAGAAAGAGAAGAGAGAAAACTATAACCTAAAATGAAAAGCTGCGTGTATTCAGTGAATGGCCAAAGTTAGGGTTACAAAAAGTTATAAGGGGGCTTATATAGTCATACAAGAGATGGGAAATACCAAAAATACCAAAAATATATGATTACATTGGGGACAAAATGGGAATTATACAAAACGGGGTCGTTTGGATCAAAATGAGAGGGCAACCAATTTCGCTATGCATAGTGAATTTCGCTATCATAGCGAAAATCTGAGGCATAGCGAAAATTCAAATTTTCGCTATGCACAGTAATTTTCGCTATGATAGCGAAAAACTGTGCATAGCGAAATTTCGCAGGGATTGCGAAATTTTCGCTATGGTTGCGAAATTTTCTCTATGCCATAGCGAAAATCCTGCACTCCCTACATTGCCTTCTGCATTAAGTTCAGCCTGCATTTCTTCAGTTCCACTTGACATTTCTTCAACTCGGCTGCAATCGCCGAAAATTCATACGAACTTGGCATAAAAACGGCCTGTCTGGCCAAGCTTGAAATGATGGTGATGTTCCCAAAACACATAAAGCGCGAAACAACCTCGAAACAAAATCAGTGAGCACTAAACGGACTGCACCATGTCTATTGGCAATTCAACTATGATTAGTACGCAAAGCACTCAAAACCTATCTTAAATAGGACTCAAAATAGCACTTTTTGGGTACTAATCACTTAGCCTTCTGTATGGTTGTGCGGGGACAAAATTGTTGGTCCTTGGGTTCTTCACTAAAGTTCATTTCATTCATTCACCGTTCGTACTACGTACTTGCGAATCATTCATTCATTCACTCTACTGAAGAGGGGCATATTTGTAGACCCTCAATTTTGTCTCTCGACACTTGCATTTATCTTAAGGGTGTCACTTGCACCAATTTTTTTCGTATGGCACGGTCATGACCACCTTTTGGGCTTAATCGGTTTTTAAGCCTTGTGTGGTTTCGTCTATGGATCAATGTAGTGCGAGTGTGTGGTTCATTTTGGAGTGCCTTCTTGGCCAATTCCCTAGTTGTTCACATCATGCTATAGGGAAGAAAGGAGGCCTCCCAAAGATTTTAGTTCAACTGGAAGTCATCGGTGCATGGTTCATTTTCGAAGCACTTGGGTTTGTTTCAAGCATATTTCCTCATCCGAACTTGGAATCGTGCGTTGTTTTTGGACTCCTTATTCTTCAAGAAATATTATGTCAAAATGTCAATTTTTTTCTCAACTAGGCTCAATAGGTTGGAAGCAGTTCGACCAATTCATCGAACCCGACAGTAGAGCATGATTTTGGTGATCTTGGAGCCCAAATCCTACATGGTTCGGGCCCATAAGCCTCATATAGGTCTTGGGAAATATTTTGGGTTCATTTTGGGCCTTGGTTTGGGTTCCTTGCAGCCTACCATGAATCCATATGGATTCTTAGTGATGAAGCAAGGAAGTAGATGTGGAGAGAGTAGCTCACCTCGTGACTATGTGAAGTGTTTATGGAGCCGGTTTTCAAGGTTGATGGGGGATTCTCAAAATTGAATGAGGAAAAAGCGAAGTGGAAGTGGGAGACCAAGGGTTACGATATAAATCCAGAAGTGAAAGAAAAGGGTGACCTTTTCCTTTGCATTTTTGGGGGGGGAGGACTGTCGAGTTTGGTGAGGGGAAATGAACGAGAGGGTGGAGAAGGTTTGGGCATACGAAGTTACGGGTGCACGTGAGTGAGCAAGAGAGAAGGGAGTAAGGGCTCTTAATAGGTGAGGACTGCAGGTCTTTTGAGAGAGTAAAGGGAAGACTCTGTTTGTGGATTTGTTTTTGGTTAGATATTTGGAGCGAGGTTCAACTTGTGAGCCTCTGTGTGCTAAGGCAAATAGAAGGAAAGGCAGTCTTGAAGCCAAGAAAATTTCTACTTTAGGGAGATAATCTGGTAAGCACTAATTCTTGTATCTCATTCCTTTCCTTTTAGATTTTCTTCTCTATTTAAGAGACATGTTGAAACTTCTATGGCTGTTTCAAATAAGGAGTGTTTGAGGATTTGTTGTTGTTCCTCTTCCTTTTGATATATTTCTCGGTTCATAGTTGGTTGATATGTTTCTCCCTACATCGATTTAGAATGGCATGGCTTTGTTTTGAGTTTTCCTTTAAGAAATAGGAATTTGATTTGTTGTCCTCACTCTAGTTTCTTTGCTAACGGTGTGTTGAATTGCACCCTTTGTCAATACATGATGTTCATGAATGGAACTCCAGGTTTATAATATTCTTTTCCACCTTTGACTATCTCAGCTTTCATGCTCATCCTGGGAGGGAGGTTCTCAGGCATGCCCTTTTGGATTGTTGTTTTTCTCCTTTAATTTTGTGGCATAAAAGAGTGATCCTACACTGTTCCTAATTCTCCCTACTTGTTTTTTAACAGTCACTTTTTGGATGCTCTTGATATGTAATTGTTGTATGGTTTCATTTTTATGTTTTCTATGGATGTCTCATTTTGGGTTGGTTTCGATCAGGAATGGGGAGGAGTGACCCACTTTTTGATGTGTGGGTTATAGAGTCACTGCCTTCATTAGTTTTGGTTTTGGTTGAAGGTCATTGTGACCTCCTGATTGTTAAGGGAAGGATTCTTATGGCCTTATAGCTTTGGATTGAGGACCTTCATAGATGCTAGATTCAGTTGGCTATATTGGTATGGGCGTTTCTACCACTTGGTTTTTCTTGAAACCTCCTTTGCTTGGTATTGAGAAAGGGTCTCCATGACCTTCTCTATTTTTTTTTAATTTGGGGCTACCCGTGATAATCTGAGCTTAAACGGGTCTTGTACTTTGCATGTAGAAGGTTCCATGTGGTTGAAATTTCGATTTGCTTCTTAGTGATTCTAGTAGCTGCATTGGGGCACTTTAAGTGGCTGATTTTCGGCTGAATTCATAGGCTATAAGTGGTTGAAATTTTAGTTTGTTCCATAAGATTTAAGTAGTTGTAGGTAGGAGACATAGGTAGTTGAATTTCAGCTTGGTTCTTGGGAATTTAAGTGACCGCATGTGGATGTCTGTGTGACCAAATTTTCAACAGGCTTTCTTGAGCTTAGGGTGGCTGCATTGCTTGTAGGTTAATGGGTTCCATGGTCTTCATTTTTTATAGGATGGGGTGTGTGGCTTGGTGGCAGCCTTGTTTTGAACACTTGGCCTTGTTTCAGTCAGTTCTCACTCATCTAGACTTGGAATCATGTGCCATTTTTTTTTGTTGGATTCCTTATTCTTTGAGGACTTTCAAATTCTCAACTGGCTCGACCGGTTGGGAACCGGTTCATCAGGTTTTTTCATGGGTAACTTTGATCACGGTACAATTGGAGCCCATAACCTTTGTGATTCAAGCCCAATCATTCCAGATCAGTGTTAGGCTTTGTTTAGGGTCTTAAATGTCAGGTTAATGTGGGTCCATTTTGGATTCATAAGAATTATGGGCTATGCGGGTCAAAGGTGGTTAGTTGAGCACCAGTAGTTAGTAATATATTGTGGAGGTTGATTCTTTGTGATGAATTGGCATGGTTTTATAGCTACAAGGGTGGTGTAGCAGCAATGAGTAGCTGAGATGCAATTTCTGGTTTCTCATGGTTTCCCTTGCTTTTTATATTTAATTTTGCGGGATTGTTGTATGCTTGAAATATGTGACTAACCTTCTCATACAGCACATGGCTAGGTACCACAGGTATGTGCTTTGATGTTGGATAATGGAATTCATGTGAATACTTGATGCTTGTTTGCCAAGCACGATTGACAAACTGCTTATGTAGCACATGGCTAATGACCACAAGCATGTGCCTTTGGTTATAATTTGTTGAGTTTAAATGTATGTTGGATGCCACCTAGGATTATGCAATTCATGTCTTCTGTCTAGCCTAGGTGATTAACGAATATTTGACCTATATGCTCCCATGTGCCCAATTCATTAGTAGAGACTAAGTTCTAGACTTAGAAGGGTGCTACCTCACATGAGGTACCTTCCCAATAAGTAACCTAATCCCCGGACGACTCATGTTTTGCAGACCGTTTCTTCTTGACTGGAGTCATTAGGGGTTTTTGTTCTTGCTTAATTTTCCTTTTAATAAAATAAAAATAAAAAGTAAGTGGTGACTCCAAATAAAACCGTTTCTCCTAGGGAACGGATTTTCCAAAACTAGAAAACATCAACATTTATTTTCTTTTTTTCATTTAAAGGCGAGTCGTGCCGGCCCATGGATCGAGTAGGGTCCACAAATTAGCGACTCCGCTTGGGATCTAACCTAGAATCTCTGGTTTCATAAGAGGATTAAGCTTGAACTTGAGCTGGGTATATTGGAGCACATTGTTCATTGATCAGTAGACTCTTAGGCTATACGGATGACAAATGATATCCCACCTACTTAATTAGTATTTGTATTGCATGGTTTGTTGATGTGTGTATGTTCACTTGTTTGAATATAGCATGATCACTCATTGATTTTGATACCTAGCTGTGTGATTCTTATTGGCATGGGTCGTTATTTTTGTGTGTAGATTACGTGGTAGGCTATCTCTTCGTGCATGACTGCCCTTTCTCCTGCATGTCTGTTTGCCACTTGTCTTTGTGGGATGCGTGTGTATTCCTTTATATCTGGATCACTAGTCTTGATCAACTATTCTTCATTGGTTTCTTTAGTTTTTTTTTTTTTTTAAGTCATTCCCGATTGTTTGCCTTCGACCCGAAATTTGGAGTGTTTGGAATAAATTATAGAAAAGAGCTATATCGATGTTTGGGAGCACCATGGAGAAGATGATTATCTGAGCAAAGAAGACCTGTATAGCCCTGAGTTGGATTTTATGGATACATACATGGCCAGTGTGTTGGCGGGGACCTTAGGTTGCGTCCTCTTATTGGTACGGTCATCCAACTTTTATGACTTGCTTTTGCCCTTTATTTCCTTTGAAGCCACCTTACCCCTAAGATATTGCCATGTCAGAATCTTGCTCCTATACATGGATCCATGTATCGGTTTAGCTATAAGCATCACATGTTAGTTCATTCCCTCAGAGGATTTAGTTATAGGATTACATTAGTGGAGTGATTTCAGGATTGGTAGTCACAAGGACTGACATGCCCCTTTTCCTTTTGTAGGATTATTGATTGAGACAGACCTAGGTTCTCGAGCATGGACTAGGGTCAAGGGCATGCTTGTTAGAGGATCAGATCCACACAGTCAGTTAGAGCAGTCATCAGATCATAGAGACATGGACTCCTAGTATGCTACTGTCGACTGGTTGGCTTAGATTACATATACCATTGCATCACTTAAAAATCTTTATTTTAGGATTCAGATTCGGAGGATTGGGCACGGGCCCCACGATACTCCGATTACGGGAGGTACCTGCGCCCAGCTCTGCTCGCCGCCACCCTCCCCTACCACCACCACCACCACCACCACCAGCAGTTCAGTCAGCTCCCAAGGCAAGGGCATTTTTTTGTAGGATCAGAATGAGACTACGCCACACTCTGTTGTGGCACCTGCGTAGGTTGTGGATGATACCCAAGCCCGTATTGATAGGATTGAGTAGAGGATGAGATCATTATGGGTTTCTAATGAGGTTATGAGTTAGGATGGATATGATGACTTACCAGTGGCAACCTTGCCTATTGAGTTCTTCATGCTAGACATTGAGAGATACACGGGGATCGGGTGCCCCCGTATTCACTTACAGTTGTATAGAGCTGTTATGCACGGGCATAGGTTAGACAAGACATGATGATCGTGTTGTTCTCTCTATCCCTAAGCGATGCTACCCAGCGGTAGTTTGCTTCATTGGACCCCTCATGACGCCAGACATGGACTGATCTAGCATAGGAGTTTCTTATACAGTATTCCTTTAATAATGTAGTTGATGTATCCCGGAGAGAGTTAGAAGCCCTCATACAAAGGTCGGATGAGACATTTACCTCCTTCATCTCCCGCTGGAGGGAGAGGATAGCACATATTATTGATAGACCCTCATAGTGCGATCAAATCAATATGATTATGCGTAGTCTTTAGCCCCGCTATGCTAGACATCTCATAAGCTTTCCGCAGACGAACTTTGGTTCATTAGTACAGACCCTCTATGGCATCGAGGAGGGTATAACCCGAAGGTTATGGGTAGATTCTTCCATTTCAAACTTAAAGGGGAAGAAGCCAGGGTCAGGAACTAAGCCATCAGATGTTGGTATCATTGGCCTTGTGAGACCACGGTACTCGTGTAAGCCCTCGGAATTTCAGTTTGTGTTGGATACTTCTTATCGGATGATCTGACATGATCGGTGCGGACCGATCACCCTGCTAGGTCGACAAGGCTTGCTTATGCGCATTCCTTTGCCGGCGGGCCTCCATCCTACGGGAACCCTCAAGGCCACCCATACAGTTCCATCAGTATAAAGTACTACCTCCCGTAGGGAGTCTCTTTGGGCAAGTTCACATAGCTAGGGATGGTTGAGCGGCGTTTCGAGGAGATTAGTTGAGGGGGACCGAGTTATCCACATTACCACCCCTGCCGCCTACCACAAGCGGCGCTCAGGATTCGGGTAGATCTTCATTGTGCCCCTGCTAAGGGGTAGGTCATGACACGAACCGGTCTTCAACATTGAACCACTTCGAGATTTTATAGATCAGGGTTTGGTTTATTAAGAACGACCCACAGTGGCCACAGATCCGCTCCCCACTCATGACACTAGAGCTGTACCTCTACCCCTAGGGGGAATCCATTTGATTGAGCACATAGAGAGAGACATATTTATGATGGGATAGGATGGCAAGGCTCCTCAAGCGATCAGTCTTTATGAAGACTCAGATTTTTTTGGATATACATTTGACCAACGAATTCCCAAGCCATTTAGGTTGACCCCATATGAGATTCCTTAGTAGCCCGCACTCTTACTAGTATATTTACAACATGTGCCGCCTATGACATCATTCATATTGCTCCACACAGGGGATATGGGCTCACTCCTGAGATGTTGAATGGTCGCACGGTGGGAGGGTAGCACATCCTCCCCCCGTGGATAGACCACTTGCTGGTACAGTTGCTAGAGAGGAGATTCAAAGAGAGGATGATGAGATTCTGCCCCAGCTTTGACTACTAAGGCTCGCATATCTATTTGGAGCCTCTTGGCCTCGTCTAGTACACACAAAGATGCATTGGTGATGAGTCTTAAACTCATATATTTTTAATCCAATTTTCTAGCTTATTTTTAGTATATTGGTCGTTTTAATGTCAAATTATGGATTATTCACCTTTGTGTTTCAGAGGTTTTAATTTAAAAGAAGAAAATTTAAGCAAGAAGAAAAAGATCAATTGCGGCGGTCATGTCACAATGAGTTACGTGTGTCACAAACGTTCAAGAAAATGGCTAGGAAATCATCACTCTGATCTTTTTTGTTGCAACCTGAAAGGAATGAATATAGAAGAAGAGCTATGTTGCGACATAAGACACCATGTCACGACATAACATTAGAAGAATGTAACAAGTCAACTAAGACAAAGAGAAATAATGTTGCGACAAGGTTTCTTATGCTGGATGTCAAAACCAGAAGGGACCTGTTGTGACATAAAAGCTCCTGTTGCGACACTAGAAAAAGGAAGAAAGCGAGGGTGCATTAACAGACAAGGTATCTTGTGTCGAGATAAGAAATTAAGATCAATCTGGGGGAAGAATACTATAATGATTAGTTTATGTTACGACACGAGGGAAAAATATAAGAGCGAGAATCTATGGCGACATAAAATCTATGAGGCACGATTATTGCAAATTGGAAGTCTTGTTGAGACAATGTATGAAGAAGTTACATCGCGGAAGGTAATAAGATATCATAACACTAAAAAGACAAAGTTTACAGTCTGACGGAGAAACAAAATCCGCGACAAGTGATCTTGACTTAGTGGGTTGACATTGCGACAAAGAGTTCAATGTTGCGACGTCGCGGCGAAGAGAAGTTTTGATGTCGACGGAGATATTAGGTCTCGACACATAAATGGTGAACACATATAAACTAGATTCACGACAAACTTTTCCATCTCGTAACAAAGATTCCAACACAATGAAGAGAAGTCTTGTCGTGACACAACGAAGCTGGTCGCGACCGCAGATGGGCTGAAGGTAAAGTCTTGTCAGCGACATAAAAGCCGTCATGACGAGAAAACATACAACACCCGATAGACTATGTGTAAATATAAAAATGAAGCTACAAGCAAAATCAGGTTAAGTGGAACAAGACTACATCGTGACATGGAAGCGGAATGCTATCAATACAAAACATTGTTGCAACAGAACTAAACGAGGAGACTAATGGCGACGCAGAAAGCGAGTTGCGACACAATTTGGAAGAAGTTGTATAGAAAAGATGTCGCAACACAATTGTCAATGTCACGACATAATTGTTCCAGTAAACACACATGAGAATGTTGCGACATAGAATGGACACAACGACAGACCTTGCAGGATAAAGTGTTAAAGAGCCAAAGAAAGATCTGTCGTGATAGAGGAAACTTTGTCGCGATAAAATAAACATGTTGAAACAACAATCTCATCATGATAGAATCTTTAAATGCTGCGAAGCAAAGATGCAACAAAGAATTAAAGTTATGTCGTGATAACACTTTCAGGTCGCAACCAAGAATGCAATCCAGGCCAGAATTTTGGGAATCCACAATGTAGCCTCGAATTTAGGGCCCAAACTTCTGGGGCTCTATAAATAGAAACATTTGAGGAAAGCGAGGCAGCCAGTCGGCTGAAAACCAGAGCATCTAGGGAGCTGAGGACTCTTTTTTGTATTATATTTTTCTTTATTTTCTTTACGTCGATTAGAATTAGTGTAGGATTTCAATTTTTTTACTTGGACCCGAAGCAGTGGTGTTGAAGATTTCGAAGTTGAGCTATTTTATTTGAAGATCATTTAGATTCTTGTTTGAATTTAATGAAGTCTAGAGAAAAGTTGGAATTTATTTCTTTCAGTTAATTACAGTTGCATTGGAAATTTCCTGATCAGTATTTCAGTGTTTACACGATTAGTTTTAAGGCAACTTATGGAAGATATGATATTAGTTGGTCTTTGCATGTTAGACGGAGATTTCTTAGATTGAAATTCAAATTTATTTGAATAGTCTTTGTTCATAAGAAATGAATCGTTCCCCAAACATTAGTAACTTATACCCGATTGGAAGCATTTGTCGCTATGATTTCAGGAGGCCCTGCGGGTGATACGAGTTGGAATTCACGAGCATGGATGCATTACTTAGGGGTATGCTAGACTATTATTGAAGAACTATTGAGCTCACGAAGATTATGGGCTAAGTCAATTTACTCATGGTTTGAGAATTGATTAAAGGATCTATCAATTTAATCAATTAGAGATTTCTCCTTGGTCTTGAGGAATGTATCTTGATCCTATGTTAGCTTAGATCTAATCAAGGAGCAGAGAGAGACTCTTGCAAAGATCTCAGGATGGACATCACTCATCTTGTAGAGATCTAGAAAATGGCCTTGTCTTGGGAAGCAAGAAATCTGCAGTTATAAGAAATGGGTATGAAGTATTGGAAAAGAAAAATACCCAAATCTTACAAAGAAAATCTGATTACAAGTAATTGATTAGATACATGTTTCAGAAATGAACATGACTTTCTAATCAATGAAATGTATGGTTAAGGGAGAGATCCAAACTACACTACCTTACCTCTTGACATTTTCAAATTCAATCAATGAAAGAATAAATTGGGTATGTTGCGAGGAATTGGTGTATTTCAGTGGTAAATCCCGATGTCTACTTCCAGAAATAATTTGGTTCAGTCCAATTAGGTCTAAGATTTTAAATTTTCCTTTTTTTATAGATGTAGAAATTTAAACAGTAGAATTCTAGTTAGGTTACTGAAAATTATATGAAAAGGAAGTTCAAATGAGTGAACTGATGATTAGGGTAGTTGAACTTTAAATTCTTTTTATCTACGTGGGAATGTCAGGACTTATAGGTCCACTTTATTACTTATTTTGACACATTACATTGCAACATTTTGACCAAACTAAATCTTCAATGAATTCAATGACAAATCATTTTTATTATGCATACATGTTCTATTTTGGTCAACAAGTTTTTGATGCCTTTACTGGGGACTAGATAATAGTCCTTTGGTAACAGTAGCAGAAATTTGATCCCTATAAAAAAAATGGTCAACAAGTTTTTGGCGTTGTTGTCGAGGATCGAAGGAATTTAAAAATCAATATTCAAACAAAAGAGAGAAATGCTAATTTGGACATTTTTTTTCTTTGTTTTACAAAAATTTCAGAAAAACAACAAAAACAGTTTTAACAGCAGTGGTTGAATTAAGCCACTGATATTTTTGGAAGCCTAAACAAATATATAATTTTTTATATCACTGAATCCATTTGATCTCAATGTGTTTCTTTTTTCAAGAAGAATTTAAATGCATAGAAGACCATAAGCAAATCTGTTGCCTCTGGACACTAAAATTGAGAGAACCTTGCAAAATCTGAAAAGAATAAACAGTGCAGAATCCATAAATATGGCAAATCATAGAGAAAGATTGTTGGCTATTCCAGAAGAAGAAGAAGAAGTAGAGAGACCTTAAAGGCCTAACACTATGGAAGAATTTTGGACGCCTATTATCTAAGGAGTACTTTCGGCTGTGAGATAGCGCTACATTGGAAGCAAACAATTTTTGAGCTAAAGCCACGACTTTGATTATTATGGTGCGGCAACGTCAATTCACAGACCCGCCATAAAGATCCCGATGAGCACTGGGGAGATTCGCGAGGATAGCAAATCTGATCGAAGATGAGTGGAGAGGGCGGATGTAATCAAGCTTCAACTATTCCCATTTTCCTTGAGAGACATAGCAGCAACTTGGTTTGAATCACTTTGCCCGGTGGGATCGGTGAACACATGGGAAGCGTGGAGAGCCGCGAGTAGATTTTTTCCCTCCCGACTCTCCCACTGAGATAAGAGGAGAACTAATTGTCTTCAAGCAAGGGAAAGATTAGAGTCTCTACATTGCATGGGACAGGTTCAAAAGACTACTGAAAAGATGCCCTATGCATGTAATAGATCTGACAACTCATATGGATATTTTCTATCATGCCATGAATTATGCCTCTAAGGGTATAATTGATGCATCCTGATGATTTTAAAGAAGTGCAGGAACGAGGGACGATTGAAGACCTAGTCGAATGCGGCTACAAGGCTCCATGTCGACTTGAGAGCAGCAACGGGATGAAAGGAAATGTCTTATTGAATTTGATAGAATGACAACCATAGAAGTAAAGTGGATGCGATGATGAACAAATGAGAACGGGGAAAGAAAGAATGCCTGCTGTATGATGGGAGCGATGGGAAAGAAATAAAAGAAGTGTTGAGGAACTAGTTGGAGAAAAGCCCTACCAAGTTGAGGAGGCCAAGTATATGAGTGAGCAAAGAAGTTATCACTTCAAGCCTAACTGACTTACTTGACACACTACACGTGGAACCATGAAAACTTTCATATGGTGGAAGAGCACCAATGAGGCCACAGGCACAGGCCAGTGCCCGACAAGCCTATGCTTGGCCCAAGTTCCAGAACAATAGCAGTGGAGGAAAATAGAGGAGAGTATGAGGTGGGGAGAAAGGTTCGATCTTTGAAGATCAGGTGCTTCATTTCATGTAGAAAAGCAGAGGATTTTGAATGCATGAAAGGGATTTGACCTTGAAATTTTCAAACAAGCAGTAATCATTTGAATGTCTGATATCCAAAATAGAAATTTGGAGACTCTAAGTGCGGGTTGGCGCATCTTTTTGAAGCGTCGATGCATTTCCTATGAGATCAATCCAAAGATCTCACATCAGCAACATTGAGAAACGTGATAGTGCGAGGCGGAAGGGTCTAGATAGCATCTTGGTTTAATGAAGAATAACTCCTTATAGAGGAGCAAACAAGAAAATTCACGGAACTAAGACACTTTGTAGCTTAAGTCTAGCTAAGGACATTACGCGGCGGTTTATTTGGGACGACAACTAATGAGAATTTTAATTTTAAGTTTAATAGTTTGATTGATTGATGGTACAGGCATTTGAAGTTTTAGTTAATTTATTAATGTTTTATGTCGGTGTTGATTTGGGGATGATGACTGATTGAGAAAGATCTTGAAGCGTGTATAAAGAAAATATGTAGAAAATGACCACAAGGGGGAGTAATTCTAATTCCATAAACCTATATTTAATGACAATGCATATCTGAAGTTGGTGGGAATGTTAGCATGTTTGAATAAAAATATATTCTGAAAATCAAAGAAAGACATATTAAATTAAGAAATGAGAAGAGTTTTCATGCATGAATTGAAGAAGTTTGACAGGTTTGGACTAAGTGTTCTACTTATGTTCAATTGAGTAAGAGTGGTTGTATCTTGCCTTGTAGATGTTTTATGAGGAAGAAAGATAAAAATTTAGAAACTTTGATTAATGTCATAACACACTTTTGCATTATTACGTGACACACTTGAATTAGGAAGCAAATTGAAAGGAAGTTTATAACATGCCAGATTCTCAATGTCATGACTAAATTTAAAGATTACAAAGAAAATGGCGCAACTTATTTTTGTGTCGTGACCTGATAGGCCATTCTGTCTCTAAAATTATGTCCCGACAACTTCTTTTTTACTTGTCGCGACAGAGCATTAATAATCAGCAAACCCCCGGGCAATGTTGTCGCGACATCAAATGAAGAGCAAGATCAACCAGTTAGCTTATAAATAGAAAATTTTTGAAAACTGAAGAGCCACCTTTCTCATAAACTCTCAACCTTCTCAACTTCTCACTCAAATTTCCACATTCCTTTAAAACCCTAGAGCTCTGAAGCCCTGACCCTACCATATCTGACTCTACCACCCTAATTCCCGTCCTCAACGAACTCTTGGAAGAGTATACCGAGCTTGAAAATGAAATAGAACAAGGTTCTTATGAAGCAATCGTGTAAGTTGAGGACAGAGAAGATAAAAATGAAAAGCAACAGGAGAAGGGAGAAGAGTCGAGAAAAGAAAGGAGCTAATGAAGCGGAGTAGAACGGATGAAAGAAAGAAGCCAAAGAGCTTTATTTAGGAGAAAAAACATCGACTCTAATGGAAGGAAGTTTGAAAGACAGAGGCTTCATTGCCGAAAGAGGGTTCAAAAAAGTTATCTCTCCTGCACTAAAAATGCCGGAAAAGGGAGGATGGCAGTCATTGGGTGAACACAGAGGGAACACAGTTTAGCCATCTTTGGTGGCTGCTAATATGATAGAAAAAGAAGGAAAAGGAGTATATGTTGGGGTCGTGGGAGTTCGGTAGGATGAAATAAACTAATACGAGGGGTGAAAAATGATGGTTCTAAGTTCAGAAACAACTCAAGGAACGAGCAAATAGAAAATAGTAGACCTCACATTTGGAAAAGGAAAATGGAAGGGGATAAGGAAAGCCACCCCAAATCCATTGCGGAGGGCGACCAAAGAAGCCAAGGTATGTGATTCTCTTTGTCAGTTTGTCCTTATGCCTTCTAAGCATTAGCCTGATGAAGAGAGGAAGCAATCCTCCTCTACGCATTGTTGAAGGGTTACAAGATAAATGTAGGAAAAATTATTGAAAAATCTATCTTGGGTTACTTTAAGAGCAAATGCAGGGGGATGATTCCACACCCAGCCATAGTCACCAGATTCTGCATCCGAGGGGGAGTAGAAGAAGAATGGGGGATCTAGGAAACCTATCCCAAAGCCTCCCCTCGACCACTGGCGAAACAACTAAAGGACCAAGAAGGAAGAGCGAAAAAGAAACAAGAAAGAAAAAGGGAATGAAGGGTGCACTGAGCTAGAACAGTGGGAAAACCAATGTCCATTGCAACCAGAAGCTTCGAAGAGAGTCAAAGCCAAGTGCACTTACAGACTTAAGACAAACCAGAAGCATGAACAAGTTGAAAATTAAGGCAGAGGCGCAATCCTCTGAGGATTGATAGAATTCTTTGATATCATGCGACATGAAATAAAGGAAAAAGACAATCAACTAAAGATACAACTTCAGCTCAAGGATGAGTATTTTGATGTAGAGCTAAGAAGAATGGACCAGAATTTAGAGGATTCACTGAAGAAAATAGATGAAGAGTGGAAGATAGAAATAGAGAAAAGGGACGCAAAGTGGAGAACAATCTTGAGAGATAGAGACAATGCCACGAAGGTAAGCATGGACTCGACGGATAACGGCTGCATAAACGGGTCTACAGGACACTTTGAATGATTTTTCGCATGATGAGCTATGAGATAAAATAACCGGACTCCTGGAATCTCTCTAGTATGAGATAACGGAGACTACAAGAGCAATGCCAAGATCCTAGATTAGGCGTGAAGGCGAGTTTCAATGAGAAGAAGATACCCACACAAATCCGAATCTCGGGCCTTAGACCATACACTACGTCCTAAGTTTAAAGACCCACCTATACCCTATACCAGCAGATTCAAATGGGCGAGCCTTACGCACCATGTATGACAAGAAAAATGAAAATCATAGTCTGACGGGAAAAAAGTAACTCACCCCAGTAGAGGAGGTGGAAGAATATCTAAGGATGGAAGCAGTCAAGGAATAAAAAATGAACAATACTTTACCTTTCCCACCTCCTCATCCTCTTTGTATTCAAAGCCCATTCCTCTTAATAAAATAAAAAATTTTAGCAAAATTTTTGTGTTCAATTGTGTTTTTACTTGATTGGTGTGTTTTTAATTAATTTCCTTTACTTCATGTTTTTCATCTGCTTGGTTGAATAAAAAAGAAATCAACTACCTGGATAATATTGTTTATTTGCTGTAGCATGTTTGGGTGAAATGACTTGAGAACAATTGTGGTTGTGTTGTATTGTTGTGAGCTGAATGCATAATCAAAATAAACTTCTTTGTGAATTAAAATAACACAACAACAAAATTTCAAATCAAACAACCCTTTGATAGATGCATTATGAGTAAGCTAATCCCCAA